>JBBPBO010001986.1:66071191-66588353 GCA_037974295.1 Cicer cuneatum | reverse complement strand
GTATAATACAATAATTAAAATTGCTATATTATAACTTTCTTCAAAGTTTCTTTGTCAATTAAATATTGATTTGTAAAAGATAATCTTTTAATTAATTAATTAATGACAAATATTATTTTTTTATGATTTATACAATAAATTATAATTACTAAAATTATAATTACTATATTATAATGTTATTCAAAATTTTAAGTAAAAAGAAATTGAAGAGACACACTACTAATAATTCATATATATTTTCTTCTAACTAATTAATGTGTGAAAGACCATCTTTTAATCAATTGATCAATAAAAATATGTGTTTTATGTATAATTTATATAATATATTATAATTAATTTGTAAAAGACGGACTTCAACTAATTGACTATTGCAAAAATTTGTCTTATATAAGAACTGATATAGAATATACATGAGAATGAAACTAAATTCATTCTTTGAAAATAAAAATCCACTCAAGTTTACATAATAAAATGAATAAATAGTCAATTTTTTGTATTTTGAAAATGTTATATATATTTTTTTCATTTTTAATACAATGAAATATATCTTTTATTTTGGATGTGACCATCACTCAACAATATGATACTGTTGCATATTTAAATATTTACAATCGAAATTATTTAGACATTTTTAATTGGGACAATACTTATGTTTTAATAGGACAAAAACAAAAATTTCAACAACTCAAGAAATACAAGTGAGACAGCAGCCCTCAATTATTTTAATGTAGATCCGTCCTGTACACTCTGTAAGAAAAAATTCTTTAATTTAAAAAAGAAAAAGAAACATGAATTCTTTAATTGAATGAATGGTAATCGTTAATTTCATTATCTACCATAAAATTAAAACTTTCATAGTCAAATACTCAATCAATCAATAATTTGTATTCGTTCTCATATAAAATAAAAATTGTTTACCGACTGCATATGCGTATGGTCATTAAGCCCATTTAAAAGTTGTACCCTGCAGCATATATAGTAAAATCCAGTATATGCATTGTTGTTATATTTGTATTTTACACATTTACAAAGAAGACAAATGAAAATTTATCTTGGCTAAAGCCAAATCAAAGTATGGGGCGATGCAGGGTTGAATTTGACGGTGATATATAGGTGTAAATAATATTGTTACAAAGTTCTTTGAACACAACGATGAGGTGATAATTAAAGCCTCCAAATCCAATGAAACCCAAAGCAAGTTCTATCTCTTTAGGATTAATTTATTGCTTCTACAACTCTTCCTCTTTTTCTTCACACAACCACTCAAGCTTAAAAATACATTTTTTTTTTATGTTTAAATGTAATTTTGGTTCTTCTGTTTTAACTCATTCATAATTTTTATCTCTTTATTTTTATTAATAAAAATAATAATTAAAGATTCTTCTAAAAACAGTTTTTAAAATAATAAATTTTGAAATTAGTTTTTTAAAAATAATAAATAAAACCATTTTTAGAATTAATTAGTTTTAAAATAATTAATAACTATTTTTTAGATAATTATTTATAATACAAAATATATTTTTTTAAATAAATATCTGATATTTTCTTAATATTATATATTTTTTTAAATGTAATCTATTAGATTTATAAAATGTCTCAATTTTAAAAAATACAGAAACTAAAATTGCAAAATCCAAAATAAAGGGACCAAAATTATGAATCAGTTAAAATATGGAAACCAAAGTTGCGAAATAAAAAATAAAAGTACAAAAATTACGAATCAGTTAAAATAAGGAGACCGAAATTACAAATCAGTTAAAATAAAAATATCAAAATTATAAAATTAAAAATAAACAAACCAAAATCACAAATCAGTTAAAATAGGATGACTAAAACTGTATTTAAATTTTTTTTATAATCAAAGTGTTTTGCACATAATTGTGCTGTGTAACTCATATGATAAAATATCATAGATACATTTCATATATTGGAATGCACATTTATACTTACACTATTATCTTTTATATATTTATTGTGTGAGTTTTGTTATTAAATCTTTATTTAAATAAAAAACTCTGCATACAATTATATATAGACTCTATTCTTATAAAGTTATTACCTAAAGAAAAAGTTTTTTGACTAAAAAATCTTATGAAGTAATCGATTTTCATTCAATTAGTTTAACTTTTTATAAATATTTTTCAATATACACCTATCAAAATAAACTTCCAACCGAAAAAATAAGAAATGAGAGTATCTACCACGCTTGCACAGCATGTCGATAGCCACTACTAAAATGTCCAATCAGTTATAAGTCAATTTTGCTTAGAAGCATGGCATAACACTATTTTTTTTTGTTATTAGACTGAACCGTTTATTTTAGTCTCCATGTGATGACCATGCCTGAAATTTTGAATATAAATATCCAAGTCCAAAATAAATATACATTTAATTCTACTTTTCCCTCCCAAAAAATTTGGTTTGGATATTTGATTTTAAGGATGCTCTCATGATTATTAGGTCACCTTAAGTTTAACTTGAAAATGTGTTGAACATATATATATATATATATATATATATATATATATATATATATATATATATATATATTTTAATGAAAAAAAATATTAAATATAAGAGAACACACCCCATACAAAGGTTTAAGAAAATCACTAACATTGTTGACTCAATACACTTCTGATGATCATTAGTTTGTTGATGATCAAAATATATTTTCTTATAAGTCACTGTAATTAAGTAAAAAAAAACCCGTAATTTGAAATTAATACTCAATTTTCATCTTATAAATCATACTTAAAGCTCCTTATCTCACAGATTTTTTTTTTGAAGATCGATCAATGATCAAAATCAAGTGGTACATATAATTAAGTTGTATCTTTTCATCAACATGCAAATAAGTAAAACCAAACTGACCAATTTTATATATGTGTATTTAATATTGCATGGAAATTAAATGAAGCTTAATTTATTGATTTACAATTTCATGTGTTTTTTTTTTCAAATACATGTTAAAACTAATTTGCATTTCTTCATGTTTCAACTTTGGTGCTTGATTGTTGTTGCATGATATCTTGAATAAGCAAAGTGATATTAAGATGAGAGGATCCATCTTTTTCAACAGCTTTCTTTGCCATCTCACTTAGTTTTTTAGCCCTTTCTCTTCTCTTTTTACTTTCTTCTTCTTCCTCATCCACCACCATGCATATTGCCTCTTTAATAATTTCCTTCTTCACATACACACCTATCTTCTCTTCTTCTCCCCATTTCATTGGAACCTCAACACCAAGGCTCACACCAACCCTCAAAACTTGAGTAACAAGTTTCTCATTCAAAAATTGGTCAGCAAATAATGGCCAAGTCACCATTGGAACACCAACACTTATCCCTTCAAGTGTTGAGTTCCAACCACAATGTGTTAAAAACCCACCAATTGAAGGGTGTGACAATATCACAACTTGTGGGGCCCAACCTCTAATTATAAGTCCTCTCCCTTTATTCCTTTCCTCAAACCCTTCTTCAATAATCCATTTTTCCAATTCTTCAATTTTATGTATTCCTTCCCTGATAACCCAAATAAATGCCCTTTTTGTTGCTTCCAATGCCAAAGCCAACTCTATAAGTTGTGAAGGAATTAAATTGCATAAGCTTCCAAGACAAACATAGATCACACTCTTTGGTTGGTGCAAATCTAGCCACTTTAAGCAATTATTTTCACTTATTGTAGCCATGTTACCTCTTTGAGCCTTATCCAAAGTACCATCTTTGTTGCAAAGTGAAACTGGTCCAACACACCACACTTTACCATTTCTTTCCTTCTTGTAATCCTCAGCATATGATTTTTCTAATTCCTCAAAAGTGTTTATGATTACACCATATGATTTTATTTCGGCATCTTGCATTTGTTCTCCAAATTCCTTAAGTTCATCTGTTAATGTATCAGGTATCTGTTGTTTGTTGACTTGAATTTTGTCAGGTATGCATGGCACGGTGAAATACTCAGATTCTGAATTTATACTTTCAAGAATCTTTGAAGTATGTATCTGTTCAAAATAATATATCTAAATTATTTTTAGAATATTATAAATTTATATTTAAATATATTCAAGATTAAGATAAAATATCATAAATTTTTATTTAAAATATTTTGAGATATATATAAAGCGATTAATAAAAAATTTAAAACGAAATTTCTCTTAACAGTACCTTGAGCAAACAATGGAGACAGAAGCTAGAAAAACCATGGAATGAAATCCTAGGAATTTGATGTTTTTGAGCAATTTGAGAAGTCCAAGGAATGCAAAAATCAGAGATAATGCAATTTGGTTTAGGTGTGAATTTATCAAACAGTTCCTCTGCTTGTTTTTGAAGCAGTACGATTGCACGGAAGAGATTGCATATCATGTCTCTTGAATTCACCATGTCGAAACTCTCACACCCTTCTGGTAATCCTGCTTGTTTTGATGGAAAATTTAGTGTTACTATTTTGATTTGAAGGCCTGAACAAACAGCACGTGAAATAACTGAACTAAAACGTGATGCATTTTTTGGTGTTGTGAATATGGTAACAATAACACCACGTTGTGCTAATAGTTTTGCAATGTCCATCATAGGTATAATATGGCCTTGCGCTATTAACGGAAATAACACAAAGTGAGGAACATTCATGTTTGCTTGCAAACCCATCGTACTCTATTTTGGACTTACAATTCAATTCAACTATGTTTCTTATTAATATTCTATATAACATACGCAATGTTAGGGAGAAGTGCTATTTATTGCAAATTAATCTGTAAAATTCATCTAAAACTTTAATGTTACGTAAGATATTTTTCGAAAAATATAACAATTCTCTTGCTCGATGTGCCAAATACAATATCAATCAATATCAGTTTAATAAAAATAAATATATCTTTTAAAATTTAATTTTTCGAATAGACATAATATATCATTTTTTGTCGTAAAGATAAATAAAATTATTAATTTATACTTTTAAAATATATTATTAATTGTCGTTAAATTTCAAATAATTTTTAAACACGGTAGAATTTGGCTCTAGTATATTATATATGGGTTCTAGAAGGTTTTATATAATTGGTGATGTAAGAGCATATGCAATGAGCATTGGATTATATGGGGAAAGGGGTGGCGCATATATTGGGCTAGAATCGTGTGGATCTCATACTATGTTTTATGATGATCACAAATTCTCTGTTTGGACGGAAACAAAAATGGGACAGACAAGAAGTGACGTGAACATTCGGGGTCATGTTTTCCGATGAAAATAGAAAACAATAATTATTGCATGACCACATATTTATTTTGCATGATTAATTAAAAGTTATTAAAATAATTTTAAGATTTAATTAAAAATATATAATTTAAAGAAATGACCCTTATTAAATTTAATGAAATCTCCGTCAAAATCTTGACAAAGCAATTAAATAGAAATTTCAATTTTTTATCACTAATTTTTGTTATTAATTTAATTTAATTTAAATTTTTAGGTGAAAAGGTACCTAATAATTTAGAGTTTAAATGCGAGATAAATAAACTCTAATAAAAAATTATTTTAATCAAGATTTAAATTTGAATTATTTTAAACATTCGTCTTTAATTAAATATTATTAACCATTTGAACTTAATTATTTGATTATTAATTTAATTTTTTCTAGTAATACTATTTATAGTAAACAAAAAGTTTGAAGAGAAAATCAATCTTTTTCTTAGATAATTGTATTTTGCTGCCTCTTCACCTTAAGATGAGGACAAATATTCCCCACCAAATATTACGTTTCTTAACTTTCTTGAATAATTGTCTTGTTTGCTTTTTTATTTAAAAATTGTACCTACTATTGTTTTTGTTAAAGCAAAAATAAAGTATAAAATATGAAACAATTAATTTGATGTATTTTCTATGCTTGTTATTAAACTAAAATGATTTTAGAAGAGATGAAGATCTTAAATAGTGAAAATATACAAAGTTAATAGCAAACTAACATACCTCGTAATAATAGAAAAAATCTAACTAAACCCTATTAATTCTAAGTAACTCATATTTTGATGCACTATTTGTGATTTGTACTTTAAATTAATCACATATCAACATTCTAAAATATTATTAAATTAAAATAAATAAATAAAAAGATGTTTGAAAGACAAAAGTGAATAAGCAAATTGGTTCTTGAAATTATAAGTGTTGGTCAAATTAGTATATGAATTTTGTGAATAAGCAAAATACATACTTGAAATTGTAAAATATCAATAAAAATAGTCTATATGTTAATTTTGTTGTTTGTTAGATATTTTAATGTGACACTATAATTGAATATTTGAATTATCTATGTTGATCTCACATCAATGTCATCTTCTTGGGAGCAAATGTGTCGATGAAATTGTCATCTCAGATATAAATTTATGAATAATTGTAATTGTGCACGAACTATTATGAACAAATTAATTCATGAAAAATTTAAATTTTATCAGAAAATTAGTGCACGTTGTGATTATATTGATATGAAATCAATATAAAAGATCAAATATTCAATTAGTATATCATATTATAGTCTCTAAAGATAAAAATTTAAATATAAACTATTTTGATTACTATATTACAATTTCAAAAATACATTTATTAATTTATAAAATTCGTAAATTAATTTAATTAAAACTTAATATTTAAAAAATCAATTAACCTGTTCACTCAGAAAATTATACCAAAATCTAATAAAACAATAATCGTTAATACAAATCACTATCTCGTTAAAATAAAAATATTTCGCAGCAAAAGTTACCTTTTTAGGTGGCGAAAAAATGAGTTTAAAGGAAAAATTAATTTGTTTAAGAACAATGCTGATTGGTAAGCAGGTAAAGTCAACCAAAGGTAAGAATAACACTTATTTTTAATTATAATTACTAATTTGATCATTTCATTATAATTACCACCATATTCGATGTAGGGCTAGTTTTATTTTTCTTCGTCTAATCTCGTGTTTGTTGTATTTTTATTATATAATACAACTCTTTTTTAATATTATATTTTTTTATATAAATAATTTTCACTAAAAATTTATATACAACTGTAATATTTTAAATTAGAATTATGATATCCAACTTAATAATATCGTTATTTATCAATCGAGTTAGAATTTAAAATTTATTCACCTAAAATAAATTTTGATAAAAAAATCAACTTTTTTATGCTAACTAAACATTTACAACATTTTATTTACTAACATTAATTATATTTGAAATGCAAAATCAATTTGAATTTTTTTCACCAAAAATGGAACATGCACACACCTTTTTATTTTATTTTATTATTAGATACAAAATAAGCAAAATATATTTAATGAATGAGTATAAAAAAAGTACTTTAATCCATCAATAAATAAAAGAATCTTGCTAACGTTTAAGATAAACTACTCAAAAACATAATTGAGCCGATCGGAGAAATAGTACTCTATATTTTCTATTCTTCATTAACGGTAATGATTAACGCACTAAAACTTAATAAAAATATTAGTTAAAATATTTTTTTATTATTATTATTATACACTTAATCTATGAAACCATCGATTGAGTCATTCATTTTAAAACAAAAACAGTAAATAATATTGAATTGAAAATTTAAAGTGCCAATTAGTTTAAAAAACAATACAAATTGAGTATTGTTGGTCTTACTTCTAGAATGTTATTTTTCCTACATTAGAGTTCTTATGAATACCATATCTACATAATCGATCCGCATCTATATAAAAACTATTTATTATAATTGATTTTTATAACTAATTCATATAATTGAATTTGATTTTATAAAATTGGTTTTATTCATATATAATTTATTTTACAATTAATATTTTTTTTTAAATTTTCTTTCTGAAATTTTTTCTCAAAAAATAAAATACAGAAAACCTTGATTTTTTTTTTTATAAAAAAATTAATTGGATAATTTTCTCTTTAAAAAATTCAAATTTCTGTTTAGAAATTTTAAGCTTTGTTTGAATTGATGCAATATGATAAAATAGAAATGGTAAGTAATTAAATTCCATTGTTTGGATTTGAAAAAAATGAATGGAGTGGAATGGAACACAATAAAACTCATTCAATCCTATACCATCCAATCCTCCAATTTTCTTTCCCCTCAATTTAGGGTGTATGCAATGGAACGGAGCTTTATAATTTGAATATTATTCTTTTACCCATTTTCCTCCTCCTCTCAAATATGTTTCTCTTCCTCTTTCTTTCATATTAAATAAGGATAAATCTTATAGTAGATAATGCATATCAAAATGTTGGGCAATAGTAATATTATAGAACTAGATAGTGGTTGAGGATTATGGGGGTGAAGATAAAAAGAGAGAGCTTGGCGGTTGAAGGTGAACTAAGTGGTGACACACGAGGTTTCTATTTTGAAGGTTTCTATATTGTTCTTTGCAATTTGGTCATGAGCCTGCAACTAAGTTATTGGATGTTCAACATGATTTGATTCTGATGAATACATTGTGACGAAGTCTAGAACTACAAAGACTAGTGTTGAGGGTGTTTTTGCCGGTGGAAGTCTTCGTTGATTTGGAATGGAAACATTATTCTTTCATATAGTAAAACGTTCAAACAATGAAATGAAATATTTATTCTATTCTACTTAGTTCCAATTCATTCCGTTTTATTTTATTCCAATGTGCTCTATTCTATTCCATCAATTTAAATTGAACCTTAAACGCTCCATTCTATTTCATCAATTTAAATTGAACCTTAAACGCCACTCATCTTAATACAAAAATAGTAAAATTATAAGAAAAAAAAAATATAACCAAAAGATTGATACATGTAATCTAAAATTTACATAAGATAAGACGTATCAATTTTTTAAATACTATTTTTTTTCTTATAAATCTTTAACAATGTATAAAAGTCTTTAAAAGTAATGGATAAAAGTAATATGTAATACTCTTTCCATTCTTATATAAATGAGACTTTTTTTGTTTAATATATAAAAAAAAAGTCAATAAAGATATTTAATATGATTGTCTTTTTAATATTATCATTGAGTATTTAATGTCTCACAATTTTCAATATATATATATATAATCAAAAAGTCAAAACAATTAATAAGTACATTAATTTTTTTTGATGTGTTCTGTTACTCTTAATCTCAAAATAATTGAACCATTTGATTATTTGATACATATTAAAAAAAATGTCTAAATAAAAGAGAAATAATATTACTTTTAATAAATTATCCTTATTAGATATTATTGCATTATTAATGTCATAAATCTATAATAAAAGATATTACATTAGAAATAATACAGATATTATTAATTAAACAATTAAACAGTACAATTGAAAAAAGTGCATTGAAAGATAAAATATTCAATTATGTTAAGACAAATTCTTTTTATAAATGAGTCAATTATTTTAGGATAGATGAGTATTTTCTCTTATAAATGAAATAAATAGTAATAGAAGTCTTCAAAAAAAATCTTATAAGCCATTAAATTCTTACATTTTCTTTTAAAATTCAGACTTTTTTATATAAAAATGGTCTTTTAAATTCTCAACCCAAATATATTGAAACAAAAACCAATAAGAATAATTCTACAGATAGATAATCAATAGATAGAAACTAATGAAATGTACGAGTTTCATGGAAGTGTAATTAATATACAACAACACAATCAATTGAACATTAACTTACATTTAACAGACAAAAAAACGAGGAGATTGCTTACAACAAACACTGTACAAGACGCCACTGTGGATCTATCCATAAGCAGATGACGTTTATGAAACCAATAAATAAGCATGAGCAGCAGACTGATCCACTTCCAAAAAGTAGTTCTTCATGGTTGCTTATCATTGAGTTATTACTAGTTTATTATGGACTCCGCATCATGGTTCCTTATTGTCGACTCTAACCGATCAAGATGAACTGCTCTCCATGAACATGAATTGGAAGATTTGAGCAACAAGCCCAAAGCTGCAGAACATGCTGCCCTTACAACGGCATCAGGTGATCGACTCATTTTTCCAACCAGCATACCAAATACCTAAAAGACAAGACAGATCAGGGGAAACTTCAGTTCTTGTCAAAAAAAAAAGGTGAAACTTCAGTTTAAGCTGAAATGCCTAAAGATTGCAAGCACATTCAGGAAATACCTGTGTATGGTAGTCAGCTAAAATATGCTGATTGTCCGATAAAGAGAGCAAGCTGCTGCATAAGTACATAGCATTTGCCTGAATTATGGGCCATGGTGCATCAAAAGCCTGCCTCGTCAAGAAAATAATCAGCTAAGTTCTCAAGACCATAGATATGACACGAAAAATATAATTTACAATGCATTGATTTTGAAGTCTTCTAAGGGGTTTGTTATTGTAGGACTATTCCATGTTTCATAATATTCTCAATGGGGGAGAATCAAGCAGAAAGTTAATGAAATGAGAATCCAGCCAACGTTATAGCACGAATCATTTACCATTACAAGATTTATTGGCTCTGTTTAACATCCTAAATGTACCTAAGACAGCTGCAGTTGAAAGGATCATGCTCACTACCAAAAGAAAAAGGACAAAATATGTGGAGATAATAAGGAATAAACCGTACAATTAAACTTGCAGGGAAAACCACAAAACTTAAAAAAAGGTACAACACTCACATTAGAAACATACAGGTGTATTTTTGTGTTATACAAGCATTCGGTCCTTTTGACTAAAATGGATAAACAAAAAGGATTATAATCAAAGAATCCCTAGAGATTGAGATTGTTCGGGAATGGAACACAGAAAACAAAGAGAATAAAAGAGGATCCTGTTGATATAATATTAATTTCAGTTACATAAATATTCATGAACGATTTTAATGGTGAAAAGCATGCATGTATTGGAATTAATAAGTTATGTTGTACAACAGCATGTGTTGAACCCATTATGGTGAAGAAGAACCTGCACTGTTGACGCCATATAAGTATCAACTCTGGAAAGAAGATGCTGCGTAAATTGTTTTGCAATGTCCCGTAGAAAATCCTCATAGTCACTTCTAAAAAACAAACACAGATGCAATATTTTCTCATAAGATCATTCTTAAAAATAATAGCAAAGATAAATTTTTTTAAGATCTGTCTAAGTCCAACCATACCGGTGATCAGAGAGGAAACTCGGTGTGTTTAGCAGGGCTAGCAATCCATCAATTTCCATCAATGGGAAAACTCGTCTCAGGGTATTCTGTCAGCAAGTATATTTCAAAAATAAATGATTTAGCATGTTAGAAGTTTCTCTATGAATCTCCAATTCAAGGAAAATCCAAGATGATGACTGATTACCCGGCAGGCTAGTCGGACACTAACATCTTCATCATGAAGATGCAAAACCAGACGAGGAACAGCAGCATGTACCTTTGAAAAACAATCATTAGCATGGAATGAGCTAGCTGAAATACTAAGAAGCTAATATATGACAATCACCAATTCAGCTGGCCTATCATCAAGTATGAGATTCACCAAAATAATTAAAAATCTCCATGGTATACTCGCTAGAATTTCTTTTTTAGTCCATAATTTAGAAAAGGGAAAAACAATAAAGTAATGACTGCAAACAACATTAGCAACATACCTGCTCAACAAATGGCTCTCTTAGTGTCCCAATTCCATAGTTGCTTAGTGCTCCAAATACTGCGAAGGAACTGGCTCGCATCTTTGCATTCATGCTTGTCTGTTTTTAAATTAATAGTGTTGAGTATTTCCCAAAAATATTATTGAATAGAAAATTCTCTAATTCTTTAGAAACATATTAAGCAAGGATAAAATATCCTTGAAAAATAGAAATTTCTAGAAACAACAACAAACTAGCTTTAGTAATATATACAGTTACACAAATTCCTATTTTTGATAATGGCGTAGTGCAATATTGGCTTTTTGCCAAAGAAAAAGTCAGCTTGAGTTAATAAGTTATAATGTTGTTAGTAAAAATTTTTTAATAAAAAAATTTGAATGCAAGAGCATTACAACATATCCCAAGTATGGTACAACTTCAGGCTCTACCAATCATCCACAGCAACTCATGAATTTATTTATCAAATAAGAAAAATAACGTATACAAAACATGGGAAAATATTGTTAATAGATATACTTTAATTCAATGTGAACTGAAAGTGTGTTTATAAGTGATGGACACCTCTCACTCTACAAACCAGTTTTCTTGAGTTGAGTTAGGCTCAAACCCAAATTCTAAGAATAGCCATTAAGCACTAATCACTTGTCAAATCTGTACCAGAAAATGCTACTCATTATATACGATCTAACATTTAATTCCAACAGTTACAGATATAGCCATGCAAATCTTTTAGCTTGCCTGAAGACCTTCTCAATATCCAGTTTTCTGAAGACCTTTCTCAGTAACCAATCTTTCAGGAAAAAATGTTTGAAGAATGTTGGTAAGAACTTAGAAGGTTCGGGTCATATCTGGTAAATTTCCTTTTGAACTATAGAATCTTAAAAGTAGGAGACAATGTGATATTTTTTTTTTCAGAAAATAATTGCTCAACAATAAAAATGTTGTTTTAGAATAAATAATCCAGCCTGCTTCGAGCAAAAGCAATGTAAACAATTAATGAAATTTTTCAATTATATATCTACAAAAGAAAAATATCGGATACAATTGTAAAGAAACATAATGCAAAATAAAATTCAAATTATACATAGAAGAGTAAACTGACGCACTTGTAGATTTCGAAGTCGTATTGCAAGATTAAGCAAAATGGGCTCAACGGCATCATCAGGTGAAGATTCGAGAATCTGAGGCAAAAAAGCAAACTATTCGGTTAAATTTAAAATGGTTAAAAAAGTAAACAAAATGAAACACATGATGAAACAAATAACTTCACCATCAGTAAGCACGATACTGCGGTTAATTGTACAGATTCATCAGAATCATCTAGCAGGGCTAATATAACACCCAGGACTTGAGTTGTAAACTTCAGAATATGAATTGATGGGATCTGCAACATCAATATTTGGAGATGTAAATTCTTTAAAAAGGGAGCACAGGGAATCATGCAGGAGTATAGACATCTCCAAGGAATTAAAAAATTAACCGAAAACAATAAGTTAAACTCCCATATGAAGAAACATTTACTGGTCCTAATCAGCGCTTACCTTCAGTTATTTTTCCAATCAGTTATTTTATTGACTAATTAACATGAAGTTCACTGGTTAACTATCAGAGTATGATGATCCAGGTCACATTATGTATCTTAGCGTGTATTGTTCATCTGTATTGATTACACTTCTAGATTCTTCTCCTACAGCTATTCAGTTAAGCTTTCTTTTACAGTTGTAACCAACTCATACAGCTAATTAACGATTTAGATTTAATAAGGAAATTTTTTAGAATCTGTTCCGCATTAAGATAATCCAAATTGGCAAAATAACCTATTGCAACAATAATTAAAGTGTATGGACAATGGACTAATTGAGACGAAATTAAAGTTGAAGGTGGTTCTACATACTTTTGCCTTTAAAAAAAGCAGATAATTAGAAAACAACCAGGCACTTAAAACAGCTAAACCAATGTTGAATTAACTAACATTGAAATGAAGAAACGGTGGTCACATGATAAAACAACCTGTACTAATCCTTTCAAACAAAAGCGCCGAACAGTAGAAGACTCGTCTGATACACGTCTACATAAAACCTCAACCATTTGCTCCAAAAGCGAACCAAGTCCACCGCTGTAAAAATGATGTTAATCAATAAGCACTTTAACTCTTAGTGACTAAATATTATTATGAGAAGACGACATATTGCAATAGCTAATTGTGAAAAACTTAAAAATGAAACAATGTCTAAGTCTGACTCTCCCAAAGGCTAAAATGAAGATACACAACAATTTCCATCCCTCATGCAAGAGCTAATTGGTCCTGAGGTGAGGAAAATGCACATGTCTTTCTTACCTTGTGCATAACTTTAATTCAATTATCAAGAATGGAGCCAACAAGGATTAAAACTCCTAACTACCTGATCATAGAGACACTTATTATGCAAACAATCAACTCTCCCAAAAGCTTAAACTACTAAGAGGAGAACCAAGTATGGTTTATATTTTTAACAAAAACCAAATAGAGGCATATTGCCTAAGAAGTCAATAACAACCACATACTATTCGATTAAAGTAATTGTTAGTCAGACAAACAAAATCATCAGTGAACCAGACCAATGCCTGATTTGGTCAAAAGCCTGTGAGACAGACAATCAGAAAACAAGACATTGGGCTGCTAAACAAGACTTGGCATGAACTGGTATGGTTTAACAAAGGACTAGTCCTCATATCTTCACCAAGTCTCTTAGAGGTCAAAAGATATATCATCTATGTAATAACTTGGATGCGTATGGCATATATGCACCAGCTTGAGGGAGCATTGAGATATTATTTTTCATTAAGCATATATGTCCTATCTCCTAGTATATATTTCTCTGATTGTAATAAATGACTAGATAGTTATAGGTTACTTGCTCTTATCCCTATAATCAAGGGATCTTGATTGTAATCCTATTGTTATACAGTTATAAGGCTTGGGCTAATCTCTCAAGCAATTGGAATCACATTGAAGTCCCAAACACTTGTCCACACTCTAGATGTCCAATCCTATGTGTAACATATCCCACATGGACTAGAGATATGACCAAAGTAATCCTTAAGGGTTGAGCAATCGTCACCTCTTGAACTAACTTTTGGAATTGAGTTTGACGCAACCCACCTTTTAAGAGTTTGAAAAGCATCAAATAACTAAGAAGATCTATTACCATTAAAAATAATCAAATACATCATGAAAAGTCATCAATGAAAGTTCTTAGGTTTTTGGGCGTAATTAAATCGACTCGTAAGGTGGCGACTGTTCAAGCCTTATGAACACTCAAGATTCGACATATGAAGTGTGACTAACGCGGCTACGATAACGGGGCATAATCAGGTTCAATCTCCTCAAAACTGCTATGCTATGCTACGGCTGCTATTGACTACACCCAATATTCTAGTCGATGTGAGACTCTTAATAAAAGGTATAGAATAACCATATCCTAAACTAGAAGAAACATGAGCAGGACACCAAATAGTTTATTGAACAATATCAAGAATTAATACACCAACATTAACGGAAGGAAACTTATACAAAGTATCATTCTATACGCACCTATAACGAACAAATTCGGACAAGGCAGCAGCAGCAGCTTCCCTTTGGTATTTCTGGGGTCGGTCCAATGATCTTTTCAAAAATTGACAAATATTTTGGATCTATGTTTTCAACAGGACAAAAGACTTGGTCAAAAAATTTTTATGATGAGAAACAGTTGTCTTACCAAAATAATTTTGAGCAGGTGTTCATATTATTTGTAGAGAATCATAAAGCATGTCAAATGCCACATGATAAAATTGCAAAGAAATCATAACACTACAAAAACACAAATGATAAGATAGATTCATTTCTTGCATGTCTTACTCCTTGCTCAAAATTTCAGTTAATTTATTGTGAGTAGGAAAGTATGAGGGACGCATCTGGGTGGAGTAAAACAATATATTGGCAATAGAGAAAGATAGTTATAAATACAAAAGTGAGGCGCATCCTCCTATGGTAAAAGAGAAGCAAAACAGAATTACAAATTAAACATCAAACTAACGCCCTTTGTATTCATGTTAAAGATATCTTAAACAGTAAGAGCCAATTTGAATAAATTTCCTCACAACTACTTTTGGAAATATTAGAAGAATCTTACAAAAACTAGGAGTTCGATAAACATTGCTTCGGGTATAAGTAGAAATTACTTTTTATATCTCAAACTCAAATTGATCGAAACCTCTCATATTTAACTTCTATATAAACATCTATAAATTATAAGACTTATTCATAAGTACTAGCAATGACTGGAACATTGAAGTGATGCCAAAATAACCTATTCTGGGAATAGCAAATTGATTCTTTAAAATCATTGCATTTCATGATTATAGGGCCAAAATTATCACCAGATGAAGGAAGCACAAACTCATAGATCTACAACTTTTTAGTGTATAATAATGAAACTACTCCAATAACTTATCAGCATTTTCTGTCTGGTCATGCAAATATGTATTCATTTGGATATATAAACTTATGTATATATAGAAGTATACTTTAAAATATAATACCTCTTTTGGCCGCTTTATAGATATGCAGCCGGCTATGTCTCCAATGAGATTAATCCACCTCTCATTTTCAGAAAGTTCCCCATCTCTAGCTAAAATCTGAATAAAGAAATAATTTGTTGTATTGCTTTGGTTACAAAACCATCGTACATCCTTAAAATGGAGCAATTGTAATGTGTGTCTACCTTTCCCATCTCAAGGTCACCAACACATTCACAAAATGCCTGGAATGCAGTCAGAAGATTCCTGCACAAGGATTAAACACAGGATTCACATGTGCAGTTGTGTGTACAACATATTTGTGTGCAGTTGTGTGTACAACATATTTGTGTGCAGTAATATAGCTTTGTTAACACATATTATGTTAACTTACGAGTTAGTTTCCTCAGTACCATCCTAAGGAACCCAAATAAACCATCTTAGAATTTAGAATAGTGGGCAGAATGGAAAGATTTGCATCGGGGGTTTTATTGCAGATTTAAATATCTTCCTAACCTCATTAGAGAATCAACTAAAGTTGACATTAATCTCAAAATTAGAGTATGTTAGTAGTAGTGCTAATGTCAGTGTTAGTTAGATTCTTGTTGAAGTTGTAGGGGTAGTCTTAGGAGGATAGTGAGGATAAAGAATACTCATATTAATATTGATGCGAGTTATATATATTTAGCTTTATTACAAATGACAAAGTACTAATCTATGTTTATACTAATCTGCGATACTCTAAAATTACTCCAAGATAACATAAGATATTATTCATATATTCTAATAAGTCTAACATTAAGCTTACAGTCCGTTATTCATGTGAGTGGGGTAAAACAAAATACAGTTAATACTTGACATGCAGCACAAACATGGATGGATGCTAACATTCAAATAGTAATGCTAGATTCTCACCGCAATGGTTCAAGGTGACCAGAGTAAGTTAACCCATGGCAGCTTCCAAGTTGTAGCATCAGCTCAGAAAGAACAGAAGCATAATTTTGTTCAACGGCCCTTTTTCCAACTTTTCCCCCACCTCTGCATCAAATAAAGGCTTGAAAATTGTTGGATCATTTAAATATCTTCAATTCAAAATAAATTGACAATACAGACCTGAAAAAAGCAGTAAGAGCAAAAATTGCAGCTTCCAAATTGCCATCCTCTGTATGTGTGTGGACCTGGCTATCCTCAACTCTGTTTACGTCACATTTAAGGATAGGAATCTGGCTAAGGACAGATATCACATGTTCTAGAAATAACACTGACAGAACCAAGTGCTGCGAAAATGCCTGGGAAAATTTATAAAACTACATGAATCAAATATTCTATAAACATATTCTTTAAGAAGGATCACTGAGAAATCATGAAACATGAACATCATATAAAGGTGTTTGAAATACTGTAAATATTATGTTACAACAAATAAGATAGATTAAGATCTGATTTGAGAATGATTTTATCTCTATAACCAAGGGATTTGATTGTACATATTTATTAGTATAAATTTGTTTAAATTAACACGTTTAGGGTTGACCTCTGAAGCAATCAGACTCGTTTAGTTTCATATTTAACTTGGCATAAGAGGTCATATTATGTGGGCTGGATAAAACCTTAAAAGTCCATGCTAGAAACCTGAGAAGTCAAAATCAGAAACCTTGAAAGTCCCAACAAAAACTCTTTGAAATCAAGAGCTTGGTCTCTCCCAATCAATATCCAGTCCCAAAATAAATGCCTACTCCTTTTTTCCTTCTTGTTCCCTATTTATTAAATAATTGTCTAATAACATAACTGCTGCCTAATAATATAATAACTGCCCATAACTACCATTTATTTCTTCCCTCTCTAACAACATGCTTCTGAAAAAGAGGGTTTGGTGTCATCAGTGTGCTCTGGAAACCTTTGCATAATATTGGACTCTTTTATTACTAGTTTTGGTGTAGCCTTGCATTCTTGTGTGCAGGTGTTGCATAAACTGTTAACAGTACAGTTTGTCTATCTCAGTCATCGTTTATGGGATCCAAGATTTAGGTGCTGCCTATCAAAATTGTCACAACCTATAATTCTTTGCCACTGAGCACTGTGAACACATTATCTTTGTCATATCCCTTGGATGCAAATCCTCCCATGCGCATTGCTTTTCCTTTTCGCTTAGTGATTGTTTGTCACTCCCCTTCTTATTCCTTCTCTGCGCTGCCCAAGTTGATGTTTTCCTAGGGTGGATGAATGAATCTCCCTCGGTTATCTCCCCTACTCACCCTCTCCTCTCGTCATGAAAATCTTTTTGGTTTGCACTCTCCTATTGTTGTCTTGGGACTTTCTATACCCATCTTTTTCTTCATCGCTTTGTTCGATGGATTCAAGACTATCTAAATCGTGCACTCTTGTGATACTATTTGATTGCCAATTTTCATATGCTCCACTTAACTCCTACTTAATAGAAAAAAAAACATGTATTGAGACATTGGCTCTTGCACATGCCATTAACTATGTCAAATAAGGAGGCAATAAGGTATGCACTCAACCCCTGGTGAAAACCCTATTGTTGATTACAATTGTTAGATACTAGAGAACTAAGAGAAACTCAAGGATAATATAAGAAAAACAATGGAAAACAAAGGAAAGAGTTGAAACTTGTTCTAGAATCTGATTATATTCTCTTACATTAATAACTGAAAACAAATGTTTTATAACAGAACAACAGGCTCTGAACTAAGTGACAGACTCGAACTGACACCATCGCCAGCAGATACAGTAACTGTGCTGTGTACTGTACAATTGAGAACGATCTGCGACTAACCCGCACTAATGATTATAGGAAACTCTTCTATCACAACCTAATAGTTTTCACACTACTCTTGTCCATCATATTTACCATTCATTGCTAGAATATACACCTCAAACATTTAACCCCATAATTCATAAACACTCCCAATTTAAGATCAATATTAATAATTTTAACATGTAAGATACATACTAAAACATACAAATTCCCTTTTTTATGAACTCAAATTCTAGTGAACACTTTTGTACAACCATTATAATCATTGTTATGAGAAAATAAATTGTAGTTAAAACTGAACAGGGGGGAATATATTTATTAATGAAAAAGACAGACTTACATAGAATGCATCCTGCATGGGCCATCCACCACGCAGCCTAGATATATCCTTTGTTATTATATCTCTTCCAGCAGTAGCCAGGACTTCATCAAAAACAGTTTTTGCACTAGTATTTTCAGCCAAAGAAGCAATCTTTTTATATAGTAAAGGTTAATTTACCAGAAGCAAACAGCTAGAAAGCATCATATATTAATACGCAGTGTGTGCGGGGGGGCAATAATTTCCAGTCAATATAAAGAACTGTGTTAATATTTAGGCACACACTCTAAGATATATTAGGAAAAAAGGATACAGCACCGAGAGTTTCCACACGTAAATGTTTGTCAGTTGCATGCACAGTGGCAGAGATCAATGATTGTGTTGTCCTGTAATACATTGTATGTCACAATAACTTATGCTCAAAATTTATCAGGTAAAAGGATGATATAACCAAATGTGGTTTCTCCAATAATGTAACATTTGTAAATAAACTATGCTTTAAACCTTGAGATATCAATCTCGGTCAATTCACTCCCTCTCCTTGTGACAAACTCAACGACAGCTTGAATAGCTCCTTCGGCTGACTGCTTGATCTTATCACATATAGCTACTGAGCAACCATGAAGCATAGCAACCAGCTGTATGAAAGTGTCAACGAAGTTGATAATTATAATTTACAGACAGACACACACACACGCCTAAGGAGAACAAGAAAAGACAATTGCCTCGTCCTTGGTCAACAGAATGCAGAGGGAGGAAATGATCCTGTTGAAAACTTCTGATGGATCAATAGAGGTATCCTGTATACACACATGAAAACTGTTAGAACATCTGAACAATGCATCATTATTATATAAAAAAAAATAGGTTAGAGTATCTTAGATTATCTAATAATATTGGTTTCCATATTTTCTTATATATCATTAATGGTTTTCTTATTTAATTAGGAATAGTAAATAAATATAAACAAGGATAAAAAAACGGTGCTTTGTCTTTCATATTAACATTAACAGCCAACATATTACTTGCATCAACATAACATCAATATAAAGTCGTTATTCCACACAATTCTCTTCAACAAAAACCAAGAACATCTCAAGTCTTTATTTTATGGCTTAACTATACTATCCCCAAAATATGATTTGTTTTTTCATTTGTCCCTATCTGAATTTTGTTCATGTTTAGCTCTGCATTTAACAAAAAGTGTGTTTGTAGTCCTATTCCTCACCAGGGACTAAAAACACACTTTTTATTGAATGAAGGGAAATAGAGATTGATTTCAAAAAAATGCCACATTTTCTAAGACCAAAATCTTATCGATACCCTATTTTTTCTTCATCTGCAACTTAAATGCAAGAAAGACAGACACAACGTGGTCAATGAACTTACATTCCTCAGCATGGCTATAACATCTTCAAGAGAAGACAAAGCACTGTATGACAATTCTATATCTTCAGCAGATATAGACAAACCAGGAGGTTTTGGAAGAGAAAGAGAAATGCTGAAGAGTAGATCAAGAATCTGCACAACATAACCATTAAATGGACTATTAGAAGTGAAACCAGAGAGCATTTATTTTGTACATCTTATAATATTTCAGAAAACGACACAGGTCTTATTTCATAACACAGACAAGACATCTCAAGTACATACTTGCGCTGATATCTTTCGGACTTCAGAATTTGTGTCCGCACAACGTGGAAGATACATTGTTACCCTATCTCCCAAGCACAAAGCTTCACGACTTGGCAATACAAATGCAGCTGAAAGTTGAAAACCAAAATAAATATTTTTCTTTTGGTTAAAATAGTGGCAGTGAGGTTTGTACCAATGATCTCATGCAAACTACCCAAACCCTTAACCAGTAGCCCAATCCCAGTGACATAAATAGTTATATAGTACATATAAAAAAATTTGAAGTCATCTGATGAACATATTTACATGGTAGCTTAGAAAAATTCCCATATAGAGCACGGTCAATTTGCTTGGTATGTGAACAATTCCCATGGCATCCCAGTGCACAATAGCCACTAACACAAACCATCTGAAACTTGAGAAGCATTTCATGGACTGCAAGACAACCTCTTTTCCTCTGATATTCAACAGGGGAAGAGACAAATTGATCAATTTGCCGCACGGAAAGCATTAGCAGCTCTGCTCGACTTCTTCCATCCTCTCCACTAAATATTATGTTTTTACTAATTAGTACAAGTGAAAAAACACCTTTACAGTTTATACACACAGGATGGATGACATGATTGGAAGCTCAAAAACTTTTTAATGGATTGATTGAATGATGAGTATATTTAGAAAGAGAAAGATGAAGGATAAAATATTGTGTTCATAATAAGTAAACAATAACAAGCAAACAAGGAACTGTAAAAATGACAGTCCAGAATGCAAATATGAACAAAAGAGTATATGTTTTATTGGAAATAAAAAATTTGAGAAGAGCAATGGAAATAAAATGAGGAAGCAATAAGAAGATAAAAATGAAACAATTAAAACAATATTTCAAAGGGAGAGGATATTTAAAGAAACACAACTTAAGCAGAATAATACGATGTGTTTAAATAAATTACCCAGTGAGCAGAATTGCACATAAAAGAGAGACCAGGTTGTCTATAAGGGGATTGACAACTTCAACTGGATCATTTTGTATCGCAAAGAACCCCAATGTGGCCTGTCAAATTCACCAGAAAACTTAGATGGCTGAAAAATTGCAAATACATTCAAAAGCCAACAATATCCCATACCTTCATCACATAGTTTCTAGTTTCAACCGTTAGCTTTGGCTCCACAGAGACCAACGTAGTGCAGGCACTTATAGCAAGAGCCTAAATATAAAAAAAAATTAAGTTAAATATTATCAGCTTTAATTGACAAGTGACTTCACCTTAGACACAAGTGCTTCTTCAACAACGTTTTATATACCTGAGTACGCAAGAGTTCATTGAAATCAGCAAAGCCATCATTATCATCTCGACCCATTAAAGTTAAAATATAATCAAGCAGTTGATCCCTTCTTTTCAATGGAAACGGTGCACCACTTTCAGCAGCATTAATGACAGCATTACCTGCGTTATCAGAATTACATCGTGCACACAATTATCAGGACAACATCAACCTGAAATTTGATGAAGTTCTGGTGAACTCTTAACAAGAGGTGAAGCAAACTGGAAACTAGCTGCTAACGCCCATATCAACATCAATACTGGTAAGATAACTGGTTTAATGATATTAAGAACAATGACAATGATGGCTAATTACACTGTGTATTCATTGTAACACCATTATGAATACAAGTAGTGTGTCCTTGAGTAAGACACACAAAAATTACACAAATGCTATAGAGGAATTGGGGGCTTATTTGGGACCGACAATAAAAAACTATAAATGAGTGATGTGTATCGTGGATGCTCTAAATTGGGAATTTCCATCGTGGATGCTCTAAACATAGTATTGCCGCAAATGCAGATATAATAGGTGTTGCAGCCTGTGGCGTCCAGCACAAAATCCACCATTCCATAAAGCAATGGCACCGCCATGGCTGAATTTGGTGACACATTTTCACAAATGTTCATTTTCTAAAAATGGTTTTCTAAAAGTCCACTTTATGTGTAAATAAATGTTTTCACTAAATAAAAGAAATGAAAAGTTGTGATGCTCATATTACTACCAACAGAAGCAACAAGTACAACAAAACAAGCATCAGAAATAATTAAAATATGAAAACATGATTACAAACCTAGTAAATCAATTGCTGTGATCACAGCTTGCTTTGCTATAGGATGACGCACATGAAGAAGCCTTGAAAGCATGTTGGTGCCCTGGCCACAAATAAATTATATGATCAAACCAACTTTACAAATAACCACAAATATATTAACAGGAAGTGAGATGCCATTATACTCATGCTGTCAAACAGTTGTTATTTAAGATCTTCTATTAACTATTTTTAGGTCAGTCATACTTATAACTGTCAGAGGTTTAATATTGTAACAGGGTTGTGATAGATAACCCTCAACCTCGTATAAATACATATCATTTGAACACTCGGCTTTCATATAACATAATCAGAACTCAGTTTTCTCAAATCCTTAATCCTCTGAGTTTCTCCTCACCCAAATTCTCTATATTAGTTTTTCACAATACAGTATCAAAAGTTGGTTCCTGAACCATTTCCATGGATTCTGAACATTTCCCACCACCTCCTCCTCCTCTACCACCATCAGCAAGCCTTTACCATACAATACATGGTCACTGCATCCTCCTCCTCCACCATCAGCAAGCTATCCAGTGAATCTTACACTAATCAATTCATTCCCACCGCTGATGAATACATCCTTCACACTAGAAAGAACAAGTACCTGTCCCATTTTAGAACTCTTTTTAAAAAGAATTAGACAAGAACTTCTCTGTTTGGAAGCAACAAATAAAGCCTATAACCAAAGATCATCAACATCTTCAAAACACAAGCACCAGTCACCCTGCATTCCTCATGCCGTGATCTCATTAACTAAC
The DNA here is from genome assembly GCA_037974295.1 of Cicer cuneatum. NCBI lineage: Eukaryota > Viridiplantae > Streptophyta > Magnoliopsida > Fabales > Fabaceae > Cicer > Cicer cuneatum. The sequence goes on along the minus strand of JBBPBO010001986.1, from coordinate 66,564,624 downwards.
TTCCTACTTCCTCGCACAACTATGCAATCCCATATGCGCCCTCCCACTTTCTGGGTAATTCTTTCCAGGCATGTGATCACTGTTCCCTCCGACCATGTTTTCCCCCATTGTTGACGTCAACCTTTCAAGCATGCATCTGCTCTAACCTAATGATACATGCATCCATTGATTCTTGAGCTTGATTCCAACTACCTATCATTTTCTCCAGTGAATCCAATCTAGTATCCGTTCTTACTGAAACCATGTAACAATTGCAGCATTTTGTTACCCACTGCTCCTAGAAGGAGTTTGGCACCAGTTGACAGAACTAAATCAAAAGGGAAAAGATGAAAGAAAGAGCGTTGTTAAATTTGTTGAATGAAAGAATCCCAAGTATTTGAGAGACATTAACTCTCCTATTTCCCAAAAATGTATAATCTCTTCTTTCCTCGTTATTCTCCACCTCAGTCTCCTACTAACTAACCTGATAAGTTACAGGTCAGTTGCTTGGTACCTGTTACTGACTTAACTAGAGGTTTAGTCTTCCATTTCTCTCCTACTTTTCCTATCATACACTTTCTCAATAAGGTTGTTGCCAATCAACTAACAACAGTATTTATAAATGAACTCTAGCTTGTCTTGCAAGCCACTAACAAGACTAAATAGATTTGTAACTCCTAACAAACTCTGGAAGTTATTTAACAGAAGCTAAAACAGAGATTAATAGCTCATAAAATATTCGTAAGACTCCACATAAAGCCTACTCATACACACAAAATACCACGTTCAGAAGTTATGGGGTTCTTACTACACTAAAAGCCTAATTTTTTAGCTTATTTCAATACAAAAAATTTCTTTCACACGAGCCAGAAAAGGCTACTCCTTTTATCACTTGTTTCTCTCAATCATTAACCGGAGGTCAGATCCTAACTTAAAAAGTCTCCTTGTGTATAATTAATAGCTCAGTAACATTCACACTAACTTCACTACAAATTACAGAAACAACTCGTGAAACTGTTTTCTTTATCCAGAAAACAGTAATAACATAAACAGTTAATGTTCATTTTCTTCAAAAGCTATTGTTTATTTTCTTTTATTGTCTTGAAAACTTTTTAGTACCTCACAAATTAAAACTGTATTTAAAAAAACAAAACTGAGCATGGTTCCAATCACACCCTCTTCAATTCATTTGTATCCAGTCTGAAATAAAGCAAGGCAACAAAGGATAGATACTCAAACAAATAGCAAGTCAAAAACAGAGATAAAAGATAACCTACAACAAGGGCATTTATTCTGGCTTCAATAACTGATGAAGGGGCATACTTCGCAGCATATCCATACATTAAAGCCAAGGCAGCATGTATGTCATCAGACTCTTCTGTTCTGAAACTATCAGAGAACAATGACAGTATCCTGCAACAGATGAAAGCTACAAACAGGTCAGACAGATTCTGAATCAAATTCAATCGTGGAAAAGATTATTCAAAGAGCATGTGGATGAACTTTTATCATGTTCAAATACAAAACTAAAAACTGTTCAATTCTACACTATTGTCATGTTCTGATGCAAATTAAACGACTGTTCAACCAAAGCACATATTGATCTACAAATAGGTCAGATAAGTTCTGAATCTAATTGAATCTAAGAAAAGGAAAAGGAAAGAGGCCCATTCTTAGATGTTTTGAATGGAGGGTAGGGAATTGAAACCAAGACATTACGTAGAATGTGATTAAGAAACAGAGTATGCATTTAGGCTGTAACCACGTTACCTAAATGGAAAGCAAGGGAGGAATGATTAGAAGCACTGCATATTGGGAAGGAAAGGGCATTGATGAGCATCAACTGATTCAGTAAATATTGGGAAGGGAGCAAGTAAACCCCCAAAGATTTTATTCGTATTATTCTCCTTAAGAAAAATAATGTACGACTATTCTCTCTCTCTTGTATCTGTTTAATCTATATTAGTGACAGATAGAACACTCCACTCATACTACAGTGATCTACAAACTTTAGTTATGTTAGAAACTCCTGAGGTTTATAATTATTTTTGAGTAACAAGATACCAGTTCCTATCAAGCTACTGTTTTCTTAACATATTCCAAAAGCCAGTGCATCTTACACAGGCACAATCTTCAAGTTACAATAAAAAACATAGACACACTTGAAGTTTTGTCCTTTAATGTAAGATGTGTGTTAAACTGTGAGCGTCAAAAAGTAAAAATAAGACCAAAAAAGGAGATATAAGGGTGAAAGCAGATTATATGACTGTAACACTAAGGTCCTAACAAATTTGTCAGACACAATGGCATAATATAACATAGCAAATAAAGGTTCTGAAACATTCAAGCCACAATGAAGTACAGACAGGAGAAGATTTTCAAAAAGAAACGGTTAGAAGTTGTCAAAAAATTAGTGTCTCTTTGGGTTCTGTTTTCATTATTTGTTTTCACTTTTAATTACAAAAGTGCCACTTTACTATAAAAAGTTGTCTTCAATTTTTCATTTTTTTCTCTAAATTTTCTTGAAAACATGAAATATCGCAAAAACAATGTGACATTTTTGTAATTTAGTGAAAAGTGAAAGTCATAAATGAAAACAGATAATAGAATGACAAACCAAACAGACCCTTATAATTTCACATGCGTAAGCTTGGGTTTAGAATGTCAGCTGATAAACCAATCCGGAAAGAGAATGTATACACTCAATCCTACAAGTCTGACATAAACCTCTGAATTATGGTTCGTCCAACATTGTCTATAATATCCTTCAGCTTCTCCAACACTGTATCCAAGTGAGATGCAGCAACCTTCACACCAAAAAAAATGGTAATTTAAGAAGCAGCGGGAAAGGGAAAATATGTCTAACATGTTAAAAAAAAATTGAATTACCAATCCCATTGCTTTTGCCAAACCAAGCCTATTTGTCGGGATTGCAATGTTGGACTGCTTATACATCCAATCCATTTTATCATGGACATAAACTCTGTCATTAACCTTTTGAAGCAGAATCCCCAAGCATCTGTGTCAAAGTTCAAAATAATTTTCCACACTCTTTCAGTCTTAAATACTAGGCATTTAGATTCAGACAGAAAGCATCAAACCGAATTTGAAATCATGGTTTTTCTAATGAAATTCAAGTACCAAAACAAGTCATGAGCTAGATAAGTCCTGAAGTACAGATTTCAATAACTAATTACACGAAAGGTTTATATAGGCTATATGCTCGACTGTGTTTCATTATTTCATATCACATATTTTACCAGAATCACAAAAAAGAAATGACTAGATATTTGTTTATAGAAGTCATAGAAATAATGTACATAGGGCAGTTTTGAATGGATAGAAGAAACTGTTGTTGAGAGTCCCACATTGAACAATGATATGGCATGATTGTTAGTTACAAGGATCGACACAGTCAAGTCGATTTTGTGAAGTTGAGTTAGATCCAACAAAATTCTAAGAAATGTGAAGCAATCAACTTCTCATGCAACAGAAAGAACTGTTTAACATATCACGTTTCTTTTGCATCTACCAAAGCATGCTTTAGGTTGGAGAATTGGTACCGGTGAAGAAGTGCAGCATGTTCGTCATCAGATGTATAAAGTTCATAATGTTTGGCAAATACATTTCCAAGAGACATAATCCAATCTGCATCTTGAATCACATCCAAAGATTCTGCAAGAAACTGCAGCCCAAAAATAAAGAGATGCAACAAAATATCTTGCTGGCAGAAGAGGTTTAGATTTCACATTTGTTATAATGTCTAGGACAACAAACTGAGTTGAATTACCTTAGCATAACCATATTGGACAGACTTAAGTATCATTTTTTTAAAATGCATATTTTAGAGAAATGTTGAGTATTTCACCATTTCAGCAACACCATTATTTTGTTGTCCAATCAACTTAATTGAAGAGATATTTCAAATGCAAACAAATTAATGGATCCATAGCTACATGAATAAGAACAATATAGACTAGAATGTTTGACTCCATGACCTGCACTTCTTTAAAATGATAACACTTCAACAAGTGTACGACAAAACTTTGACAAGTCATCACACTTACATTGACTATCATGTCATCCCAAGTGTCTTGATATGATGGATCTTGTTTCAAGTCATCTGTATCACTAACATATGCCTTCATCTTCGGAATCTAGAACTTACCAAAAACACAAATGAATTACATTTTGGTATATAATAACCATCTCAAAATTGTATGTAGCAACTGATACAAAATAGCAGATTATGACAAACTTTGTGATAAAATGAAAGTATATGAAGTTTTTTGCTGACTCGTGACAATTACAGAATGATGCAGAAACATGGTACAAAATTATGCAGTGGTTCTAGAGCTCCTAAAATGTTCACCTCGTCTAAAAAGTTTATAAAAATCAGTTTAAGATCCTACACCATGGCCAAAGTACTCCTCAAAACCTTGAGTTAGTTTCATGAGTTCAGATAGACCCAACTTTAATGACCAGAAAGTTAATGAAAGATCAGTTTAAAATCTAACACCATGGCCAAAATACTTCTCATAACCTTGAGTTGGTTTCTTGGATTCAGTTAGACCCAACTTTAATAACCACAAAGCCCAACAACAAAATGAAATTAACAGATGCACAACATGATTCAGTGTTGATATTAACAGATGCACAACTAATAGCTGAGAATGTTAGAACTCTATCAACGTTTATTTGCAGAAGTACAACATATTTCAAAAATAATTTATAATTAGAAACTTGACAGATTCTCAACCTTCAACAAAAGCTTGGTTTCAATCTGTTAACACAAATTTTGAGCACAGCTTTTACCTCATCTTGCCAAAACAAATTGATATTTTTCGGAAATAGAGGTGCCAGAAGACATAGAACCTACAAAAACATGTACATATTTGTCATCTAAGGAAATGCATTCTTCTAAATAAACTTTGTAATCAATCACATAATGTTAAGTAAGCTTTGAGAAGCAGATTTTTATGCATATTAAAGCCACCTCATTTAGTTTTACTGTATGATAGTAAAACATAAAAGAGAAAAATGCAGTTCCAAAAGCTAATAATGGATTAGTAAATGTTATTATATACACTATTTCAAACACTACGATACAATTATATTTATACGGCCTAATCCAACAAGTATTGATTTTTACAACACGCTGAAGGATTTATCTTGTGAGAATAAATCACAGAATAATTCAAAAACAAAACAGTATTCAAGGATGGCATGAGCTCACTGTCAAAATATGGGTGGCCAATTTCTCCCTTGCTAGAGGATCGTGTAAAAGCACCACAAAACGAGCAAGAAGTTCCTATATCAACCATAAATTATTTAACCATATAGTGCTGAATACAACCTACAATGGCTGTTCTTGAACCATCGAGAGTACAAGAAATTAAGAAAATTCAACAGAAAAATCAGACTGTTAGACAGAGAACCTACCTCGGCAGTTGGAATATCAAGATGGGTTTTACACTCACTTAACATATCACTACCATAAGATCTATGCCGCCACAGTTCTGAGATGCACCTGCAAACCTGTAAAAAGTAAAAATGATGTCTTCTAATTTGCCAGGTCAAACCTCTGTGATATCAAAACATCACTTTCACAGTACATACAACATGAAAGGTTAAAATTGATCAAGCGTCATAGTATTCAGTTCAACTTTCTACAAAAAAATAATACTGGATAATACCATGGCAACAGCACCAGTGTAGGCTCGTGGTATAATCATCTTCAACAGAAAAGGCCAAAGGATATGCTGTAAAGTCCAATAGCAATATTAGACATTTTCTTGAGCAAAAGATCAAAAAAGGAACTGAAAGAAATAATAGGACCCAGTAAACTAGTGAAATCACAACCACAAAAATTTGATCAGTACAGAAAAAAATATAAATTACCTCCATTTCAGGAATCGTAATAGTTACCAACAGGAGACCCTTTTCACAAACTGCTCGTAACTCACCAGGAGAAACTGTTCCAATTTTCATCTGAAAAGGAAAAACATGATCAGCAGAGAGGTAGGGGCCTGTGATAGATAAAAGCATGCCAGAACTATACAGATATTTTTCTATATTAGTTGTTTTCAGTAAAAGAAGAAATTTTATGTTAGGAAAAAAATTAATATACTGGAGGATAAGTATATACATCAAAATAAAAAGGATAAAATATACTAGAAAGTGGAAGGGGTTCAAAACAAGGGAGCCTTCCAATGACATCATATTGAAAACACCAATAAAGGCGTAAAACAATGAAGCAAAGAGGAATACTATATCCAAGAAAATAACCAAATATGATAATGTTCTTAAAAAAATTGGGATCGAGCTCCAAAACCAGTTATCAAACTCGATAGTCCATATAAACTAGTGGAATCTCCATAAAGTTGACTCAAAGTTGTAAGATTACACTTGATGCAAAAATAATGATTAAAGCATCTGTCATAGTATCTAAATGCAATCTAAACTGTGTAAAATAAATATTCAACATTTATATAGATAAAGCAAAATATTTTCATAGGACTAGACCAGAATAGAATACGCAAACATGGCATTCAAAATTGATAGCAAGTTCATAAATCACAAGATAGGTTCACAACTCAGCATAACAAGCTCAGAATCAAAGTACAAATTAATGAATCGCAAGGTTCAAAATTACTAAAGAGTGGAGGATGATAGTGTTAGAACACGTAAAAATAGAAGTGGAATCATGCTGTATATGACTATGAAAAGATGAGCAGCAGCTCAATTACAATGGAAAATGGAAAACTATCAAAGCATAGAGCTCCTTCCAGAAAGTATGATGAGGACCTCAAGAACATGAAGATGATCCATATTTTAATAAATTAGGATGAACTTTGTAATAATTATTAGTTTGTTTTAATTTGGAATTTTAATAGTTTTAATATAGATTTAGTTGATGTCATGTGTAAGTGAAGGTACTTTGCTTCCTTACATTTAGTTTATTTTAGAAAAATATGATGTAAGGCCACTATGGATCTAGAGAATGGTGTCACTAATGACCCATTTAGATTTTGAGATAGTCTTGTTATAAATAGGCATTTGTAATCACATTTGAGAAGTTTGAAATGAATTAGAGTTTACAAATGATCTGCTTTGTGACTTCATTTATGCTGGGAGCTATAAATATGGTTCACATTGGGATACTAGATGTAACTTCGGAAGTGCTACAACTGTAAGGTTAATGTTTTCTACACTGAAGAGCCTTATCATTCAACTTTTGCATTTTCGATTTATTAAAGAACATTGAGCCTGTGCCATTCCAGGAATGTCTAGAGAATGGTGTCACTAATGGCCCATTTAGATTTTGAGATAGTCTTGTTATAAATAGGCATTTGTAATCACATTTGAGAAGTTTGAAATGAATTAGAGTTTACAAATGATCTGCTTTGTGACTTCATTTATGCTGGGAGCTATAAATATGGTTCACATTGGGATACTAGATGTAACTTCGGAAGTGCTACAACTGTAAGGTTAATGTTTTCTACACTGAAGAGCCTTATCATTCAACTTTTGCATTTTCGATTTATTAAAGAACATTGAGCCTGTGCCATTCCAGGAATGTCTGGGTAAAACCATTATGTTGTGACACATTCAATCATCCTCATACTTGTGAATCTATGCAACTTATGCAAGTCTACCAGAGCTTATGCAAACGATTTCGTAGCAAGTTACGCAATTTTCATACCTAGAACCGTAAACCAATACAGTTCTTCTAAGAGTTAACTCGTAAGTTAGACATCCTTACTCCAAGTAAAAAGTAACAGCATAGTATTGAATAACAAGAACTCACACTTTGTAATTTAAAGATATATACATTACTAGAAATCAAGGACAACGGCAAGGGGGAAGTGTACCTCTTTTCTCTTATTTGGTGTGCTATCAAGATCACTCTGATTTTGATCTGTTAAAGCGCAATTGCGTATAAGATATTCAATGAACAACTCTCCAGGTGAACCAACCAAGTAACAGTGCGAAGCCATAACCACAATTAACTAGCAAATGAGGTAGACAGAAGACAAGAAATATTGACTTGGGCAACATGTTGCATTATTTTTATTTAAATATTAAAAAATTGGAACAACAACAAAGGGTAAATGGTCAATTACTTACCTCAGAAAGTGCCTTTCGAACACCTAAATTATGCTCCTCTAACAAGGACTTTACAGCTTCAACTAGTAGAGGTATTTTACTATGCCAACCTTCAGATAGCCTTTGGAAAGAAAAAAAATTGTCAGCTGCTGATACGTAGATATTTTCCAATAATTATCATCAGGATTTAAACAAACAAAAAAAAACAACCTTGGCAAAAGATGTTTCAATACGCAAAGTGCACCAAAAGTCGATGCTTCTTCCTTCAACCTACATTTCTGGAAGTATAGACAAAAGACAGATAAAGGAAAATGTCACATCAAATTAAAGGAAACAGAATAAGAATCATTTTCTCCTAGAGAATAGAAGAGTCTTCAAAAGAAAGAGACAAATGTAAAAGATAAAATGCCCTCCTCAATTGAACAGACAACCAAACAACAACATGTGTAGATATAAATACCATTTAATTTAAAATTGATGAAGCAAGATACCGCATATACTAAGGGTGCCTGGTTTTGTTTCGTTATACCTTGGTTTTCTCTCATTCAATTCAACAGACTTCATAAATCATCTGATTATTATAGTGTTCCTCTTTTAATCTCAGAAAAATTTCTTTTCTTCGACCAGAAAAAAACTACAAACTTTATCAAGTATACATATATGCTAATTAAATTTACAAATACTTACATTTACAAGGAACAGAAACAAATCATCTGGATACACCAAGCCAACTGTCAGAAAGCAATGCTGCACCTCATTATACATCTGCCATACGTGATTAAATAAATTAAATAAATATCGAACTTCTTTTCTAAATAAAAGGAAAAAGCTACTCTTAGTGAACAAAAGAAAGTTGCATCCACCCTTGAATTAAAGTGGGTTCGGACTGTGATGATGCACTTCAAATTAAATGAAAACACGCTTATTTGCTCATCTGAGAGAAGCGTTATCCACAAGAAAATCAATGGAAGCGAGGCTACTGGTACAAATTCAAGGACAACCAACCACAAAAACATAAAGAACAAAGGAAAGTTATAAGCTCAATAGTCAATAGGGTCTCCATACCTTTTGCACATATTAAATAGCAAAACCCTAAGGAAACCATGTCCTCTAATTGGGATAAGGCTGCTCTAAAGTAAGCAAGGATGGACCCACTACCCACCCCAGATTTTAAAATGCATCATAATCTCAACCCACTGAAATTTAAGTGTGAACAAGCCCTTACTTGCTCACATTAGAGCAAACTCGTTTTAGAGGAGCTTTTTCCTTCTATTCGATAAAAACGAAGTCAGGAAGACTCTGTCCCAAATCACCACAAGGAGTTTTGCCTAAAAATTATATCATCAAACTAGCTAAATACACCAAAACAGCAGACAAGAAAATCTCCAGAAACATGGTAATGACCAAGTGAACAGACCTACCAGCCACAATCAGACTTCACTTTTGTTAGAAAAAGCACCAGAAAGAGAGAGAGAGAGAGAGAGAGAGAGAGTAAACCAGTCTAATCATTATGCCTCCTGTTGGAATTGAACTCCAAGAAACAATTGTAACAAATAATTACTAAATCTCAGAAAGAATCATACACAAAGATGAAAGTTAACCTAGAGACACTAACAAGGCATGCACCATCGAATTTAAGGAATAAAAAGCCAAGGAAAGGAAAGAACGAATGAAGTTAGAACTTTGCAATAAAAAGTGCTACAAAAGTTATTGTACAAAATTCCGATCAATTACAGAAAATAAAACTGATACTGATACCTTCAATCCAACAGAGAAATCCGTTTGATCTTTGCTTTCATTATTCATAGATACCACAGGTAGAAGTGTCGCTAAAATAAGAGTCAAATCCTGCACACCACCAATAGTTTTATTTGAATTTCTCAATTCATTAATTCAAGCAAGACATAGATAAAGGAACTACTTATAAAGCAACTATTTAATGTCATAAACCAACTACCCCCAAAATGTTAAGCTGCTGGGTAAAGGTATAAGAACGACTTAATATTAAACAATGGGATCCATGTGGAAGTTTTATGGTTGTCGTTGTTTTGGGAGGAGAACGACAAGATTGCAAGAGGTCTTGAGAGGGTGCAGTTTTTTCATAAGCCTTCACCTTGAGGAAAAGGTGAACTGTTAAGGGGGAGTATTGAAAGGTAACCACTTAGCTAGTTACTTAGTTAACCAGCGAGTTAGTTAGGCCTATGAGATGAGAGGCTAAAAATAATAGGAGGGACTAGAGTTAGAATCTTTGATTTTATAAGAGGCTTAGAGTGGCAGAGGATCACGTCTCTTGAATACTTGGACTGTAATAGTTCTTTTCTATCAATAAACATCATTTTCCTCTATATTTCGATCCAATTCCTGTCAAGTTGTCTAGTCTGTCCTGTCACCATTGTGAGAAGAGTTAAAAAAAACTTAGTCGGTTTTCTACGGCAGATACAGTACTCAATAGGACAACAAGAAGCACTTAGCAAAATAAACAATGTATAGATTTTCCTATCACATTCAGAAGGTTTCATTGAGATCTGATAAAGATTAACACAGAAAAAGAAGTACGATAAAAAAATTCAACATTCCAGGAACCTTTAAAAAGTAACTTCATAGACAACATTACCTCAAAATCAAGCATAGGAGGGCCACTTTCGGAAAGTAAAGAGGCATTCAACAGATTGTGGAGACTACATGTAGCTAGAAAAGCAATATCGAGATCCTTTTTATACCTGACAGCAGAATAGAAAAATAAGAATCTATACTACAATACCTGCTTATTCATAACTATCATCTATATTCTAGTCTTGTTAAAATGCACTCGATAAAAAATCAAAATGCAAAATGCTATCCCACAGAGCATGCAAGCAACTAAGGTTATCTAAAGCAACATGCAGACCAATCTTACAATTCCAAAATTGTAGGAACAAGCCTTGGTAAGGCTGCCTTTAACTGTGTCCGTGTTATGAGACCAACCATCTGCCCAAGTGCTTCAACGGATGCTACACGAACCTATATCCAAAAAAGTTGAAACAACCAAAATACATAAAAGCACTAAAAATAGGTATATAGATTATTAAAATAATAGGTTAAATTACTTATCTATAATCATTCAACTATAAAAACACAGAAACTCAGAATTTATATCGAGTGGTTTGAATTGAAGTAGTGCTTCATTTAACTGTTAAATCAAAGTACTGTTAGCTATAATTTTTTGTCTTTGACTATTAGTCCAATGAAAACATTATAATACATAATTAAACCAAAGACATTGAGTAAAATGCATTTAACATGCCATGTATGCAAGAAAATAAAAAGGGACAGCATTCCTTTTGTGAAAATTATTATATGTTTATGGTTAGTGAAAAAGGAGAAGAGACAAAAATGATTATTGGCAGTAAATTAAAAATATAATTCATAAATTGAACGTGTTATAATGACCTAACCTGATATTGATATACATAGTAATAATTAGGGTTAGTGAATAATGCATGGTGAATGGTAGTAAATTAAAAATATGATTTGTTAGATGTAACGTGTAACAATATTCTAGCCTAATATTGATATATTGATACTGATAATTAGGTCAAATACAAGAACTACTAGCATAAGGTTAAGCCCAATAACAGTTACACTAGTACCCAACTAACTCTAATATCTAAACAAATTTCTTAACTTGGTGAAAAAAATATTATGATATAGAATATATTATTTTACCCTAATATATCTTAATAAATTTCTTAACTCTGGTGCAAAAAAAAATCATTTTGATACAGAATAAACTATTTATTGAAAAACCACTTTGGAACAAATTATGGACAATGAGTTATATCTCGCAGTATTACAAAAAAAAAATAATAGAGGGCCGTAAAAGCAGTAAAACACAACCAAAAATACGATATGGTGACAAACCTTTAGGTCCCGTGAAGCTGCCCAAACTCTTAACAAAAGCTCAAAAGCAGAATTTAGAAATGACCTGCACTACATAGAGATATCTCTCACCCTCAGACAAGAAAAATAAGAAATGTAATGCCATGAATCTCAATATAAACTAGAAGACTATATTCTGATCTCACATGACATCACCATCTAGCGGAAAATGTGAAGGAAAATCTATACTATATTGCCAAGCAGCTTGGCACCAACACTTGAATGCTGAAAACAAACACAGAGATGAGTTAAACAGATTGGACTATCAATAGAAATTACACCATTGAGAAAGGTTAGCCGTTAGCCAAAGCTTTTTCCCTGTCCCTGTACCAACAAGTAATGAGGACTTAAATTGAAGCTATGACCAATAGCAAAAGGATCATAAATCTTCAAAATGTACATTTGCATAAAACTAAACTATTTCAAAGATCCATCAGCTGAGATATATCCCATTACCCATCATTATAAACTAAACCTAGAATGCATTTTAAAAAGAGTTCGATGAAAATAAGATTGCCCAAATTGATATTGTTCAAGAAATACTAGCTCAGTTATGCTCTTTTGCAAACAAAAAAAAAAATTGCTCAGATATGCTCAGATGTCAATCTAAATGACCTGGCTGTTACGTAGTAAAAGTAGTTAGGAATCTGAGTTTGATCCATACTATAAATATGACAGAATCTGCACTGTAGTTAGTTTATTTCAGTTAACAGATTACTGAGACAGCAACTCTGTCTTTCTCATATTTTTTCTTGGTTTCTATCACTTTGTTGCCAGTTCTTAATTTCCAACATACCTGCTCCTAAACCATAGAGACAAAATTGATCATATCAAGGATAAATTAGAAACCACCAACCACACTTTACCATTCATTCAAGATGTTAGTCTACTAACAGTTAAATACATCACATTAAAATATTTTTCTTGGACAAGATCGTTTTAAAATATAAGAAACTACAAATTGAACTGTCATTTGAAAAATCTGCAAGTTTTTTAACTTGTTTCTTGTGCACGGGTGTATCCAATAGTTTGTTATCAGTTAGTAACACACTTTCCAATACAGCTTTGCTACATAGTATGAGGTGTATGATATGAATGTGCGAGAGGAGAGACTAAATTAGAAATCATGGGGTAGAGAAGAACTGTAGAATAGACAGAAAAGCAAACGACTCATTTACAATTACACCTTAGTGCAAAAAGTGTTTTTCATAATAATCAGCATTTTCCTTATCTGTATCAGACTGTGTCCTACATTATATTGTATGAAATTTACAACAAAAAGGTTATTTCATAAGCAATTAAAACTGGCAAGGCAGCTTGGACAAATCAGCAAAAGATCAAAGATAATATCACATATTACACATTCATCAAGAAAGCGACAGAAAAATCACCACACCATTTGCAAAAGTTGGCCGGTGGATATCTCGCACATTTCCAAGAATTGGCAAAATTCGTGAAAGTACACCTTTCCAGCGGGGAATGAACAACAAGGCTGTATTAGATTTAGAAATAAGAAAAAAGAAAATACATCAGTGTTTACCACAGAATTTGAACCCACCCTTCCCCCCACCCACCAAAAAAAAGTGACAACTAAAAAATTGTAAAATTTGATCACTGACGGCTACTAGAAGCAAATTCTGCAAGGATTTGAACCATAGCCTGTAATGCTGAATTTGTCCCCGATAAATGAAGAAAAATTTCTTCCATCACCTGCAACACCAATTCAAGGGTAGAGGAGATTAAGGACAACGACTGAGAACAAGCTCAAAATTCAAGGAACAATAGGATAAGTGCAAACAAAATACAAATGTAAAATAGAAGCCAGTAGTATACCCGGTGAAATTAGAATGAAAGGGAAATATTACTTTAACATGTCAAAAGATAGTTACAAATTGGAAACTACAGAAAGTGTAGGAAGAAATTATTTAAACACATGAAAAAGACAAATATGAAAAAGGATTCAAAAAATAGAGTCAGAGTTAACTAAGAAGCTCAAAAACACAACAACAGAATAGTTTATTGCAATTCTTAAACCCATGCAATTTTATGATTCTTATAATGGTTCAGGATTGATTCCCAACAGAGAGAATTACAAGCATCAAGAGATAAAATGAATTATGGAGTTTGAAAATGATATTATAATTAGATTTATCTAACTGGTAATCACAGAGACTGTAGGTGCATTCTGTTAAAAAAATTTCTCCTTGTCTAAGTTGTCTCCTTCTAGACCTGTAACCTTATTTTTCCTTTCTCTATTGACCTAAAAAAATTTAATATTAATAATATGGAATACCTATTAAATAATCTTTAATAGTTCAAAGAAAAAATAAATAACTCACAAGATCAGGTAAATGTGACCCTATTGCAACAAGTAGGCTGGTTGCTGCTCGTTGCCAATCAAAATTGAGTTCCTGCAGAAGACATTCAGTGTGAAACGCATAGACCATGAGCAGTAACATACGAAATCTGTTTAAGCCAATAACTGGAATATCCTAAGATAACTAGGACTTTAATTGGAATATTGGTACCGTTACCGTACCAAGAAACCAATAAAGAGTGCAAGAGAATAACAGTCATTTCAAGTAAATATTGAAAAGACAGAAAAGTCATGGTATGTATGTAGTAGACCAATAAGCCTAAAGTACTACTCTAACTAGGGTTTAAAACACTCATGGAGAAAGAAAGAAAAAAAAAAGGGGAAAGAAATCTCAATGTTGTAGAGGGAAAGCAAAACAATGAAAAATCATAGGCGAAACCATTAAAAGAGAATAAGAAGTAAACAGTCTTTTTAAACTTATACATTATAGAAAATTGTAGTGTCATTTGATCCATATATTTGACCCACCTAGTGAGAAGGCTTAATTGTCATTGATGATGTTGAATTTTTTGCAAACCGACCCATTGTTATCAAATAAACAATATTTACTTAAACTAAAAACTACATATCTCTTAGATGAAGACTCAAAAAACTGTTCTTGTATCTCTCACATAGGGGTTACTCTTTAAGGAAATTATCTTTCAAAAAAATCACCTCCCATAAATAAGCATGATCCACTTAATCATGTTTACCCCTTTTATTGCATCAAACAGAAAAAAATACCCAATCAACTAAGTTCAAGGACATGAATTCAATTATCAAAACTTCCAAACCTCAAACACCAATGTTTGGATCCTTTGACCAAGCCTAAGAAAACATCATCAGACGCAAGGCAACTGCCATATTATTCACTGTTCCTTTTGTTTTTAATTTCAGTTCACTGTAGCATAATGATTTTGTCTTCTACCTTATATTTCCCATTTATTCACTGTACTATAATTGTATTTCAGCTCACATTTTCACTAAATTGAGCTCCAGCTAAGGTTACTACCATCTGATATACACAAAGTAAAATCATGCCATATAGGCATCCCAAGAACTAAACTACTCCTTTATTAAAACATAAAACACTTTAGAGGATATCATCTCAGATGTAGCAAACTTAGCAAGCTTTATATATAGTGCAGCAATAATTTTGACTAAATTTCCCATTTATTGCATCTGAACTAAACTACTCCTGTATATTGCAAATAATGATTCAGTGTAGAATGATGGTTTTGTGTTCTACCTTTATACTATTTTCCATTTATTCACTGCAGTATTGTTGTATTTCAGTTCAAATTTTCACTAAATTGAGTTCCAGCTAAGAGTACTACCATTTCATACACAAAGTAATATCATAACCATATAGGCATTACTGGAACTAAACTACTTATGTATGAAAACATAAATCACCTTAGAGGATATCATCTCAGATGTAGCAATCTTAGCAAGCTTAGTCATAAAAGCAGAATCAACATCTCTTTCATCAAGAGCTCGAACTCCAAACGCCATAACTTGAAAAACTCCAGCCATATTTCCAAATCGCTAAACCACAAAACAAAAACAAAAAAGATTAACAGCAAAGTATTTGAATCCAACCGTAACAAAAATTCTCAGAGAAATCCTCACTCGACGTCCACCGCGTGAAACCGACGCACAGCACTCGAGAACCAGAACAGGATTTCTACAGAATCATGAAAAATCATAATGTAAGAAATTAAACCGAAATTAAGCAAATGAAAGAAAAAAAGAGAGAGAGAAAGAAAAAAAACGGTTATTATTACAGTGCGGCAAGGTCTTTGAGAGAAGACATGGAAGATTTTCTAACGGAGGAAGAATCATCGGCTAGTAATGAGAGGAGGACCTGAATAGCCTCTGTGGGAAAGGGAAAGAGCGATTGAGAGAGGAATTATTAAAGGAGCGAATCGAATTTGAAGAAGAAGAAGAAAGTACCTGGTGCGGGAATTGAAATTGAAGAGGCCATGGAAGAAGTGATATGATCGTAACGCAAGGAATAGAATAGAGAAGAGTTAATTGAATAAATAGAGGGAGGAGAATATATGGGGCCTCTTCCCCGGCGCGGACACACACAATAGACACACTGCTGTGCTGGTTATGTCTTGCCGTGACAGGAAATTATCTTTTTTATTTTATTAATTAACTAATAACTTTTTTTCTCTTTTTTCTCATTCAAAAAAAAACTCATTTAATGCGGTAATGAGATACATAGTGTTTAAATGTCATGTTGAATTTTAATTTATAGTTTAATATAATTTTTACAAGTCTCGTTTCATATGTCAAATAAAAGAAATATAGTATTTAAAAATAGAAAGAATGAAAGTCAATAGTTAGTTGATATTAAAAAAATTACATTTTAGTGTGCTTTTGTAGGAACAATTTCCACTAAAGTAGTAAATTGAATAATATGATTGTAATTGATAAATAAATCAATAGTAAATATATCCACATATAATTATTATAATATTAATTATTTATTATCTACTCTATATTTTACTAATTATTAACTATTTAAGCCAAATCTTTTTTTTTTACAAGACAATCCACTTTCGAGTGTTCAAAATGAGTAATAAAATTCAAATTATAGAAAGTATGTTTCAGCTTAAATTAACTTTCCCTCTTTATCCTTATACTTGACTCCAATATTAGGCTCCAAAAATGGCAAGATGGGTTTTACCACATAAATAAAATATGAATAAAAAAACTCATTGATATTGACTTATGAGGTTTAATTTTGATGTACAATATAGGAAAAGATAATCAATTATGTAAAAAAAAAAAAGGAAAAAGAACAAATTGTATTAGTATAACACTATTATTGAAGGACAATATTATTAAATAAGTTTGATAATCTATTAAATCATAGAATTATCAATATTTCACTAACATGTCAATATTAACATCTCAAAAAAAAAATCATTATCTAATATTATAAATTGAATTTATTGAACATGAATTGTGAGCATAAATATTTTTATTCTGATAGCTAACACAAACTATTTATTATATATTTATTTATGATAGCAATTACGTAATAAAATAATAAAATCAATTGTTTTTATTAATTTTATGTGTGAAATTAAGCACAAAAAGTTCATGATTCATTTTCTATTATAAATTTATTTAGATGATGTCTAAAAAATCCATAATTACATTGTAAGATTTTATTTTCATTTATAATTTAAGTTTAAAGTTAAAATGTAATATTTTTGAATTGAAAATAAAGTCCGATTTTAAATAAAATTTATACCGATGAACTATCTTCATTCTCATATCAATATAAATATTAGGCTAAATAGCACATGTGGTCCCTTAACTTAATTTCAGGTAACGTTTTAGTCTTTTATCTTTTTTTTTTCGATTTGGTCCTTTATTTTAATTTTAAGTGACAATTTAATCCTTTATGTTTTAAAATGTTAACAATATTATCTTTTTTTTTACAAAAATTCAAAAAATTCATCAAAGTTTTCAACCAAAACCCATAAAATTAATTATATTATTTAATATAATACAAATTTTATCAAATTCGTAACTCAAATATTCAAATAAATTCATATTTTTATTATTTATTAGATGAAATTTTAAAAATCAAATAAAAAATGAAAATATGAGTTAATTTTACGAATTTGATAAAATTTGTATTATATTAAAAAATATAATTAATTTTATGGGTTTTGGTTGAAAATTTTGATGAATTTTTTGAATTTTTGTAAAAAAAAAAAGCATAATATTGTTAATATTTTAAAACATAAAGGATTAAATTGTCACTTAAAATTAAAATAAATGACCAAATCGGGAAGAAAAAAAAGATAAATGACTAAAACGTTACTTGAAATTAAGTTAAGGGATCATGGATGCTATTTAGCCTAAATATTAAAGTAGCAATGTATTGGTTCAACTAGAATTAAATTTAGATCATTTAAAAAAATCTCAAAGTCCGAGTCCTATAAATGCAAAAGACTTGGTTGCGAAAAAAGATTATGTTAAAAGAGGGTTAAAAAAGTTCTTTGACAAGTTATTGATAGAATAAATAAATATTTTACATCAATAACATGGACTAAAAATATAATGTAACAAGTATAAAATATGGAAAAATAAAAGGCTCCTTCTAAATGTAAAATAGTTTTGCTAGTAACGTCTAACGAACATCTTGTATTTTGACAAATCAATCACAAAGACATTTTAAAATTAGTTATATAAAATGATAGAATGATGGTTTTTTTGTTGGATAACAATATGAAATTATTATTTTACAGTGTATGTCTATTAAACTACAGTTTTTTAAAAACCCAAGAATAACTTATAACATGTCCCTAAGTATAAAGCCTTTTATATTGGGGTGGAATGAATGTCAAGATTACGTTTAGATTCATTAGATTTCATTTATTAAAAAGAAAGAAAAAATCGTTTAAAGATCCACTAATGAATGTATGATGTTCCCTCTCGTCTTTTATTGTTTACTTCATTCTTTTGGCCGATCCAACGTCCTGCTTGTCATTTGGTTTTTTTATCATGTTGGTATTAGTAACTTTATTACAACTCTCCCAAAATTGAACAAGACACACACATAAAACTAAATATGTAGAAAATCATTGTAAACAAAGACTCCTGTGCAACACCAATAATACAGATCTAAGTGATTGAATAGACATGCTCATTTCATCATTGATAGATAATGTTTCATTGACAAGTTCACTTTTTTGGCGAACCGCCTTATATAAGAAATGTAGTATTTCTCCAGTAACTTATATTTTCCTATATAATGAATAACATTTCTTAGTCATGGTAAGATATGATTTTCTTTTTAAATTACGAAACATGGTAAAATATGATTAGATGACTATATAAAAAGAACTATATTGTTGGTGTATAATCCTTAACGTTAACCAAAAATTTGAAAACATTAGTGTATTAAGGTATTTCTTAATTAAAAAAACAAAAAATATAAGAAGAAATTTTTAGAATAAATAATTACATTAACAATTTTTTTTAAAAGTTTGATATAATCTAATCAAGCTACTAGCTTTGAGTTCTTACTCTTGAACCTCAAAATCACTCCATCCTCTCTTATTCTAATGAAATCACATCTCAATTTCGAATGTATTATGATCCATTTAGAATTTCTGTATCAAAACAAGTTAATATTAGTTTCTCATTAATTAACTATTCAATTAAACAATTTTCTTTACTTATTATTGTTTTAGTTTCTTCGATCAATATTTGTCCAATTAAATATTAAATATACGAAATTAAACTTTGTTGCTTCACGATGGAGTACACGAAATTTAAATCTAGATTGGGTATTGCTGTGCTTATTGCATTAAATCGTAACGATCTGTACGAATATTTTTATTAATGTGAAGCAACAAAGTTTTCAAAACAAAACAAAAATACAGAAATTTATTGGATATAACTGATGATATTCCTTCAAATGTTGTCGTATGAATAATACGATTTTTACATATAGTAATGAAACAATGAGACTAAATAATCTGGAAAAAAAGGTGTTACTAGGCGAATGGCAATGAGTAGAAGCAAATTTTTGAATTATGCACGCAAGACTACTATCATATTATAGTTAGTAAAAAAGGGAGAACCAACTAGAGCTATTAGGCCAGAAACATTAATTTCTTCACTCGTAATCATGGTCAAAAAGGAGAACCAACAGGAGGTGCAAGGCCAAGATACCGCATTATCTTTAACCGACGATCCTTCCTTTCTGATTTCATTGGATAAGACACCTCCTGGAAGAGAATTTATTCATTTTGTGTATATGAGAAATAAGTTTTAATTAATAGTGATCATTTCATGCCATAAGTATTGAGTTAGCAACTCACATCAAAATGAACTTTGGGTTTTCGTTCCCTCTTCCCTCTTCGTCTCTCTTGAAAATTGTTGAGTGTTCTGCTTGAGCTGGGTGAAGAGTATTTACCTGGTCAAACCATAAATCCATATTAAAAAATCAAAAGGAGAGTTAGAAAGAGTGAATTATTTGAAGAGGGCACAGGGTCAGCCCTAAGATATTTTGCAGGCGAACTAAAAAAGATGGTGCCCTCGTATAATTGGAATTGTTTTCTCTATGCTTTTTTTTTTTGCAAAATCATTAAATTTTTATTTATAAGCAATGTTCTTTAAAAACCATTTTCGATTGAAAATCTCCCAAAACGATTGTTTCAGTTATGATTTGAGCTCGAATTATCCTAATCAATTTGCCCTTAACTGAAATTCACTATAACTATTTATATATATGATACATAATACTGAACAAAATTAATGACTCTTAATTATGCGGCTTCTTGTTCCAAACCATTTCACTATACAAAACATTATTTTTAATGAAAATAAAAACTAGAAACATACCAGCTGAACGATCTTGCTGATTAGAGTGAGCAGACCTATCAGGACTCAAGTTTTGGCAAGAACTAAGCTGTGCTTTCCTTTGCAAGGCCTAGTATCATATTCGTATGAAATAAAATTAGAAGAAAAATGAAAATTTTAACAAAAAAAAATTAGAGAGACAAATAGTTGACATTGTAAAATTTATTGTTGCCAAAACATGCTCAACATACTTGCTTTAAAGCATCTTGAAAATCATTTGAAGGGTTATTGCTCCTTTCTTCAAAAGACTGCAATAAAAATCACCATAGACATGAAACAATGACTATATATACTTTAAGAAAACTACCATGGACTTATCTCCTTTACAATAGTTGAATTTACAGCTTGCATAACACAATTTGTGCAAAATAGAACTTCCAAATTATCCAACACAACCCAAGTCTCAAATAAAGGGAAATTGAAAAAAAGAAGTGGGTTATTAGAATAATTTACAGCTACAGAAATAGTACATTGCAATACGCTGTTTTAATGTTCTCTGCAAAAGTGTGGCAAACTACTAAGTGGCCGAATGACATATTAGCAAAATTACTAGCCCTCTTCTTTCTTCCTTTTGAGGGATTCTATCTACCCCCTAGACCAATGTGGTTTTATTTAGATGTTAAATATTATCAAAACATAAATACGAGATAGTGACTTTTAAACACCCTGAAGTTGCATGTGCAAAAGCATAGTGAGAGACAAGGACTAAACTCACATCCTCAAAATTTGAAATATTTGTCGACGGATCAATCCAAGCACTGTAAATGAACAAAGTTATTCAATACAACCAATAGACAGATTAGATAAATCCAAGTAACTACTGTGTAAAATATATTGCAAAAATACCTGGGATGATTTCCATAAAACTGCACTAAAACATGTCCATCTCTGACATAGTCAGATGGTGCACATCTTTCTTCCATGATCTGGAAAAGTTAATTGTTTAAAAAATCAATATAGATGAATGGATTATGAAATTCAAAACAAAACAGTGGCGCAGAAAAATCAGCTTCACACCATAGTCATAGCCAATCCATTTTATCAACTAGAACTAAGAAAGCTTTATCTGAAGAAGTAAAACTTCCATCAATACAACATAAAAAGTATGACAATATGCGTCAATAGTTTCTAATATTGTAAGCTAAAAAAGTATTCAATAAGTAAAAATCAGCACAATTTTGTAACAAATGAGTCTGGCACAAGAAAGTTCAGTATTTAATAAATTGAAGGATAAAAAATTAACATCGCACAAAAAAGGATTTCTAAAACATTAAGTTTGACATCTAGAGTTCCCGTGAGAGAATATTGTCTTACAAATCTACACATAGAGAGGAGCAGTTATAATGAGTAAACAGATAAATGCAAGGGATGTTTGTCAAAGTTGACAGACAGTACAATAAAGATGATATTGCACTAAACATAAGGAAATGTTACAATATCCAGATGGTTGTGTATTGCACTAAACAACTTAGGTAGTAAGTGAAGTGTATGCAAAAAGATCCTTCAATTTAAAACATAAGGAAATGTTACAATATCCAGACGGTTGTGTATTGCACTAAACAACTTAGGTAGTAAGTGAAGTGTATGCAAAAAGATCCTATTAGGATGCTAGAAAGAGGGGACGGGCTCGATAAATATGGATTCCTTTTGTCCAATTAACTTCATAGTCTCCTATGCACAAACACAGACAAAGGCAGAAAACAACAAACATTACAAGATATCAAGTGAATACCTCAGCAGGCCACCACGTTTGACAAGATGTTCTTGCCCAAACAACACTTCCGGGTGTTATAGCAAGAGAACTGTTATCACTAACAGACGACTCGCGAGGGGTAGATTCTGACATCTTAATACAAGCATCCCTATAAAGAATAAAAAAACATAAAGTATCAGTCTACTTAGAAACATAAAAATGAAAGGTCCCAAACTCAACTTATTTGTACTAGCATGTCAGTCCAGTAAAAGAAAACCTATTGCCACCAAGGTCAACTGAATCCAATTCCGCAACTGGAACATCAAAATACTCAGACGAACAGACTGGTCTGCCCTCTTGGTAATTGTTGCATCGAACCAGTGTATCTTTAGAAAATTGTTTAACCGACATTCTCCTCTGCAGCGAACTGCTTGCAGTGACATTGGACAACCTCACTTCACCGGAAGAAGAACCAAGTGAGGAATCTGTTTGAGTTCAATTCAAATTTTATGTTACCATCAGCAACACAATTCTAAATTAGTACCACATCTATAAAATTAATTAACTCTAATAGAATCTTATGGATCCATATAATAATAAAACTCAATTAAATCCTTTAGAAATTTGACAATGTCTATAAGAAGTATTTTAGCTTAGACGAGACACTAAACTTTAAAAGTCGAGGCATGCAAGTTTAATATGTCCATCAGAAGCAGTTTAGCTTAATGGGGGTACTTAACTTTAAAAATTGATCGTGTGAGTTTAGATACAATACAGTTGTAAAATACAAAAATCCAATATTCAATTCAAAGAGTATTTATTATTTGTCTATGACACAAAAATCCCATTCTACACATTTCCTCCAACACGAATATGTAAATAAAACAGAAGGCTGGAGAATTGAAATCAATTGGCTACAAATAATTTTATCATGAATATGCACCAAACTATTAAGCATGCTAACAAAGCCAAGATTTCATTCCGTTGGCATGAAACTCATCAAAGCAACAACCACGGAACTACATTGTTATTTCATATCTCATCCATTAAACACCATAAAAGCTTTATAGAACTACATATGTGAAATGCTTTCAAAACTATCATCCAACCAAGTTTATTTTAAAGGAATATTATATTATATCATCATCACGTAAGTCTGATCTGTTGGCAAAATCCACACACGCCAAAGGTCAACCCACAAGCACGAGGATCTTTGATAGAACATACACAAACACACTGTAAAGAAGTAATATTATAATATAAAAAGATTTAACACGGTTTGCCTATATCTAAAAAACACCTCAACAAATGTATTCACTATATCAATTAAGATTACATAGATTGTAGCCCACCCAAGTTGTGTATCACCCTACCAACCCATACATCCAATCAAGAGTTACAAGGAAATATAAACAAACTCATGTAGCTACAACCTACAAGTGATCACCTACACTAGTTATCCTCATTAGACATTATAGTGGAATTCTCCAATGTTATACTACATACTATACCAAAATGCACCTCTTAAATTTCCACTCAGTTACATTTATTTGTTGAGTTGATTTCCCAACATAATCAACGAAGGAGAGAGAAGGATTTCATAATTTCAATTCAAATTGCTTGTTTAATCATAAAGAATCTACAATTCAAGTCATTCTCAGATGCATCAAACAAAAATCTCAAAAATACCATATAAGTTGCTGCAACTACTAGCTTTGCAATAAGCAATTAACAATCAAATTCAAAAGATAAAATATGTAGTAAACTACAATGATCCCCAAAACCAATCCCTAGAATAACGAATCAAACAATAAAATTTCACAACCAGCATAGTAAATAATGAAATTCAATAAAGACATGGTTATGCAATTGGAAGAAATTCGAAATTAAGAAGAATAGAAATTGCATACCAATAGCAGGGTTGGAAATTGAAGAGGGATTGCGAATGAAAAAAGAGAAATCAGTGCGGCGTTTGGGAGGTGAACTTCTTGGCTGTTGAGAGTGTTTGGGCACACGATCAATCGGTGGTATCATCTTGTTCTTGTTTTTCGTTGCCTTGGTTTTCTTGGCCATTGTTGTGACGAAATTGAGAACGAAATTGACGAAAAGGAAGGAATGGAACCCTAGAACTAGAAGATGTTCACAACAGAATATGGCAGCATTAACGCACTTGAATTTGTTACAAAGATAATAATAAATAATAATAACAATAATGAGGCACTTTCGTGTCTCTGTTTTAATCCCAAAAGAGATTGTGTTTTATTATGCGTTGAAGTCATTCTAGAATCACATCCTAGGTGCGCAAACTACAAATACATTATTACTCCGTTATTTGGAATTGAATTCTAGAACTAAAGACTATTAATTAATTTGCAAAAGATTTTGATCCAAAGGACCAAAATACACTCCCAACATGGTAACACAACCGCACACCACTCGAGTCGAGATGTGTTCCATAATAACAATTAAAACTTCCAGCTATATTTTTTTATTTTATATATCCAGCTAAATTTTCAATTTACACCATTTAATACACATTATATTTTATTTTAATTACATTTTATTTAATTTTATAATTATAAAAAAAATTTATCTAGATGTAAAATTATATGACTTCATCTTTATTAGTATGAGTATCAATTTTAAACGCTATAAATAAGACACATTACTTCTTAACTGATCATTAATATTTTATGCATGTTTGGGTCTAAAGACAATTCATTTAAAACAAAAAAGAAGGGTATGAGAATTAATTAGATAAATCATTCCGATAAAATTCTTCTAGCCAACACAAGAAAGTGAAATATATTTTTATTGAAACACGTATGAATAGATGGAATCACTAAAATGTGATTGTTTATTCTTTACATACATACTAGGGTATTATTTCAAATAGTAAAGTAATGTGAAATTTGTAGTTTAAGGGCAGAATGTGATGGTGTAGTTAGGTCCTTGGGAGCAAGTAAAAGTACTGCTTTTATCATCGTAAGCATAACTATAAGCATCAGGGCATTGCTTTTCAAAAATATCAGAGTATTGAGTAGGCTTGCATTTATCTGGAGAGTTGAATTCTCCGGTGCAACAATATTGTGGTTGATTGAAAGCCAAACATGCACTCTTACAAGCAACCACATTACCATCAGTTCCTTTGACTTGCAACTCCGCTGGACAAACTTGGTTGATATTTGCCGGACAACTTGAGGGTTTGCAATCACCAGTTCCACCTTGTGGAGCAATGGACATGGGAACGTTGAACCCATCAACATTGCTGATATCATAGAAGTCTTTTCCACCATTGGCTTCCACATGTAGTTCTGCTAATGTTGCTGGTGGAACAGCACCAGCACCATTGCATGCAACTTGGCCGGACCCACAATCTGCTGTAGCGCAACTAAATTTTCCTGAATTGCTTGAGCATCCAGTTCTGCCCCAAAATCGACCCTCCCATGGAGATGGGACATCCACAGAGTCAGATTTTCCTGTTGCTAGCTCAAATCCTGTTTTTGATAATTGAGGTTTTTGAGCACTTGTTAAGGTTCCTGGCCAAACTGTGTATGGACATTTGTTTGTGAAAGTGATTGTAGCTCCATAAGCTCCTACATGTAAATATAAACAACTCATGGTTAAGGTAATCTCACATATTTTAAGGAGTTTTATAATAATGTGTTAACATTAATCGTAACAAAGTTTTACACATACATCTAATTGTTACACATATGGTTAACTATCTATAAAAATAAAATAAAAAGATAGCTAGTTAGTTATGCATGCAGTATAATAGGAAATAACTAAATTTGATTTAGAAAAGAAATGGAAAGGATTTTAATTGTTGATCATACCACAGAAGAAGGCCAAAATAAAGAAAAGAGCAAATTGGGTATTCATCGTGGGATTCATATAGCTGATTTCTTAATTTGATGAATGAATGGTGTTTAATTTGTTGTGTGTGTTAGTATTTATAGGATGCAGGGCTTGAATAATCAACATGGATGTACGGTACGTGGCGGTTCGACACTGGACTCATTGGTGCGTGTTAGAAATGGAAGTATACTACATCATCATTTTCGGTAAAGACAATTCAAGCGCTGCCAGTCATGTTGAAATTAACTCAGTTTCTACCGTTAATTATGGACTGATTAATTTATTTTATTTTTATATTAAAAATGATATTCATCCGAATTACATCTATTGATAAAAAAATACAATTCATACTCACTAATAATTTGCAAACAACTTCAAAAGCATTCACGTTAATAGAACATAACGTCAAAATGCGATGACGCCAAAGTCATTAATTATATATGCACTTGATCGAAATTGATTTGTCAATCTAAATTGTATGAGCATTGCATGGAGATAAAAAATCAAAATGTTGCACAAAATCAACAAATAAATAAACAACATAAAGAAAAAAAACTAGTTAAATATACAAAAAATGACTTTAAATTATTCATCTTCAATAAATAAAGAAGAAAAGAGCTAAGAAAAAATAGGACTGGCGGCGCTAGGATTTGAGAGAGGAGAATTGATTAATTTGCATTTATATTCATGATTACGAGAATTTTTTCTTTTGACATAAGATTATGAGAAATACTAATCTTCACTATTTATCATGATTTGTAACTAACAAACTATAAGTGATATGATAAGATTATTTTTGTTAATTTAAAATTTCGACAATAATTTGAGTGATTAAAGAGTTCAAATACAGGTTTGATGAATGAATATAATAAGATATCAATTTCTTAAGTTCTAGAACAACGAACAAAATATCGATATTATTAAATTAAATATTATCTCTCATATTTAAACTCGAAATCTCACATCTCTCATATTTAAACTCAAAATCTTGCAATTGTACGTGAATTTATGAAAATAATTATATTATTTCATATAAATAAAAAAATTATCACAAACACCACGGACCACTGTTGACTAACGATCACATTGAGCCAATCCAATAGTGGCTATAATAGATAATGTAAGTTTGATAACATTTTATCTTTATTGTTGATTAGTTATTTATAAGTTAATTGCTTTATATTTATTATAGTCAGTAGAGTTTGTATGCACTCTACATATAATCTGTCAGTTGTAATTTTTTCTTCAATCAATGAATAAAATGATTCAAAATCTTCTATTTTATTCATTTTGTAATAGTCGTTTGATACTATTTTCAATAATTACGGTCTTCCACCACTATTATTAAAATTATTACTAATTAATTAAATCATAAATTTGAAATATTTGAATAATTTTATATTTTTAAAATACTATATTTTAGTGATTATAATTCTCTTATTTATATTCCTTTCTAGTAGTGGGTTGAATTAAACCGCACAAAGAAATCTTCCAGAGAAATCTGTATAGAGTGCGGTTTTTATGTAATGTGGACGAAATGTTCCCAAAGCTACACGGCAATGTATAAACATGTTTTGCCAATTGCTGACTTAATTACACATGTTTAGTGTTTGAAAACATTTTTTTCTTAACCATCCCATTCTCAAAGGAGTTACGGTAATCTATTCTCAAATGGGTATTTGTTTTTTATGCATTGTTTTAAGATCACTTTAATAATTAAAGGATAAAAACGACATATTTATGTCAATCTCTTTGAAATTTCATACTTTGTGATGATATGACCTATGCAATTTGGACTTGACTCGCTTCCTATACTTGTTTTTCATTTTAGATATATACAATTTTTACATTAGTTATTAACAGAGAGAGAACAAGAGAAGCAAATTTATATATTGACCAAAATACTTCTTTTTTATGCATACTTGATTTTGTAAAATATGAAATTTAATTTTATGCAATGTTTCTCTTTTATGTTTTTTTTATTTGAAAAGAGGTTTAGTTTAGAGTTCATCAATATTAGGATAAATCTAAGGTTTAGATGAAGTTGAACCCGCACATTGTGAATTATGAGTCAATTATTTATTAACTGAATAAGTCTCGTCGGAATATATCGTTGATTTTGGTTGAAACATTGGGAAGGGTGGGACTATCTATGAGAGTTATTGGACTCTTTTTGGCAGATAATTTTTTTGGGATCATATTATCTATTTTATTGGGTCTGGGAGATGTTGTGCTGATGTGTTGCCTTTGGTTATATCTAATGTGCTATTACTTGTTAACGTTGGACTAAACACGGAATGTTGCCTTTGGCTTGTATGCTTGCAGGACAATTTACGTATGAATTTTGGAGAGTCTTGGGATGTTTTTTTTTTTTATTATTATCTTTGCAGAAATTTGTGATTAAAATTTCTTTATGTGACTATGTTCCCCCTTCATATGTGACAATTCAACTCTGCTTGAAGGTCGAGACTGAATATCTTGTTTATATTATGTGAGGAATGTAGAAATATACATCCTAAGTCCTAGTCAATCCCAAGAATTAGGGAAAGAATCAACTAAGAAAGGAATGCTAAATAAATATAATCAAGAGATAATAATATATAAATAACTTAATGGATACTAATTATATTTATAATATCTCAAGACTCTCTCTCAAGGTGGTGCATATATATCTTATGCATTTATCTCAGTCACATATTAATATGTAGGTTGTCCAATAACTCTATAGAGATTTAGTAAAAATATCATAAAGTTGATGTTTAAAATTGACAAAAAAAAGTTATAAGGATTACACTGAGAATATTTTCTTTAAGTGACATTTAACTTCATAGAAATTAGTACGTAAAACCACATTTTGCAGAATAAAGAGGATTTCTTTTAAGGATCAACCCATAATATATAATTTGTATTTTTTCTGTTTTTTTTTTTAATGAAAAGTTTTCGCTGTCAATAAAAAAGTAGAATCTTAACAAAAGATTATTCTTAGTAAAAATTGAAAAAAAGTAAGATCTTAAAAAAGTACATGTACATTCAAGTTGAAAAAGATTATTCTTAGTAAAAATTGAGTTAGTGATAGATGTGTTTTAATTTTGTCAAATTTAAAAATTAGATACAAATTTTTTTCCATGTAATAATTTTTATCGTTAACTTAATTATTAATTAATAGTTTTTTTCTTCAATTGTTTGAGTTGAGATTGGAAAAATATTTCTAGCCACCAATGCTTCCATTATATATTTACTATATATGAAAGGAAAGTTTTTTGATAACTTTAATTAAACATATATATTCCACTAATTTATAGCCAATGTTGGTGAACAACAATAAAAATCAAGAACCTTTTAACCATTCTAACAATAACAATATTATCAATGGATGGTTCTCTTAATTAATCACCATTTTGTTTGGCCGCGAGAAAAAAGCTCGATCGTGTCTCAACTCAACCTTAAACATAACTTCTTAAACAAACAAGTAAAATCTTGCACTATAAAAAACTCCCCATAAGCTAGTAGAAAATCTAGAAAAAAGAAACACCAAAGATTATTAACAAAATCATGGCAAATCCTTTGGGAGCACTCATGACCTCATCGTTGCTCTTTCTTGTTGTTTTTGGACTTCCTAATCATGTCCATGCAGAAATTAACACCTCATGGAAACATGCAGCACCCAATAATGTTGGAGGTGCAGATCACAAAATCCCAATACATGAACACATCCCGTTTACACCTGGCCAATGGAAGCAAGCTTATGCCACTTTCTATGAAGGAGGCTCAGGGACATTTGGTATATATAAACATTTACTAATGATGATCAATGAATTGACATTATTTGATTAATCCGTTATATTGAAAAATAAAATAAAATTAAGGACCAAATTCAACTACCGAATAAAAATTACTCGTGATAGAAAACTTAGTGACAAAATTATAGACACTTATTTCATTTTTTTTTTCTTCAAAAATTTTCTTCGCTAATTTAAGTTTTTTTAGTATGCATGTGTAACTATGCATGCATGCCCTCCATCCCATTTAGTAAAATCTGAATTATTAGATAAAGAAATAAATCTTAGAGTAGCTGAAGAATGTTGATATCTCAACCATTAGATTGATCCAATAATTAGAATTTTGTCGGAAAATGGATTTTGGATAATTTTAAAAATTATGCTTTAACATTTTAATTTTTTATATAAATTATTAGTATCTGAGGAAGTATCGTATAAGCAACCTGACCATACGAATTCATACATATTATATGGTTTAATTAATTAATTTGTTTAGGAAAAATATTAAATTAATTGTTAATAAATGCAGGAGGAGCTTGTGGATATGAGGATGTGGTTAAAGAGGGTTATGGCCTAGACACAGCAGCATTGAGCACAGCTTTGTTCAACCAAGGTCAAACATGTGGTGCATGTTTTGAGATCAAATGTGTGGATTCTTCTAAAGGATGTAAGCCAGGACAAACCTCTCTTTTTGTGACGGCAACAGATCATTGTCCTCCAAATTACGACCAACCAAGTGACAATGGAGGATGGTGTAATCCACCACGTGAGCATTTTGATTTAGCCAAACCTGCATATCTCAAAATGGCCGAATATAAAGCTGGCATTGTGCCAGTCCAATATCGCAGGTGACACATTATATATAATGATCAATGTTCATGTATATACCTTAATTTTCATATGATAGAAGAACACAATAGAATAAAGATATTATTACATTATTTCATAATTTTCTATGATAATGAAGTATAAAAATTCGGTTCCATCCATACACAAAACTATAAAATAACAAAAATTTATCTTGTACTCTTGTTTTATATAATTCAACTGCTAATAAAAATATTAAATCAACAATAAAAATAAAATATATATGTGAAATTCATTGCTATGTTAGAATTACGTATTTTAATGCTTAACTGAAGAATTTTATATTTCTGTGTCATTAATTTTTGTCTGTAATTCTAATTTTTTTAGTAATAATATCGTATTATATTGTTCCTTTCTACTTTATTTCCTCTCTTTTTCAATTAAAACATTTGATCTTTTTAAGAGACAAAAAATCAAAAACATAGAAAAATATTTGCATCACATTTTGGACATGGTTTGAGCGCCCACACATAAAAATACATATAATTTAATTATTTAAAGAATTATTATTATTTAATTTTTTTCTCTTTCTAACTTTTTCCACTTTTGTGTGTGACAAAATTTTGCGACCACATAAGAATTGCTATGAAAACATATATTATGTATAGAAGTAAAATGGAATCAAAAGAACTTATATTTTCCTCTGTACATATATTCAGGGTACCGTGCAAGAAACAAGGAGGTATTCGGTTCACAATCACAGGGAATCCTTACTTCTATCTAATAAAAGTGTGGAATGTTGGAGGAGCTGGTGATGTTGTAGGAGTGCAAGTGAAGGGTGAAGACAAGTTGCAATGGACAGAATTGAAGAGAAATTGGGGTCAGAAATGGGAGACTAATGCAATGTTATATGGAGAGACATTGACATTTAGGGTAAAGACAAGTGACGGAAGGTCCTCTACTTCATTGCGTGTTACCCCCAAGAATTGGCAATTTGGTCAGAGTTTTGAAGGCAAAAACTTGGCATAAATTAAATGGTTACATACAACATCAATTCAAGCTAAACACAGCTTTAACCTTAATTTGGTGATTATTATTGGTTTGTCATTGACATATATGCATTGTTTAGTTATTATAACAGAATGTCCTCATTTAGTGTTTGATGATTCCTTTAAGTGCATTGTCATCTATATGAAGAGACATGTTGGTTCACCTAAAAAATATTTGAGTACTAGTTAATTTTTTTCATCAAGAGTAACGCTGATTCATAATTTATTTTTCAGCATTTTATTTTTCGATAAGAAGCATCAGGCATGTATGAACATGTTTCTAAATTTAGTTAGATCAATCAATATCCGAATAATAGGGAGCACAATGAAGTTCTTGTCCTGCTTTTTTTTAACTAAGCAAACAAATCCTTCTAAATCCGTACATATCATGTAAAATAAAATGTAAAAAGCATTAAAAACAAAATAAGTCATACTACAAGACCCTACGTTAAAAAGCACTTCGCTATGCTAGTGCAAACCAAAGAGTATATCTAGAATCATATATCTTTTTCTTCGCCATGCCAATAAATTATTTAACAAACTTGAAGCAAAACAAAGGAAAATTTTACTCACCAGTAGAATAAATCAGCCTCGAGGGAAGAAACCCGTATTAAATTTATAAATAAATCTTAATGGTTACACATACAACAACTTCATAAACTAACTACCT
Organism: Cicer cuneatum; assembly: GCA_037974295.1. Taxonomy (NCBI): domain Eukaryota; kingdom Viridiplantae; phylum Streptophyta; class Magnoliopsida; order Fabales; family Fabaceae; genus Cicer; species Cicer cuneatum. The sequence continues at coordinate 66,532,004 of JBBPBO010001986.1, read as the reverse complement.
TTTCTAAGCCACCCACATCAGTAATAAAATACTATGAAAACCTTGCTTTTCAAATGATGATATTTACTTGTCATCAAGATAAGCCGCCGCAGATTGAACAACAATCTTCTTTTAAAAGGATTTGTGTTGACGAGGACGACCTTTTTCTGTGGATCAAACTTCTATTATCATTTTCCTTTCATTAAAGGTGTGTGACAACTTAGCTCTGCATCTGCAATACTTCATTGTGACGTATATATTCCAATGCGGTTAATCTCTGCTTAGTGATTGAAATACACATACCACTAACATAATCCAGCACAAGATCATGTCCAAAACAAACACAATACTCTATGTCTTCTTTTTCTTCTTCAGAATCATTTCTCCAGTATCTGACCTGTCTTGTAAACGTTTGGATTGTCTAGCACGTATCTCCAGCAATTTTGATCTTGCATCCCGGAAAAGCGCATCTGATCTTGAAGCCATCAATTGCTGAAAGATAATTTCAAAATTGAATCAGCTTTTGTATCAATGGTGAGCAAGAGATATGCAAATTCTTTTATTCAAACCTGTATATGATCCATGGCTGCAAGGTTAAAACCAAAGACATCTTTCCAACCCTGACACAAGGTTCAAACAAGAAGTTTGTCAAGGACACAATTCATAAGAGTGGAATAACATAACTATGTAATTTAAATTGGGATAAATCACTCCCCCATACTAGAGTGAAAGGCATCAAATGTATGTGTTCTTAAGCATTTCATGCATTTCAAACATGAGAATAAGAGATAACTAAAAATCATCAATAGGGTACTTTCTGTCAATCGAGTTTAGCCTGTGCAAAACCAACCTCTGAAAAGATTTCTATTTGCCCCAATTTTATTCTTATTTTTTTTAATACAAAAGGAATTGTATACAAGTTTTCTGTACAATAGCCATATATCCCATCTTCTACAAGACAGATCAGAGTATCACAAATGGCCAAAAAAATTATCCTATCATGCACAGATTTATACATTCCAAAACTATTATACAATTTCTCTATTGAAACACTCCCAGACATGTTATATCTAAATTATTTATTAAGCAACCCAAGGCATCTGAGATTTTAAATAACAATATTATACACTTCTTTTAAATTTAAAACTTGCTTTCTGGTAACAAAGATTTATTGTCCAACAATGCTTTAAAAACTAGACCAAAATTAAGGCATTAAAAGTATTGATTCATGGCACAACGACTCAACCATGGTTAAACTGTGCCTTTACCTTGACCCGTTCATAAAAAATGTCACTGAAAGCAGTTAAGACAGGTCTGGCAGCTGGTGTGGCAAGCAGCTGATTGTAATGTGTCTGCAACAGCAGTGTACCTATCCGGCAAACAAGCTCAACCTGCAATTATAGGAATAGATAAATACTCAGCTTGCAAAAAGTATTATAAGACTTTAGGCAAATTTTCATAAATTTGTTAGATTATTTAATAATAATAATTATTATTATTACTATTATTTGTCTGACATGAAAAGATCTTGCTTGTCTAGTCTTGTCATGATTACATGCTAATTGGGATAGGAAGGACATGTAAATACAGGTGAAAGAGAAGGAGCTTAGAAGAGATTAAGTTATTAACAACTGGTCAAATACAACTTACACTACTACACTAAAAACAAACACAAATACATACAATTTTTTTAATGAAATAAATTTTATTAAGAGAATGAATACACAGACAAAGCAGATAAGATTTTGGCATGCCACCAATCAGTAAAATATGGAACAGGAGAAATACACAACATTTTGAAGCATGGTGAAGTTTCTAAAGGATGAGTCACCTTATCAGAATATGAAGTCCATTCTTTCAAGTATGACAAAAGCTTCAAAGCATCTGAAAACGGTAAAGCCTGCATAAAGATGTCAAGTTAAACTTGATGTTAACAATCTTGTTTATAAACTTTTAAAAAGGAGAAAAAAAATAACTAGATCTAAAACAAGGACTGCTTCTGTTTTCTAAATTTGGGCAAAGAGTGTTATGGAAACCGAAACCTCTAGCCATTGCACTAACACCAGGTGCACTGATGCTCATCTTGTAATACACCATTAACCATATAATGTGAAGAAATATCTATTCTTTATAGAGATATCCAAGCTTGTTATACAAAAAAAAAAAAACCAATAGACTGAGAGTAGACTGAGCCAAAGAAAGTAGTAGTCCGATATGCCTTGTATTTCTGCTAGAGAATAGAGAACATGAATTAAAATAAAAACCAAACATACCAATAACGTTTGCTCCAAATCATTCGATTGAACATCTGAAAATGCACTTAGAACATAATCAGAAGGTGAACGGCCATTCATGAGCACATTTGCCTGGAAAACAGCGTTTTTATTGTTTTTTGCCTCCTCCTAAAATGCAAAATCAAAACATTTACAGCAACAACATTAGACATTACAAAACAAGATATAAGATAGTCTGCTTGTCAGATAACTAAAGGACAACCAAATCGATATCCATATTTTGGAAAGAATCACTTATGCAGCCTCTTATGTCAGATTTGTTCTCTGTTAAACAGGCACTCTGACAGAAGAGTGATGTATAACCTGTAGATTACTTATTAGATATAACATCGATTTAGAAAACAAAAGTCCTCTGAGAGAACGAGTATAACCTGATGTTCAGCAATGCGCATTTTCTCAACTTCTGCAATGTCTATTCTCTCAATAATTAAGTCAGTAGCAGTAAGGGTTTCCTGGGTTTTTTTCCCAGCTACAGCCACAGCTCCCTCCTCTGGTATTTCTTCCTTTGGTACATACTTGTTTTCAAATGCATTGTCAAGATCAGCATCAAACATTTCCTCCAACCTCTTCTCCTTTTCTTCCTGCAATTAAATGGTCTATCATGTTCTAGTGGAATAATTTTTTTTACCAACAAGAGCACATTTTCTATCAGAAGCGTACCTTTTATAAATAAAGAGTCTTGCTAAAGAGAGGGCATTGACATTAAGGAATAAAAGAAGTATTTATTCAAAAGTGTAACCTTTAATACATTAATCTACATGCTATAATTATATTTTTCAATAAAAACATTCCAATTTCGATTTTTGTTACCAATATCCTAAGGGCACTCATTCACATTTGTCATTATTAGAGGCAAAGTCCCTACGTCCTGCATTAAAGAAGTGTCACTCCATGACCAACAAGTTAGGTATACCTCAATGAAAAACTGCTCCTCAGTACGATCCCAGCGGCGGATTGAGCGATCATGAGATCCAGTGACAACAAAATCACCACGATTACCGACTGCAAGACACCAAATATCTGCATGATGTCCTTCAAGAGTTAACAGCAGCTCAAATTTATCAGCATCCCAATATTTTACTAGGCGATCTTTTCCAACACTGAACACATAGTGCGTCTTGGGAACAAATTGCACTGCCATGACACTGACATATAAATTGCACAAGATACTTCAAATACAGCTTCGTGCATACTCTTCAATGAATAGAAGAGATAAAAAAGAAAGAAAAATAATTATCATGGCAGAATTATGTAGCACCTGTCACCGTGCGCAAAAATGGATTTATGACAGTCACCAAAATCCAAACCCCAGATCTTTATATTTTTATCAGCAGAGCCAGTCACAATTAAATCTCCATCTGAGGAGATATCCATACACAGAACAGGCAGCTTGTGGCCATACAATGAAAGGAAGAATTTGAAAGTGTCTACAAAGTGAATCTGAAAAATGAATAACGCATAAAAAAACCCTTCAAATAATATAAGAAAAAATAATGGAAGGATATAAGTGTCAGCACAACAAACAAGCTCGTAGTGTGTACAGTAGTCAACATTCAATTTAATAGGGCACATATAAATGTCCACCAGACATTGAATTTTGCATTTTCTATTAGATGCAGAGTAATGAGAAAAAAATGAGCTGATTTGGATACACTTCTCAGGAAGCACTTATGGAGAAAGAAATATTTAAAGAATGTTGTATCACTAATTTTTCATATAGCAATTTCTCATATAAATCTTAACTACCCTCTACTATTATTTTTTTGAAAGAAAAAAATCATCTCATTTAACTTCTCCATAAACACCTTTTCTATACATTTATAAAGGAATTTCCGTAAGTGAAGAACTATAAACTTATTTTAATTGAGCTCTTATAGGCTAGAAGCTAAACCAAAGTAGGCCATATTCAAATAAAGCAGTCAATTGATCATGCATCACTTATTATATTCCACAAACAACATCCAAGTAAGCTACAAGAATTCAAAATCTAGTTAATTTCTACCCATGTTTCACTCAAAAAAACTTAAAAACCCAATCCTTTATGGATTTAATACAATCCCTTCTGCTGTCATATATCATGAAGGTAAGCAGATTCAAAGGATCCAATAATTAAAAAATTATGATTGAATCATAGAAATATGTATAACTTCATTGTCTTCTATATCAAATGAACAACTTTACAACGTAGAAATGATGCTAAAGTTCCCAATTTGCCCAAGATATGGTAAACTATTTATGCATTGAGATCGTGCATCTTGAGGTTGACAGGTGGCAATAAAAACGAAAATAAGCAGATTGAAAATTATGAAGAAAACTTTGGAAACCAAAGACAAGTAATTATGAACCCACACTTACACAAACACACGAGGCAAACAAAATAGGGTAGTAAATCTGACCTTTACGGTACTATCCAATAGAGCAACAGCAATATATTTGGCATCGGGGCTAATTGCAACCACAAGAACATCATCATTCATTCTCATAGTCCGGACATTTGAAACAGTGAGTTGCTTGGTAGCCTGAAACAGAACAACTAGTGTTACTAAAATAAACAAATTGTCTGTTGAATAAGAATGACCAACTTATAGGATATATAAATAAAGCAGGAGAGAATTGGATGAGGGGGATAAATCCCACTTCCCACCCCAAAATAGTGAAGAGTATTTTTATTGCTATTTATATACCAATTCTTGTTCTAGGGATCAAATATATAACAGAAAAACTATGGCTGAAGAGTGTATGAAATACTATAAACATAAGGTCTTATAGACTTATACCTAAGTTTTATAAGAGCAGTATATGAAGAGAAAAAGGTAAATTGTTGTATTCCCTTATAAAAAAAAATAAAATAAAATACTTCTTAAAAAAGGGGAATGAGTTGAAGAACACACTTGACCAGGTTTCTGCTTAGTTTGGTACTCCCAAAACTTTACATCATGATCTGCACTTCCTGTGACAAAGCCATGTTTATCTGGCAGGGCAGCAATTGTCCGCAGAGAGCCACCATGAGCTTCAATTACTTCAGCATGAGTACCACTACCAATGTCAATAATTTCTAAGGTTCCATCTTTAGTTCCGACAAGTCCATACTTGTTAGTGGGGATAATTAAACTGCACAGTCCATATCCAGAATCAATAGTCCTTAGGCAGGAACCAGTGGTTGGGTTCCAGATCTTTACTGCATTGTGACTGGTTGACAACAAAAAAGTGTTGTCCGAACTAAGTGTGACACTTCTAACATCAGAACGATGCCCTTGAAGATCAATAGCAAGTGTTTTTTTGGTTTCACCACTTTCAATGGAGTAAAACTCAATTAGATTATTGTTTAAGGATAATGCTAAACTTGCTAGTGAATTCTTCGGAGTGGTTGGACAGAAAGAAATGGAGCATATCTTTTTGCTAGCTCTAATAGTATGCAACAGTTTAAAAACATCAGTCACAGTAACTGTCATTCTACTTGTTTCTATGGGTCCATCAATCACAGTAGAATTATCTCCTTTATTCTCATTATTCAAATCTCCATTTTCCGTTCCCTCTGTAGCCTCTTTGCCGTGTTTCTTCTCTTTTTTGCGGTTAACCCTGCGCTTTGCTTTACGCTTTGCTTCTGCATCATCCAAAACACGGAATATTTCTACCATCTTTCCCGCAACATGACAAGCTAGCAGATTCCCAGACTTGTTGAACTGGACAGTAGCAACTCTATCTTTGCTCTGCCGTTGAATCTCACCAAAATGTGTCAAAACTTCCCACTTATTTTGAGTGGAAGAATCTCCCCCATCATTTACAGACTCCCCATCCACAGAATCTTGCTTGATTGCATAAAAACGAAGCCCCTTATCCGCAGAACCGGTTACCAAATACCTCTCACTGGGATCAACATCCAATGTCCATATTTCACTATGATGGCCCCCAACAATTTGCATACAGTGCTGAGTATCAATATCCCAAACTCTCAAAAACTTGTCTTTAGAAGAACTAACTAGTTTTTTACCGGAACCCACAAAAACAACATCAGTCACCTGCCACAAATGAACAAAGAACTTGTCTAAATAATCTCTATATCAAAATCACTTTTATTTTAATTTTAGGGTCTGTTTGTTAGAGCTTTTTCCGTAAAAAAAATCACTTTTGAAAGTTTTAATCAGTTTGTTACGGCTTTTTCAGAAAATGATAATCTGCAAATAATCTAAAAATTATTTCAAAAGAGAAATTGTTTTAAGCGGCTTCTTAAAAAATTCATTTTTTATATCTGATTTTTTACAAAAAGTTATTTACACTGCAATGGACAAACACAGCATTTTGGGTGCTTTTGTTAAAAAAAATTCCTATAAAATCTGCTTTATCTTAAAAATTTCTGAAATATATATTATTGAATACCAAAATCATTTCTTTTAGAATCGGCAACAAACAGACCCTTAACCTATAACAAACAGACCCTTGGACAAAATCATTCAAAATAGCAAATGACACAAAGCAAATATAAATTTAAATGCAAAAATTATAAAAACCTGATCGCAATGACCGCGGAGGCGAAAGAGTCCAGTCTCTCCAACAACATCCCACAAAATAACATCATTATCTTTACTACCAGAAGCAAGCAACGAACCAGCCTTGTTATAACGAAGAGCAGTTACAGCTCCTTTGTGTCCATTCAAAGTAGTCTCACAACTTCCCTTATCACAATCCCAAATCCTTATGCTACCATCACCGTAACCACCAGCAACCTACAACAACAAACAAAATCCGCAATTAAATATAATATTAGTCACAATAGTTAGTTAAACTAACTAATTAGTTAAACTAGTTAGTTGTTGATTAGACTAATTAGTTAGTTATACTAGTGTTAAGCATTATTGTACTTCTTCAGGAAACAACAACGATTCTCTCGTAATTCAATATACACTTTGCTTTACTCACGCGCGCACAATAGAAATTTAATTTGATTCAATAGTTATTACCAATACAGAAGGAGAGGAAGCGATGGAAGTGACGGCGAGAGAAGGACCGCGACAAGGAACGGTAGGAGTTAGGGTTTTAGTGCAGATGCCTTGCCGCACGTGCCAGACGCCGATTTTCTCGAGAGCCGGAGAGAGTAGGTGCTTGCCGGAGCTGTCGTATGTAATATTGGAATCGACCGATGCTATTACGCCAAAAGACGCCGCCGGTTCGTATCGAAGGTATGCCTTCACCATTGTTGCGGTTGCTTTGAGGTTTATGCGTTCAGTGCAGGGTTTATGTTTCGGCTAGTCTTTTCCTTTTTTTTTTTTTTTTGAGAAAATTTGTTTCTTTTTTTTATTTTCCTCACTTCTAACCTTCGTTTTTTCTTTTCTTTGTTTTTAGGTCGAGAATGAAATGGATTAAGGGACAAAGCCCAAAGTCTAACAAACTGCAAAGAAGGCCTGAACTGGATCAAGATAACGGGAAAATTCTACATTATACCCCCAACTTGTACCTCTTACACCTATAAATAAATAAATTCCTTAATTTCAAGTTTGAAAATAATTTTAAAAACTATCTCCTCTTACGAGAAAATTAAAAATAATAAATTTAAGATTATATTTACTGTATACTATTTTTTCCGATAAAATTTAAATTTTGAATTTATTAAAACATTTAAATTTTGAATTTATTAAAACACGTTTATATTTGACATATTCAAAGTTTAGAATTTATCAAAAATATATTTTTATTATGACAAAGATAAATTAAAGTCTATCAAAATTCCAACAAATTCAAATTTGTCACAACTTATTTCTATTTAGACAAAATCAAGTTTTGAGTGAAAGTTATTTTTATTTATTAAAATAAAAAAGTAATTTAGATAATTTTAATGATTTGTAAGAGTATGAGGTGCAATTTGAGGGGAAGAAGGAAAACGTTTTAGATAACTTCCAAATAGTAAAGAATTGTCAAGATTTTCTCTCATGTCATTAAGTTACACCTTCTACCCTACTAAAGATTTAAATTTCTTTTTTTAAAAAAAAAAAAAGTTGTTTGAAATTTTCAATTTTTAGATTTCCGAGAATTAAAAAATGAATTAAAATTTAAAATTTGATTATTTTTTTAAATATATCAGCTTTTTATAGATAAAAAAATTGTTTGAAAACTCAAAATTTAAATTTTTTAAAATAAAAATTATTTGGAATTTGTCAAAATTTGAGTTTTTCAAAATATATTAGTTTTTAGAAAAATATATTTTCAAAAAGTTAAACTTTGAGTTTTCAAAAAACAAACAAATATTTTAGTCACCATTGAAGTGTGACTAATTTAACTTAAAAATTGACTTTTTCATAAAAACTCAAATTTCAATTTTTTTTAAATTCAAAAAGATTGTAAAAGAAATTAAAATATGAAAACGTTAAATGATTTTTTTAAAAAAATAAGAAAGTAGGGGGTTAAAATGTTGGACATCGTTGGACGGAACAAACTGGACACCGGTTCTCCGCTTTAGCCCATCTGTCAATGAGACTATTAGACTCTAATGGGTTATAAATTAAGTTAGTTTGTATTTGAAAAGTTAAACTATTATAGTTTGAAAAGTTACTTAATTAAAATTAAAATATTTGACAAATTTAATTTCTGTATATATGAAATGATATAAAGTAAATGACCATGATAAAGTAGAAGTTTAATATTATACTTAGTCAGCAATTATGATATTTTGTAGTTTAACAAAATCGACCTTAACCATGAGCTCTTGTGGAAATCTAGTTTCCTAAAGATGGAAATTCTCAAGCACAATAACATATTCCAATTTCAGGGACATTACAGACAAATCAGAGGTACGAAGGCTATCAAGATCGTTGCCCAGGTATTTCTTTGTGATATTGACTTATTTATGCCTTTTTAACTATGTTTTTGTTAATTCTAATATTTTAAAATGTTTTGAGAATCAGAGTTTTGGTATGATTTTTGTATAACATTTCAGGGGCTTGAACATGTTATTGCTGGGACTAATTTATATATGTGTGAAGCCTGATGATAATCCAGAAGATAATATCGGTCATGAGCAGGATTGAAAGTAACATAAAAAGTATGGTGAAAGTGAATGTTTACCGTGTGCCAAGCAACAAATATGAAAATAAAAAACCTTGTTGGGAGCATTTGGCACATTCAAAAAACTAGCGTAGTAATTAATATAGTCTTTTACATTTGCTGAAGACTTCCACTATTGGAACTGCATGACTTTTTCTGTGACACAATTGAGAAATTGTTGGATTTGTGGAAGAAACCACGTGACATTTGTAGAATATTGTGCTAGACCCTCAATGCCATCCTACATTACATAATTTATCTGGCGATTCTTCTATATTTTGCCATTGAAAATGCTGGAGTTTTTTTTGTGTGTGTGGTCAGAATGGTTCCTACAATATTCTATTCTGTCCAAGAACCACCCATTTATTCTGTCAAATTGACTTTTTTTTTTCACTGTAAACCTTGATGGTGTTTGCTGTGTCCATGTTGTGTTATGCTTTATGTTCCTCCTTTATATTTTTCATGTTGGTACTCTTGAATTTGAGTATTAAGACCTCGTTAAGCATAAATGTCATTTACCAAAGCACATATCAAAATCATAGGTTAAGATCCTTTTAGGTGCATCGCATACATTAGATTTTTAAAATTTTAATTAAATATATACCCTTCAGGACTCCTAGGAGTGGATCTTATCATGTAAGATTTTCACATGATTGGCGATATTGTCCCTCTTGATATATTCCATTCACTAATATCTGCTATGGTTTATTTCTATATTTGTAAGGATTCTGAAAGGGCTGCAATGTTTGCTTCTTGAATGCAGTGCTAAAACTCAGAAAATGTGGACAAGTGCTTTGAAGAACTCACTTCAAAGGGAAAATTTTAGAAGATTCCTTTAATGTTTGTTCTTGTTTTCTAACAGTAGGTATTAATATTACGCTTTACTAAGTTAGTTAATCTGTTAGCAATTCTGTTATAAGTTGATTAGATCATTTCTCTCTATAAATTATATACTCAGTATAGTTTTTTCAATTCATTTTGGTCATTTATTCAATAGAAATGAATAATTTCAGACCAATTTGTTCTTCTCTCACATCATGTGAGTTCTTATTTTTTGACAGTAGTCACAAATTATCCTAAGCTTTAAGTATTTGTAAAAAGCTATTTTGTATAATATATTGTTATATGCTTAATTGCTTATCTACTATTCTACAGTTTTAGCCAGTAATTCAAACTGGAAATTGATGCACAAGTGCCTAATGCTTGCATTAATGGAGACTCAGTTCTTGATTTGATCTGGTTTTGTGAAATTGGATTAATATTCTAAAGAACTAGATACACAGCTATTTATCAAGAGGTAATAATTTATTGGTAAGTGTGAAACAAAGGAAATGATACTGGTCTTGATGGTCTAAGGCTACACAATTTAATTAGAATGTCAAAACTAATCCGTAAAATTAATCCAACATTTGTATAAGATTCAATAAAGCAAAATGTACTTCTGATTTTAAATCACCCTCTTCATGTTTGTGCTTTTGTGTCCCAAAGACTGCCCTCTTGATGGTTGTATAGCTTACAAGAAAATTCTTGAAAAATTAAGGTCGGATGTAACAGATCACAAGATATGCTCCTAAACAATTTGCAGCAATTGACCTTTTACTCTAGTCCAAGTCAACTTTGTTTTGCCACCATGATTTTGTTGACAGAATCAAATAATGCACAATTTTACACTAAAATTTTTGTAAAAGTTAATTTGACTCGTGTGAAATTTAAAAGGACTGAATTAATATTTTTATTTCTCAAAGGCCAAAATTTTTCTGAGTCCTAGTTATTGGGAGTCATACCATAAGGTTTGGACTCGTCTAAGTTTGGCAAAAATAAATTTTTTACCAAACACAAACCAATAAAATTAGTTAACCCCTCATTTTTTTTCTCTTTCTTCTCATTTCATCACCAAAATATCACATTATTTTCTTTATTTTTTTCTCTTTTAAAATGTCATTTGGGTGTATAGATATCTAATAATATCTTTTAAATATACATTTGCTAAAAAGTAAAATTTGATCGTGAAGATCTTTAATTAATATTTTGCGTCAAACTAAAATTATTATACGTCACTCCATCAGTAAACTTTTTTTACAAGTTAATGTTAATAAATAGATTATAGAATCTCTAAAATCAAATTTGAGACCTCTTATTTCAAACTTTTGTTAACTGATCAAGTCGTGGAATATTTTAACTAGGTAGTACATTTATTTATTTAATGGAAGTAGTTGGTACACTTTAACTGTTGCGGCTTAAAGCCTAAAATTTGAAAATAATAATGTAGAAGAGACCTAATAAGACGAAGGAAAGGAAGACCCACAAATCCGAATAATATCTTGAAAACATATGTAGCAGTCTCGACTTGAAAACATATGTATCTGCCGACCTTTAATCCATGACCATAACATGCTCCCACTCTCTCACTCTAATGTACTACTAGTGTAAAATAAACTATAATACTGAATTATTGAAAATGCATGTGTGGCTTAAAATTATCACCGTCCAGTGAAATATGGGCCCTAATAACACCAGAGATATTTATTTTACTTCCCTCCCACGAATTGACATGCCATTTCCAGACATCTTTCACTTTCTTTGTGATCGATATTGCGATTAATATCATTCATTTATTCCACAAGCCGACATCGACTTTCCTTGGAGCTTTCTCATCATTAAGTGAAAGAGAGCAAAACTAAAACAATACAAAATAAAGTCTTTCATCAACACAACATCTTAATCTCTCTAATTTTATTTTTTTCTTTCAATGTATATACATACAACTATGCCATTTATATCCCCTCTGAAACAATCAGGAACTCAAACAGAAATAACATAATTATGTTAAATCGATAATGACTAGCTATTGTGTGACTGTAACCGAATGTAGCTAACTCTAATAGACATCCAAATGTATGTTGCATAAATTTTACAACAATCATGCTTGTATCAGATTTTGTGACATTTAGAAGAACCAGACATAGATTCTTATGTGAAATTCTAATTTAATCACTTAAATTATAAAACTAACAAATTACTATAACTGATTGACACTCCTATAAGATAAACATGTATGATATTTAGTTTTTTTGTCATAAGTATGTTTAAATTTTTTTTACCTTTCATTCATCAAGTAAAAATAAAATCTATTTAATACATATTTTTAGATTTTTAAGAGTACAAAAAAAAATATCATTAATTAAATCTTGATTTTTTAAAAGAACTTAAATATCATTTTAAGAAGAAACTTTTTATTTAAACTAAATATCTTCTGCATACAGCTACACCTGCATAGATCAATCTTTTAAACCAAATAAAAGACTCAAATCATATCATCCAAATACCCTCGAATTCCTTAAAAAGAATTTGATAACAGGTAGATATTTTTTATTTTAGGAAAAACAAACAAATGTTACTAATAGAAGTGTAATAATATTAATTAATAGTTATCTCAAGACAAAATTTATAAAATATTGATATTCGAAGATAAATGACTAAAATATAATAAAGTCAATATAATATAAAAATAGTAAATATTACAATAAAAAACAACGAAAAATATTTAAATTATTTTTTAAATTAATTTAACTATTTTAATTAGCGATAAAGTATTCTTAATTTTTTTAAGTTTAACAAATTTTAACATTCGAAATTTTTCTTGAAAATCTCTCTCAAGCTATATGTTTTAATAGTATGCACTTGTGACATCTTGTCTTTTTCTGTTTTCTGGCCGGTGTGAGTGGAACCCTCTGTTTTCTTGAATAATAAAAATTTAAATTCTATTGTCAACAAAAAATGCGAATAGATTTTGTTTTACTTGTTTATCAAACAGCCTTCTCACAATTTAGGAAGAGCAATTACAATTTGTCTATCAAACGTTGGAAATGTCACAAAACATGTCTTAATTGAGGATAGATTATTAAAAAAGGGATTTTATTGTTAAATAATTTATAGATTATATTTTAGAGATTTTAAATAAAAGTATAATTGATTTGTGTTTATCTGTATTAATGAAAATTATTTTTTTAAATATCAATTATGTAAAATATTTTTTATAAAAAACTATTAAAAATAACATATTATTTAAATAGTTTTTAGATTTTTTTTTCAAAATCTTAATTTATTCAAAAAGTTATATAACAAACAAATAAAATAAACAGTAAAGAATTGACTATTATTTAAATAGTTTAGGTTTGTGGTGTACAGTGGATTGGTTTGTTTCTTTTAAAATATTAAGAGTTAGATAAATTTTTAATTTATATAAAAAATATTTAAAATTAAAAATAAATTAAAAAAATTAAGAATTAGAAAGATAAAAAAAAAATTTAAAGACTAAAAATAAAATTTTATACCGAATTAAAATTTATTTAACCAAATTAATTTACGGAAAAAATTTTGATGGTGATTTGTAACTATACACGTCAATGATTATGTCAATATTGATCGATTTTAATTTTTTAATTTAAAATTTAATAAGCCTCCAATATGAGTTCTTCTTTTACTCACTTCCTTTTGCCTTTTTCCTTTTGGTTCCCCGCACATGGAAAACAAATGATTGCCCCTCCTTTGTATTTTTGCCGTAAATAACACTAATTTTCATAAGAAATGCATATAAAGAAAAGAACACTAGATAGTCAATACGAACCCTAAGCTGAACACGGTGAAGCTGTAACAAACAAAGCCCAAAATAACATAGCTAAGTGGAATAATATACGTGGAGGGATAGTTTTTCAAACAAGAGAATAAATAATTTCATCAAAATGGGAATGAACAATTTATGTCTACCTATCTATGACATATAAAATATTATATTTTTCTCCAAAACCAATTTATTGTATTTTTAAAAAGCTTGCCCGCCGCACCTTCTCGCCAGTGATATGATGTTATGATGATCTATCTATATCCCAATCCAAAATCTCTATTTGTCACGTGATGGCCCACTCAATACAGCTGTAATTGCTGTTCCTCACTTTCTCAATCTCAACATTGGATTGACCAATCAGTATTAGCCTGTAAGCGAACATGCTGTGACCAGTTTCCACGACAATGTCACGTTCTATTTTGGTACAAGAAAAGGGGAAACAAAATAAAAATAAGAAATTAAACTAATATTCCTAAACATCTAAGCTCTTGAAACATCATCAAATAGAAGATTCTGAAATTCACTAATTCATAACGAGTGTTCGGACTCTTGTTAAACGTAGTCATGCCATTTAGTAAGTTGTGGATTTAATACTTTTGAATTTTGAATTTTGAATTGTAAGTATTAAAATTTTCCATTCAATAGTTTTTTTATATATTTTTTTCCTTAACTATTGTTCTAAAGTTGTTAGCATTAATATGTAAAATAGGATATTTTTATAAATATATCATAAATTATTGATAATATTTGATACTAATTTATTTATTACATTTGTGTTTGGTGCTATGATCCATACTAGATATTTAGTCATTTAGAGCAATTGCACCTTTTAAACTCATATTTGAAAGTTGTGTTCCATATTAGTATTTGGTTCATAAGATCGAACTGAGTTGGATCAATAGAAACAAGAGTCGATTATATTTGTATGGATACGACTAAAGACATTAGACTATGAAGGGGGAAGGAATCTCCCACTTCCTATATCAATAGCATCACTTGCTCTAATTAAGGTATATCTCTTAGTTTTTTTTATTCATTTTATATTGTTTATGAGTTTCGAAAAATTATATTAAAATAAATTTATGTCGTCAAATATATTAAAACAGTCCAGATAAATTGTTTGGAGTTCTACTGTATTATATAAAACCGTTCTAGTATTACACCTTCAATATGTCTGTTAAAACAATGTTAAATCCACTCTCAATATAATTGTTCAAGCACTCTCAATATGACCGTTAAAGCACTCGCAATATGGTAATATGACCACTAATAAATCAAATGGACTACGACATAAAAACCGCTCTAAAAATCGAAGTTATTACGGTACAAAAACCGTTCTAAAAATGGAAAGGATTACCACGGTACAGAAATAATAGGGATAAATGACTCGGAAATATATCTAGCAAAATAGAAAAGGGAGAAAAGAAAAAGTTGATAAATGTATCAAACTTTGGTGTATTTTTCAAAAAAGTTTGAAACTCATTGTATAGTGATGGAAGTAAAATCACATATGTTTTCTATCAAATGTGAGACTTTAGTATTTATGGAGTTGAAAACTACTCAACATATGAGAGTTTCCAGTGTAGGACTTCAACAATTTTTAAATCCACACACTAACATACTCTATGTTCTAACAATCCTCCGCTTGAATTAAAAAAATTGTTTTTGAAGTAGCGTCAAACACTTATATAAGATTGTGCATAAGCAAATGTGTCTCTTGACTTGAACATTTGCATAGTAAGTAAGATTTAAATTCCACAAGAGTGACTCGTAGTCTTGAACTCTATCTCTGACATCAAACCCACACACAACCTTTTCATAGGGTGTATTCTCAAAAGCCCGTGCGTTAATGGCCCTACACGTATATCCCAATACAGTGAACTATCCAAGAATTCTTCCTCAAAATTCCATAGAAAGCGGCCTCACTTCCACATTCACATAGGTGAGTCTATCAAGAGTACTTCTGTAGCTAGGTACTCCACTCCACATATAGTATAGATCTCATTAAGAGTTTATATTATCTCATCCTATCATTGATTCAAGAATTAATGCTTCTCTGATATATAATAGCATGTTTATCTCATATCACTTCACGACTTGTTATTACCCATTCAACCTAATTCTTGAAATCTCTAGTCTTTTTAGGTCGAATTACCATCACGACTGACTCTATATGCATTAGTCTTTTCCTTTTGGATGTATTTAGTACTTTCTTTCTAGCTAACCTTTTCGTCAAAAGATATGCTAAAATCTCATTAGTGCGTACATGATCCACTATAACAACTCCTTTAGAAAGTAACTCTCCAACAATGTTGTGCTTACAACGTATTTGTCGTCTCTTACCGTTGTAATAATGATTCTCAATTTTTGCAATAGTCGCGGTATTATCAGAGTGGATCAACACAGTTGGTATAGGTTTTGCCCATAAAGGGATATGAGCAAGCAAGCATCTTAACCAGCTCACTTCTTCACTAGAAATAGCTAGTGCTATCATTTCAGACTCCATAGTGGACTGAGCCAATATTGTATGTTTCTTCGATTTCCAAGATACAACACCACCGACTATACTAAAAATATAGCCACTTATTGTTTTTGAGTAATCTGATAAGGTGTTCATATCAGCATCACTGTATCCTTCAAGGATGACAGGAAATCTTTGATAATGTAATCTTAGACTCATGGTCTTTTTTAAGTATCTCGTGACTCTTTCGGTAGCGTGTCAATGCTCAATACTAGGTTTACTAGTAAACTCGCACAACAGTCCCACGACATAGGCAAGGTCAGGTCTAGTACAATTAGTGGCATGAAGTAGAAATGTTGCTTTACAAGGAAGGGGGTTTAAATTGGAAAGCTGTCTTTTATAATTTTTCCTGTTTAATGTTTAAAAATTTAACTCAAGAATGATCTTGGTTACAAAAT
Source organism: Cicer cuneatum (assembly GCA_037974295.1). Classification (NCBI taxonomy): domain Eukaryota; kingdom Viridiplantae; phylum Streptophyta; class Magnoliopsida; order Fabales; family Fabaceae; genus Cicer; species Cicer cuneatum. Next base: position 66,515,153 of record JBBPBO010001986.1, on the reverse strand, counting down.
ATAGAACGTTCTTGATTCTGAAAAACAGAAGAGGAAGAACGTTCTGGGTTAGTTTTAAAAGGCAGAATGATCTTAATAATAAAGGCAGAAAAAGGAGAACGTTCTGGAAAACGCAGAACGTTCTGGTTTGCTTTTAAAACAGAAAATTGTTTCTTCAACTTAAGTAAATAAAGAGCTGAATGTAAATAGAGTTAAGGAAGAGATAGTACGCAGAGATTTATCCTGGTTCACCCTAACTTGGGCTACGTCAAGTCCTCACACCAGTGAGTTTTTCTACTAAGTGTTTAAAACAAAGAACCCTGTTGGTTTTACAACTCTTAGTTCAGATCAGCTTTGATCTGTCACAGTTTATCAATCTTTCCACCCAGAAAGAAATACAACCAGATCACCTATCAACCCTTGATAGGATTTTACAACTTCACCTTTTAACCTTAAAAGGAATTTTCTGAAAATGACTCACTCAAGCTATAAACAAGCCTTATAGTCTTGAGTGTTGAATGATAATGATAGGATTTGAAACAGAATCTGTTTTGACTCAACTCTTGTTTGAGTTTAGATTCTTTACAACTGATTTCAGTAAACTAAAGATAGAGAATTCGAAATGGAAGGTTACTGATTTCTTGAGAAGCTTTCAAGTGTTAATGTGAGTGATTTGATGATTTTCTTTGCACTTGAATGTCTTGTTTTTCTCTTGATCAGTGAGGTTCCTTTTATAGATATTCAGGAAGTCCTTGAGGGCTTGATATTACCGTTTGAGAAGGTTCCATTGATCTAGGGGCAGAATAGAGAAATCAGCCCTTATTTCAAATCTTTTGAGTAAACTATTTTGCCTTTTCTCCTTCTTGACTTTCTTATATTTGTTTAATCTGTTGCCATCTGATTTGAGCACACTGTAGCATTAATAATACGGGTCAGAATGTGATGCAGTACACTAAATCAGAATCGTTCTTGAACAGGTTCAGAAGTTGGAGAATGTTCTGGTGCAGAAAAGCAGAAGCTGGAGAATGATCATTTTCAGCTGTTTCATTTGTTTTGCTTTGCTCTAAATCTTTTCTCCTTAGATCTTTTAGAGTGATTCTTTTGCTATCTTTGAAGCTTCATATCTCATGATGATGTACTTGAAATTTGTTTAGAATAAACATGATTTTTCCTTGCATAAAAATCAGGTTCCAACAGCCTTGATGAAGTGAACATAGTCCTGGAGAACGTTCTGGTTTTTCCAGAAAAACGTCCAGAACGTTCTTGGTTCTTGGCAGTGCATTTTTTGCTTTGTTCTTTAATTTGATTCTGCTTAGTACCTATCTTAGATTAATATACTCAAAAGCACATGTTAAATAACAATTAACTTAGAATCATAACTAGAGTCTTTAATTAATCTTTGTTTGTTTTCATCAAAACTCTTTAATTGAGATTTTGTCTTAACATGGCATACCTGAGGCTGCCAATAATGCTCGCATATTCTGTTTGTCTAACACTTTCACCAGTATTCTTGAAAAGTATCATACTTGAATCACATGGTGTGCAAACAGGTTTATAGTCAAAATATGTATTTGTTTAGGATCTTTCAATATAGTGGGACTGATCCAAAGAAATTCCCTTTTCTAACCTATTAATTTTGATTCATAAGATTACACTCGCTTCTCTGAGGTCTTTCATATCAAAGTTGTTACTCAAAATGATTTCACATCATTTAAAACATGAATGTTTGAACCAAAAATGAATAAGTCATCTACATAGACACATATGATAGTGCAAATGTCGTTTTCAGATTTGTAATGAATACATTTGTCACTTTCATTCACTTTAAACTCATTCGATATAATCAAGTTATCAAAATTTTCATGTCATTGCTTAGGAGCTTGTTTAAGACCATACAAATATTTATCTAACTTACAGACCTTGTCTTTTTGTCCATTAATTACAAAATCTTCAAGTTGTTCCACATATATTTATTTTTCTAGATCATCATTTAAAAAAGTTGTTCTAGTATTCATTTGGTGTATCATAAAGTTATGAATAGCTGCTAGAGGAATGGGAGTACCCTAATGGATGTTATTCTAGTGACTGGTGAAAAAGTGTCGAAGAAATCTATATTTTCTCTTTGTCTAAAACCTTTGGCTACAAGGCGTGCTTTGTATTTATCAACAGTTTCATCGGGTTTTAGTTTCTTTTTCAAAATTCATTTACAGCCTATTGGTTTGCTGGGAAATGCATTCAACTTTGGTGTACTTTTCACAAGAGTTTGAAACTCATTATATAGCGATGGAAGTAAAACCACTTATGTTTTCTATCAAATATGAGACTTTAGTATTTATAAAGTTGAAAATTATTCAACATGTGAGAGTTTTCCTATGTGGAACTTCAACAATTTTTAAATTGAGACACTAACATACTATGTGTTCTAACATTTTAGTATATTGCTCACATACTTTAAAATTAGAGTGTCTATTACCTGCACCTCCCCTCTCCGAGATTGACACCACCATCGCCTTGATCATTAGAATAACCACCTTTGTCAAAGATCCACCACCATCAACCTCTGTCTCTCGAGGTTAACTGACTAACTTTAATTAAGTTTACTTTCTCAATCATTTTTTTCTTTAATTAAGTCTACTTTTTCAATAGTTTTTTTCCATCCACAAAGCTTGAAACTGGTATATGTATAGTTTCACTTTTTTATTAAAAAATATATTCATTCGGTCAATTTGTTGGAATATATATCTCAAAACACATAAATCAAACTCTCTAAAATCGAAAAAGAGGAATTTACGAACAAATTCATATTATCCATGTGAATATAATAAATTGATAAAATACTTATAAATTTGATAAAATTATCATTTTTGTTTCTAATGGTACTAAGTGATTATTACCGCATGCGTCATTCACAAGTAATATATTCTAATTTACATTTTTTGTAACGGTAAATACATTAATACTAGATAAAGTTAATTCAACAAAATTATCATTATATTTCTTTCATTTATAATCACTCTATAATTTGTGTAAAATAAACTATTGTCACTATTTGTCAAACGAATAGAGTAATAAACATGATAAATTTTCATAGCAATATATATATAAATGGTGTTTTCGAGCCCCTATTTAAAATTTTTTGAATTTGTCCATAAACACCGCACCAAGACAATAAAATAATCTTGTGTGACAAAGAATCACAAAAAATACACCCAAAAAAGAATGATAATTTAAGATAAAAATATGTTCATAAATTATTTTTTTAATGGATAAAAGATAAGAGATAGACGACTAGACTTTGGAATCTACCGAAATATTGTTTCACTTGGAACAATGTATCGTTGACATTTCAAAAATATTTGATAATTTAGCAAATAATTTTTACTAGACAAATAATAAATTTTATTAAAAAATTAAAAGTAAATATCAACAATATTGTTACAAAATTATAAATGTTAAATTTATAGCAACTTTTGTATGTTTAATCGTCAATTTAATATGATAATTTTTAATTATTAAATTTATGTAATTCAATATTTATAATGAATTATTAAGTTGGATAACCCAACTCTTAATTATGCATAAAATAATTTGATATTTACTTTTATATGCTTCGATTTTAAATATAAAATAAAATTGCGTCAAAAAACTGAATCAAAATTTAATTTAAATTTGAATTAAATATATTAATTTATAGGTGTAAGCATTTGAAAAATTTAAAAATAGAATAAAAAAGATTCCTGTAAGAAAACATAAAATAAAAAAGATCAATAAAAAAATCACAACGAGAATATAACAAACCTTTTTTAATAGATTAATATCATACTTTTTTATTTCTTTTTAATAGATTAGTATTCCAAAACTTTTTAATATATACATCATAATTCAAATCTTAGGAAAAGTCATTTGTTAGCATATCATCGTACCAACGTGTGAATTTTGAGTTGTGACTTGAGCGTTTTTTTTTTTTGGCTACAATTGTGACTTCAGTTTACTTTCGTTTTGCAGTATATGAAATAATTATAGGAATATTACAAGTACAATATTATGTGGCCATGGAATGGAGTATAATTAATTAAACTTAAATGGTAGCAGCCACAGCGTAGTATTTGTAGCATTAATTTATTACGGTTTAAAACAAGAAAAAGGTTGGTGATGTGAGTGATGTGAATTGGTTTTTGTTGTGCTTTTTGGACGGTTTGATTATCAACACAAACAAAGACAATGCGTCACGTTCTTGTGGTCCTCTTCCCCTTTTTTATATTTCATGTGCTTCTGGGTGGCTTATTTTTATATTATTTAGTCCTTATCTTATGCTACTACTCCTATTATTTTTCTTGTAATTATGTTCATGTTAATTGATATTACCAAAACATTATATTGGATGAGTGAGGAGACTCTAATACTTTGATTTTCTTATATCGGATCTACCTGTCTAACTAAATGAAAATTACCTCTTTTATAATAAAAAATTATAACTTATTTTTATCAAATGAATTACTTCTTTTTATAAATTATTTTAAGATCATATTCTTTTTCAATTATTTTTAAATTAAATAAATAGTAGACCCAACAGTATTAATTTTATTAGCTACTTTGTTAATATTTTATATTTTAAAATTAATGAACCACATGAATACATTTAATATTGTAAATATTAATAAGATTTAAAATATATAACTTTATTTTATTAATTTATAAAAAACTTTATTTTATTAATTTATAAAAAACTTTATTTTTGAATTTCGTTTTATATTTTCATATATTTGTTAGATAGGCCCTGCTATTGGGTTTGTACTCAGCAAACATAATATTAACATGTTGTTGAAATTGTTTTTGCAACCGCTAAATCAATCTCAGCCTCATAATTCACGTGTATACACCTAATCATTGTTGATAAACTATATAAATAACGCGCCTCTGACCAAATCAGAGAATATGATATTGGTTTTGTTCATGAGTAAAAATTAAAACTTCCTCTATTGTTTTGTCTTAGAACATTTGCAAGATAGAGATAATAACGAATTATGCGAGGTTTGGAGTTTGGAGATTATGAGTGGGGTCATTTGGTTCTCAATATATTTGCTTTCATCATATCATATAATATTGCAGAGCAAAGACTCACTATAAAGCTAGCATATACCACCGGATATCCTTAATATTTAATTTTAATTTTTTTTAATTGTTTTTCCTTTGCGGATAAGTCCAAGTAAGTAAATTTCGAGCAAAAATATTTTCAATTATTTTTTTAATTTTTGAAATTTTTATTAATCTTTAAAAATATACATTTTTATTTTTGGTTTTTTGTTTTATCTTAGTCTTTATAAAAATTAAAGATTAAAATAAATTTTTACAATGAGAAAAACAAAATAGTACAACAAAAAAAAAATTGCATATTTGTAAAAATAAAAAAACATTTTTTTACAGTAACAAAAATAAATGATGGGCTAAGGCTCCTCCAATAAGGTCTATCAAAGCACGACTCTGTTCTAATAAAAGAGATTATTCCTTGCAAGTACACAATTTTCCACGAGGAGCTCTCATCGTCCTCCTCCTAAAATAAGTCTCAGTGTGGTTGAAGAGGGTTTATAAACTTCATTTTAGTTTCGATTCACTAAAAAATGTTGGATATTTTTGTTTATCCGAATATGTTTGACTGATCCTTAAAATTCAATATTTTTTAAAATTAATTTGAAATGTGTATAGAATAATCATTTGTATCAACAACTTAAACAACAACTTATCATTTTTGGATAAATTTGAATATTTACTAAATCATCAAACAATTATGATATACTAAATCCAATTTGCTAATTTATCTAACTCATTTTGTAATAGACGTAATTAACAAACTATATATCTTAAAGTGTACATTATTTAACAAAGTTTTAGTATAATTTATTGATTTAACACTCACTTTACCTTACTTTTACAAGAAAAACATTAAGTTGAACAACTACCTTTTCCAAGTATCCTGCAGTTGAACACATTATATGGGATAGCATGTCAAATAATCTTGTTGGAACAGTTACATTGGATTAGTTTCAACTCTCAATCAATGACCACTAAGACCACCAATAGGAAATAAGATAGAAAAAGTTATTACTTTATTTAAAAAAAAATTAATATGCAGGGACGATATTCCAGTAAAGAAAAAAAACTTTTAAATTTACTAAACACTTATAATTTAAAACAATTGATATTTGTCTCGTTGCAATATAATTTAAAACAATTGATATTTGTCTCGTTGCAATAAGTTGTTATTGCAATAAGTTGTTATTGCAATAAGTTATAACTTTTGCAATGGTTTATAAAATATTTTGATGATAACTTATTTAAAAAGATGATAATGCAATCATTAACAACCGGTGACTGTGATTGAGTTGGCAAATCATTTACATAATATTTAATCCAAAACACAATTGAATTAATTAATCCATTGAATATTCATTAGTACAACTAAGTTAAACAACTTATACGCAATAATACAAATTTGAGACGGTATACTTATTCTCATCCGTTACATATAATTTATAGTCAGGCTGTTCCATCATTTTTTCGCAAAATAATGAACATATTACACCACTTTCTTTGGAACTTATGGTTGAAGGAAATATGCTTATGCTTAAAAAACCTGAATAAACGATTGAATAATAAAGTTTTCATGTTAGGTGAGGAAACTTTAAACACTTGTTTTTTAATATGGCAAATTTCTCCATTTCAAAAAATTAAAATAAAAACCATACATACATTATATATTGGTTTTGTATACTAAAAGGTATCAAATTATTTAAAAATTTAGACTAAGACAATTTATAAATATATACACTCCTCAACCACATAACTGTCTTTTTATTAAAGTCAAAATTGTGAGAATTTATACATTAGATCCAAAACCTTGAAAATGTGATTTGAAGTTGTAATATTTGTGTGTTATGTAGAAATTTAATCCCTTTAACTCGATCGAAATATTATTCTTCAATCACATCAAAAAATATCATACTAGTTAAAAATTGAGGCTAAAGTTAGTTTATAAATAATTTATTCCTTTAAATTCATTAAAGCACATTTTAATAATGATTAAATCACGAGAGTTTACCTCCGGCGCATAAAACAAACGATACTTTAAAAATATAATACGAGATTGGAACATTGTATTGTATTGTACTTCTTCGAGTTCTTTTTTCTTCCTGTTATTTTTACAAAGGAGAATTGTATAATATAACTAAAATAAATTAAATTAAATTATAACACAATTGTCTTTTATAAAATAATTATTTTTTTAATAAAAAATCGAAATCGTTTTAATTTAATTAATAAAATGTTAATATTATTAAATTGCACATTATATTTTATATTCAAATCTAAAATTTAATAATTATGTGTTGGTTTATAAGATAATTAAACCATTTGGTTTATAAATTAAAAATAAAAAAAGGACCAAAGTAATTTTTTAACTAAAGAAATTATATACTACGGGGAACTGAAATATTTCAAAATTAAGGTACCTCGAAACAGAATATTTGCGTGATTCAAGGGGCGTAGGGCACTTGTTTACATAGTAAAAACTACTGTCTATAAATAATTGAGGGGACCAACTTAGCTATTAGCAAATAATCCAATGGTGATGGAGGGAAATCAAATTAAATTAAATTCTCTAAAGATATTTTGATTTACCTATAAAAGTAACTTTACACCAAAAAACGTCATATTATGAAAAAAAGCTACATGCCTACATGCCACATTTTATTTTATTTTTGAAATAAATTTATAAACAATTACAGTTCATCAACGTGTCAGTCGTGGTCTGCTAATAATAGTTGCTTTTTTCCTGTGGGTCACTACAACGACAGAGTCACAAGGCCATAGCGTTTATCTTCTTATCCCATTCATTTCATTATATTAAGATTAATCATGTCATTAGAGCTGTTCCTTATAATTAATTTGTTTTATTAAGCTAAGCGGCTACTTCATTTTATTTTATGCGCACAAGATCATCATAAATCATTAACAATTCTATTTTATATTTGTTCTATTAATGCTATGATCATGCACGTCTTCTTCTTAACAAAAGTAAATGAAATGTGTAGTAGGTGCTATTGCTCTTCGAACAATCTAGACACACCAAAAAGGCCAAAGATAATTACCACTTATCATTTCCGTGACGTGGCTCTTATCCATCTACGACACGTGTCACTGCAAGAAAGGGATCCCCATATTGCTTCGCTGTATGAGAGCAACTCCAACGACTTGTGGTGTTGAGTGATCATATATACAAAATAAAATACTTCATTTATCCTTCCATTTGTAAAAAGATTTTTTTTTAATATTTAATGTATTGATAATTTCTATGGTATTTTTACAACAGAAGTGTATTGACTCTTATTTTTTAATAGACTAAATTGTTTATAATATTTATTTTTTTAATTTAATGTATTTAAATTTAATAAATTATTTTATTAATTTTTTATTTTAATTAAAATTAAAATCATTATCGACTCATTTCCTTTCTCTTGCAAAACCACTTCACTCTTAAAAACATTGTCCTCTTCTATCACGAGAATAATTCTTTAGTGTTCTTCCACTACTTTGAGATGATCCCTCCGTCGTCTCACTCTCAATTAGCTAATGTTTGCGTTATTATTGTCTTGGTGTCGTCGATCATGCATCGTTATTGTTGTGAAGTTGTTTTCAAGTTCATATTTGATTCTTAATAAACTAATAAACAGAGACAAGCGAATCATAATAAATGAAAGAGACGGTGAAGAAAGGCGGATGAAGACAGTGAAAAATGGCAAAAAGACGATACGATAGAAATATAACGGACATAGAGAAGAAACATGATTATTTTTTGTATATATAGTTTAATAAATAAATATTAATTATTTTAAAATAGAACAAAATATAAAACTTTAAAATTTTGTGTTGTTAAATTTAAAATATAGTCAAAACTTACTCATATATTACATGTTATTAGATTATTGGTGATTTAATTTAATATTATCAAAACACGTTAATTTTTAATTATACTATAGAAATCCCCTTATTTTATATTTTAGATTTAATACATTGATTTTTAATAATGTAATTTTTTTTTATATTTTAGATTTGGTGGAGTACAAAATCAACACAATTAATATATATTTATCGTCGATGTTAAACAATTTTGCCAAGACTTCATATGAAAATTAATTACTTCATCGTACAACTTCACATTTATATAATTATTTTAAAATTGATAATAGATATAAAATTATTTTATATTAATTGTGTATGTGTAAGATCATTATGCTTTTAAAGAAAATTTGGTCTGACCATTAAACTCAAAATTTAAAACCAATACTTTTTATAAAAAAATATAATTAAAAATTCGAAATGAAGAGCATTGACAGGCTGTCACCAAATACGGTTTGTTTATTTTCTGGCTTGGTATTTTTTAAAAATGTTGATTCCTCACAGTTTTGGAACTATCTAAACGAATTTCTAATATTGAAATATTTTAACCGGTAACCGGCTATAGGCAGTGAAAGTGGAGGCCGGTCGTTCTCCATATAAGAACACACAAGTGAAGGAAGCGAAAACAAGAAGAAGCGAAAGAAAGAAAGAAAGAAAGCACTTTCAGTGACTGAGAGAGTGATAAAACGCGATTCCAACATGCCGATCAGAAATATTGCCATCGGAAATCCACAAGAGGCAACTCACCCAGACACCTTGAAAGCTGGTCTGGCTGAGTTTATCTCAACCTTCATCTTCGTCTTCGCTGGTTCCGGTTCCAGTATCGCATACAACAAGCTAACTAACGACGGTGCTGCTACTCCCTCCGGCCTCATCTCCGCCGCAATCGCTCATGCGTTTGCTCTCTTTGTTGCTGTTTCCGTAGGTGCCAATATCTCCGGTGGTCATGTTAACCCCGCCGTGACTTTCGGTGCCTTCGTCGGTGGTAACATCACCCTCCTCCGTGGTATCGTTTACATTATCGCTCAACTTCTCGGATCCATCGTCGCTTCCTTGCTCCTCGTCTTCGCAACTGGATTGGTAAGACACTATATAATATCATTATGTTTAATTTTTAATAAATTTATCCAAATCATTTCGGTTCTACTTTGAACTACTTTCTTAATTATTATCATTTAACTTACTTGTTCACCAAAATGAATATGAGAAAATAATTTTTAAATATTAAATACCAATCTATCATATCCGTTGACTCTAATCCATATTAAAATTATAATGGTTATTTTCCAATAGTTTATAACGTCAAACTTTTATTGATCGAGCGAAACTCTTATGAAATATTATTTTTTAATTTTTAATAATATAATTTTGGTTAAATAACGAACTGAGAGTTTTGTTACGGTGGATCGCAGTCTGTTCCAGCATTCTCACTTTCAGCTGGAGTTGGAGTGGGTCCCGCTTTGGTGTTGGAGATCGTGTTGACCTTCGGTTTGGTGTACACTGTGTATGCTACTGCCGTTGACCCAAAGAAGGGTAATATTGGAATTATTGCACCAATTGCAATTGGTTTCATTGTTGGTGCTAACATTTTGGTTGGAGGAGCCTTCACCGGAGCATCCATGAACCCAGCAGTGTCATTCGGCCCTGCTGTTGTAAGCTGGAGCTGGTCCAACCACTGGATCTACTGGGCTGGCCCACTTATCGGTGGTGGGCTTGCTGGGCTTATCTACGAGGTCGTCTTCATTAGCCACACCCACGAGCAACTCCCTACCACTGACTACTAGATGGGAAATCAAATTGTGTATTATTGAATTTCTCTGATTTGTGCATGTTTTTTCTTTCCTTTGTGTACTTCTTTTTCTTCCACTATTGAGGGTTGTTTCTTCTTTTCTGCTGAAATGGTGGCCGTTGATCTTTGGTTGTACGGTTGGTGATCGTTAAATTATTTTGTACATGCATTGTCTATTGTCTAGGTGGTTCTATGTCAGCTGGTCCACCAATGAATGAATGTTATTATTTTCGGTCTGCTTGGTTGTATCATTCAACTTCTTTGCTTTTCTTTCTCTTTGTATTATTATTACTAAAATTAATTCCCTAAATAATTAATCATAATGGAAATGAACCTTGTAGAAGAGAGACTTAATTATAGATGGTGTACGGCAGCAATGAGATGCCACAATGTGGGTGGGTCCCACATGGACCTACTGTACTAGAAAATTAATAATGCGGGGCGAGAATGAATGTAGGGGCGGTGATAGAGAATTACACATCCCATCCCCTATGTATCTCTTCTGGTTGGTTACATACTTACATTTCTGTTATTCATTTTAGAATTAATTCATGTAATTTTTATATTTTATTTTTGAAATTACATATTTAAAATGAAAACTGAATCTTAAAACGAAATGGTAAATAAATTTTTACGCAAATTTGAGTTTGTGATATAATATTATTAATAATTATATTTTATGGATGTCTTACGTTTTGTTTTTATCCTTTGTGTTATTGTCAAATGAACGTGATAATTTCGATTCCATCTACTAAAGGGTGTTTTTATGTGGCAGAACGAAGAAATACAAAATTAGTAGAGTACAGATTGATAGTAAAGTTTTTTCCCCTCTCAATTGTCATTGTCAAATTGGGATCTATAGAAAGAAATTAGAAATGGGAAGCAAGTTATGATATATATATATATATATATATATATATATAATATATATAATATATGAACAAAAGAGTGGGTGTAGCTCAACTAGTTCTAGCTAATGGAGGAAGGAAAAAAATACAAACATAATAATTAATTATTAACTTTAATTATTTAAAAAATATATATAATATACGATTTAGGTGATTTTGTATGAGGTTACAACATACACAGCATGTGAAAGAAAAAGAAAGAAGACTAATTTCCAAACTAAATGGGCCTTGGCAGATTACTATGTGCCGGCCACTTTATTCATTAGGGTAATGAGGCAGTGGTCCACACCCCCGTTATTAGACATTTTGGCAAGATAGCTTCCGCTTCTCTTCATCATACTACCTCGGTTTTTATACATCAGATATTTTGGTAAATTTTGCTTGTCAATTTTTACAAAATCTTATAAAATTATTACTTAGGCATTGTGTACTAAAATTATTACCAAGGTAGTGGCACAGATTTATATAAAAATCAGATCTCTAAACTAAAATAATCTCATTCATTCTGTATACAAATACTTAAAACTTTATATCTAAGTTACGATATATCATCAACTAAGTCTGTTTTTTATTTTTTATTTATCAAAAACAATAATTAGCATTTCATATCTCTTATATGCGATGCTATTTTGAAATTATATATATATTGTAAACAAAATTTCACACGGAGGTGTGGGCAAGGAGTGGCCTTGGTCCCTCCCCCCTGTTACACATTATGGTATACAACTATAACTATATAGTATATTACTAGTATATTAATTATTATTATTATTATAAACAATAAACAAATAAATTAATATATATATATATATATATATATATATATATATATATATATATATATATATAATATTAAAGTCTATTTAACAAATTTATAGTTATAATTTAGAACTAAAAAATGAGTGAGGTATAAGTTAACAAGTCCTTAAAGAATTTAGTAATGTGTACCCACAAATTTTTTAGTGTGTAAATTAGCAAGGTATTTAATGAATTTGTTGTTAAAACTGATTAATTTACACCAATTAAAAAACATTTAAAATAGTGAAAAAATTTAGAGATGTAAAATGAAAAATCCATTTATATATAATTTAGTTGCTAAATGTTAGGGGTAACAAAATTTAGTGACCAAACAAGTATATTTTGTCTCTAATTTATATCTTCATTTCAAATTTTTATAGTAAGATAATTTATTTTTTTACCCTCCGTATAATATGTTTCTGGATTCGTCCCTATGTAGTGTTAAAAACTTTGTATAAAAGTTTCCTACCAATTTTTTCAAGATTATTATCATGCCTATCAGAATAGGTTCATGTGCTAAAAAATAAGCTTCAAGAAATCCAATTTATCTGTCTGTTCTTGTTAGAGTTATAGTTTACGTTAATTGCAAATTAGTTTGAACAATTATAAGTCAGTTAGATTAGTTGCAACTTGGTTGTAACAGTTACTTTGGAATCTATATATAAATAGTATATCCTATTCAATAAATTCATACTTCTTTCTACATTATTGGTAACATCAATTTTATGTTGAATGTCTTATTGTTGATTCGTTCTTTTTTATGAGTGGTACAGGAAAGAGAGATTAGTCGATCATCAGAGATAGAGATCACAAGACATATTATCTTTTTCGCTTGCTTATGCCTCCAAATCTCGAGCCATATTTGCATCTTCTTGAGCCAGAAATGCAACCTGAGAAGAAGAAAAATTAAAACGGTAAGAAACATGACAAAGTCGGGAGCCTTGTTATGCACGAAAGGTTCTTTCCAGTAACATATGCCAACTTGCAACGTTACACACGACACATCCATTCTTTTGAGGCCTTATTACATTTCGATTTGATTATGAATTATGAACAGTTTCCTTAAATCAATATACATTTATTAATTATAGGTTAGGTTCTTCGTGATGCCTATCAAGCAGCGGCTATGAAACATTGAAAATATAGTCCCAAAAGCAATAAGACAATAAGGAGTTAGGTATTATTATTGTTATTGTTATTATTATTATTATTATCATTATTAATTTTCTATGGACATATATAGTTAGTGAATGTGATTACCAGTACATTACTAAGAAATAGTTAAGCTTAGAGAAAATAGTTTAGAGTTGACTTAATTTAGAATAATGAGTGGAGAAAGAGGAATTACATAGTATTAATACAGCTAATAGCAGCAACCTCTGCTATGCTATTACAAATTTACAATAAATAATTTCATATCACATACCAATATCATGTGCAAAGTTTGCTAAATTACTAATATTTTTGGACATACATTAATTAATTAATGACAATGTCAAAAATAATAATTAATGACAATCATGCGCCGATTCGGTGCAATTCTCTCTTAAGCTCTGTTACATATGAATAAGACAGCATCCCTAACTTGCAGGGTCCCCTAATTCTTGTGCTTTTTCATATGCATGGTTAACAAGCGACTAAATAAATAATTTAATATAGAAAGCACATGCCAATACCAATAACTATTTGGCGGTGTGTTCGTGATTTCCAGTTCATTGTATAATGTGATGCAGCAGTGATCGACCCTTTTTGATTCTGTTCTATCACCTTTTCTTTCCTGCATAGTCCCATGTCCTAACTTTTTAAATAGTACAGACAATGATTATAATTTTTTTATAAATTGATATTTGCTTTTGGGTTCTATTTTTTGTAAAGTGTAAATACAGTTATTTGATCCACTTTAACTAATAAAAAATAAAATGAATCTATATAATAACTTTATAAAGTACCTTACAACTATTTTGGGGAAACAAATATTTTTTGGTGATGATGGCTGATCCGTCCCCCGTGTTTGTCCACATGTCTCTAATACACTATCGAAAACAAAGATCGGATAAAAAGTCGAAAGTTGAGCAACCATAGGGATTGAATGAGCATTCGCCTATTTTTGACTGACACAAGAAAGACCAAGGGCTGAAGCCCAAAAGCTGGCCCTCGCCGGAAAAACCTAAAAGTTCCTAAGTGATCAGGTAAATGACCCTTAAATGGGCTCACTCAAGCAATCAGGCCCTTCAAACTCATCATAATTTTAAATTTGCAAAAAAGATAAGTTGAATAAATTAAACTAGTTGATAGCCAAGTTATTTAAGATGTGTCAATTAGTGATTTTTTTTTTTTGGTCATTAGTGATTTCTTTTTGGTTTTTCACAACTTTTATAAATAAGTTTCATATCGGACAAATGGTGAGGCATGTTGCAATAATTTTTCTAGATATTAGAATACACAACAAAAAAACGAAGTATTAAGAAAAATGAGAAAATATATTTAGATAGACATCTTGAATTGAAATTAACTGACCTGAAATTAGACCTGAGGCCTGCAGTTTGCTTACTGCTACCCATCGTGCTAAGTTGCTAGTGACATTGGGATTATGATGACCAAACAAATCAAACCATTATTTTATTGATTTTTCAAGCCCTTTTCTTTCCATCTTTTGGTTGATTAGGAACATAGATTATGAAGTTTATTGATAATGCATGATGCCAATAGAGGACAAACATAAAACCAGTATTTGTTAATATTGACGGGAATTATGAAAAACAACAATAATTCAGAAACATTTATTACCTTTAACATTTTTTGTATCACTAATTGCTACCATAAAACACAGGTAATTTAGAAAACTGAGGATGCTTCTCCTATTGAATGCAAAGAAAATGATAATAGGGTCAATCAAGACCACACTGTTATAATAGTACACATAATGTTATTACTGTCACATTCGTTAATGCTCTCATATTGTAAAAACCCCGATAAGTAATCAAGCTGCGACTTTCTTGGATGTGACTGAATTGACAATGGTGGCAAACTCAGGACCCTGCATCTCAGCAAGATCAACTTGTAAGTGATACATTAATGGTATGGCCACTAAAGTCAAAGAAATTTTGAAGAAACCATGTACCTTTAATGAAGCACCTCCAACAAGAAATCCATCAATGTCCTCTTTCTTTGCAAGCTCAGCACTGTTGCCCCCATTTACAGATCCTAAAAACATATTATTGTAATGTTAATATATCAAATTGACACGCTGCTGTGATGGAAAAAATTAATATTAAAAAATTCAAAAGAAACTATATTTACTCATAGTTGCAAATATACTCAATTTAAATAAACTTTCTGCAATCGACAAGGTCAGGGCTAATCTAATATCAACGAGAGATTTATACATGTACAAGTTTAAATCTATCAAGTATTATAGCCTATCAACAAATGACAGGCAGTTCATTGATAGAAATGATACACCTTTCCTTTGGTTAGTCTATCGTTCCATTACATTCATGCTCCATAAATTAGCCTAGCAGGATGAAGAATGAACTCACTTGGTACATAGACAACGCATCTTAGAAATGGATTGACAGAAAAATAATGGGAGCAATGGCAAAGAAGTTGTTTTTGTCAGCACAAGAGTTCATGACATTGAATAAAGTGTAAAAGCGTGCAAACTTATTATACACCATCTTAAATTTCCATGACAAGTGCAAATACAAATACAACTAAAATTAAAATAAAAGATTTACCTCCATAAATTATTCGTGTTTTAGATGCAACTTCAGCTGAGACATTATTCTTAAGCCAATCACGGAGAGCCACATGTACTTCCTGAGCTTGCTCGGGAGAGGCTACTTTGCCAGTTCCAATGGCCCATACAGGTTCATATGCAATAACAATATTATCCCAACTAGGCACCGCATCTGTACATAATGGATATACATTATAATGGATGTTATGGAAGCAATCAGCAAAGAAAATTGCTCATGAAGAAACATAGCTTTCACCTGCATAAGCCTTCAATTGCTGGAAACAGACATCAAAAGTTTTCCCAGCTTCCCTCTCTTCTAACAATTCCCCAATGCATGCAATCACTCCAAGACCCTCGCTCAAAGCATAAGCCGCTTTCTTTCCTATAAACTGGAGTAGACAATTTTCAGCTAACATCTAATATCATGCATCCCTTACAACTATATTGATCACATATACTAGAAAAGCCACTAGAAATGATTTCTAAATTTTTTTTACCTCATCTTTTTCTCCAATAACATGCCTTCGCTCAGAATGTCCAAGAATAACCCACTTGCATCCAAGGTCTTTCAGTTGTTCCACACTGCAAGAGTCGGATGATATTTATTGAGTGGCTGAGTTTACTTGTTAAATTGCAGCATATTAGAAGAACACCAGAAAATAATACAATAAACTGCTTAGACATCAAAAACAGCAGAAGGGGAATTAGCGAAAATAGAAAAGAGTATCTATAATCACCCAACAGGCCTAACGTTGTGCACAGGAAAAAAAAACTAAATCAATTATGTTTTGACTGGAAAGAGAAATCTAACCTGATTTCTCCAGTGAAAGCACCACCTTTTCCCACCCAAGAATTCTGCGCAGATATTTCAATCCTATCTGTAATTGAGCTTTTCACCTGATCGATGTACACAAAGGGAGGTGCAACAACAACATCTGTACTTCTCACAAAATGGAAAAGCTTATGACAACCAAATAACAAATACAAATACAATAAAGAGGTAATTAAGAAAAAAATATTTTAACATAAACCACACACTTAATGTTACGCATAATGTTGTACTTTTTTGGGACAAATAGTCTACGGTTTGTCAGCTCAATATTAAGAGTTTGACCTAGTAACCTCAAGAGACAGAGAGTTTGAGTTCAAATCCTCTCATGGACAGTTGTAAAATGACAATTTGACTCAAATAAATAATAACTTTGGGACAAAATATAAGGAAGCCTCTCAATTGTGAATCATCAATACAACTCCTTTAACTAACCAGAAAATGCACATTATAGCATATTGACCCGATTGTGCATGTACAAAAAAAACCCAAAGGGAGAGCAAATGATGGTTTGGTAAGTTCAATGAGTCATGTTGAAAGCACAGGGGAGTTCTCTGCACATGATTTATAGTTGGATCCTGAGAGTTCCTTGCATTTTCAATCCTATTTTTTTGTACTGGAGTGAGCAGCCAATGGCCCATTAGAAACCTAGGTTAATTTAATGAATTGAACATTTTTTACCATTAATATGATGGACATCAAATTGGGTAATAAACCATTTGGAATTGGTAATACATTTCCTCAGCATTTTGCAATGCAAATATATTAGTAAAAAGAAAAAAATATTTTCAATCTCAGCAGTTTATTTTATATTTAATGAGTTGAGAAGAAGCATTATAATTTTTTTTTGTCTTCTACAGCTTGTAACTAAAAACACATGAGGTAGAAGATTGAATATATCTTACCAACATCAGGCTCCAATTTTGCACTGTTCAAGTCAGAGAGAAGCTTACTGATGGAGTCTTTTGTTCCATTCTAGAGATAACAACAAAATTAATAAAACTCAATTTTAGAGAGTTTTAAAGAAGAAAATGATATTGCATGTAACACTGTTGCTAACTGAACAGGGAATTGATAGAACCATGAAAACCAATTACTTCATCTGTATTAGAAGTTGTTTAGTCTTCAGTGCATAATATAAAAGAACAAAAACTACTGAACATACCAACACAAAAAGGAAGTGCCTATGTCAAAAAACCTAGTAAGACAGAAAGAGACAATAATTTTGTTAATTTACACAAGCTAACTGATAAGATAATCAATGAACGGTGAAGGAAATCCATCATACAGACAGTTATCTTGTGACATGAAGCTTTGTCTCAAAAATATTAACAGTGAAAAAAACTGGGGTTTATTATCCAGATTTGCTTTGCATTGTGATCAAGGGGGAAATTAAGTTATTTTGATTCAGTGATATAGAGGATAACTAGTCTAGTAAGAACAAGCTATGGCAAACGGAAAGACAGGGAGACACAACACAATAGTTAGAAGGAAAAAAAGGAAGAGAAGGCCTTAACAAAGGGTAGAAGCAAGCTTTATGCTGCTAGCGCTACAAAAAACTAGCAATAAGAGATAAGTCACAGACAAGCCATGTGTAACAAAGTGGGGTGAATTGAACCAGATGAAAACTCTAGAAATATAAGTTTATTATTCCATCCATTCCTTTTTAACAGTAATTTTTTAAGAAAAATTGTGTCCTATTTATTTGTCATTGTCAAAATTTAATACAAAATTAACTATAGTTTTATCAATAATACCCTTAACTATGTACTGCAATAAGTGCAATGAAGTAATAAACAGTCAAGGATATCATATAAAAAGACAATTAGTTTCATAAAAAACAACATTGCTTACTGATACGGAAACAGTTCGTATTTCAATAAAAAAACTAAAAGAGACATTGCAATCTAATACAATAAAATCAAATATAAACCTCACAATTAGTGGAAAAATAAAGAACTAAGTGAGAAAAATACTTACACACTTCCAATTGCCACCAACAAAGAACTGGAATCACAAAACAAAAGAAGGAACATGTCAATACATCATTTCAAGTAGCAAACTCAAATGTATATAATTTTAATTTGAAATGAGGAATAACGCAAAATTAGCGAAGAAATAATAAATAAAAAAATAAAAAAAATGGAAATGAAAAGAAGAAGGAGAAGTACCTTGCCAGAGCCAGCCATGGCGATAACGGTACGGGAAGGTTTGGTGGAAGAGAGGGATAAGCGAAGATTGGGATCGAAGAAAGTGTTGTTGGTATGAGGGAGGGATTGAGAAGTGAAAGAATCGAGCTTAGGAGAGGAGCGGCGGAGACCGATGGAGAGTTGAGAAGCGAGTGATGTTGAAGTTACCGCCATTGAATAGAATAGAATTGAATCGAAGGAAGGTTTGTTGTTGGAAGTGTGCGGAAAGAACCAGGTAGTAGTATAAAGTGCAGTTTGGATCAGCTTTTAGTGTTTGGTGGTGCTGAGATGAGAGACTATGACTCTTTTTACTACTTCTTTTATATACACAACACAATACCTCATTTAATTGCTTCCATAAATTATTAAATAATTATGAAAATTGTTTTAAATGCATGTTAGAAAATTGGCCGGTGACTATGAAAAACATGTGTCTCTTCAACTTAACTTTCTTAAATCCACCTCATTGTTTTAAAAGAGTAACTCCTTTGTGTTCAAAAAAGAAAAAACTGGCATCAAATATTTTTTTTTGCCACATTTACATCTTATATTTATTCATCTTATTTATTATACGATATAATTAGAATTTTCGTTTTAATTTGAAAATATATGATATCTGATATTTATAATTTTAAAAAATATGGTTATTTTCTTAGTAACACAACCGAAGTATTCTTTGTATAATTTTTTTAGTAAGTATATGAGAGGAAATTTTTTTTTAAAATTAAAGGATGATAATGTCATTTAAGATAACCTCAAGAGAGGTAAATGCAATTTTTCATAAAAAATATCTTGATTTAAAATTGTGTGAAAAAGATTAAAATTTAAAATTTCAAAGAGTTGAAATATATTATTTTCAAGATTAAATTTTCAGTTTTAACAAATATCCCAATGATATTTGTTAGCATTTTTCGAAGATGAAATATATTATTATTTAAATGAAATATTTAAAATTTTACAAATATATATACTGAATTCAAGGTAGATAATATGTTTTGTTTGAGAGTTTCAGGGAAAATGAAAACTTTGGAGGGAGAAGAAAATAAAAAAATAGAGATAAAATTTTATATTTTTAAAGAATGTAATTTTGTAAAGATTAATAAAAGAATATTTATAATTAACATATTTTTAATTTATAAAATACTATAACAATATGAAATTGATACAAAGAATTTGTCAATATCCTCCAAAAACACTAAAAAATCTCCCTCTAATACAATTTGTGAGATACTCAAAATAGAAAAAATTTGTATTATAAATCTAAACTTAAATTTGAAAAAGATTTACATTTATCCCCTCTAAGTGGATTAACGAGACTTGAGTCCGAAATATTTATATGCGAGACTCAAACCCAATCTTTTTACCGGTAGTTTAACCATTGGATATTGCTTAAGTTTTCTTTAAAACATAAAACTAATCACACCATATATATTTACCTAAAATAATATCTTCACCCACCTCCTTCTCTGTATATTTTCTCCAACCAAAAACTATTCTCATCAGTTTTTGTGTGTTTGTTTTAACATTATTTAATTGAATACTTTTTTCTGAGGCAATTTAATTGAACACGTAAAAATATAATTTTGCAAAACCAATAAACTTATTGCTGATATATTAAGAAAGATTCAAGAATCTAGTCGAACGATCCAAGTTGACCCGTATGCCAAACAAAGTGAGTGGCTTCTATTTTGTTTTGTTTTGGCATTGCAACGTTTTCTTCTTATTCCTATAACGAACTCCTCACGTTTTGCTAAATATCTTTTTTGTCCCCTTTTAAAAACTTTATTGTAGTTCATCTCATTCTGCCACGTGTCTTAAGACAAATGAAGCAGTATCTAGATCAAGATAAAGTGGCATGAGTCATTTAGATTTAACAGAATTTGTGGTGACGAAGAGCGTGTTGTGTTGCAGTTAAAAACGTTTGCCTAGATAGTACGGATATTTTGGCCTCCGTTTAAGTGCATGTTTGTTTGCTTTTACTGGAAATTTGCAAAAACTATATATTGTAATTTATATAAAATTACGGTGAGTCAATGTAATATTATCAATTAAACATATGATGAGTGGTTGAGTATGAGTTCGAGCTTCATGTTTGAGTTTGTGGACATGTGGTATCAAATAGAATAAAATGGAATGAGGTGTAATGATGGTCATTTATTTGAATATTTAAGTTAGTCTCCGTTAAATTTTAATTGAACTTGTATACCTCAATATATTTGCAGTTTGTAAGAATAGTCATCACTGTTAAAATATAATGATAAGACAAACAAAAGTATGAACAACCTTGAGGAGCACGAACATGTGGCGACCTCCACCCTTCGCAGGACTCAAAGAGCCAAGTGAAGTCAAAGATCATTTTTTCAGCTGCCCTCGAATCGGAGATTCTATCGAGGAGAGCGATAGAATCACCTTGTCAGAGCAACAAGAGTCATGAGAATGTATAGAGGAGGCCCTTAAAGAGGACAACAAATAAACACCAACAAGGGTGCTTTGCATGTTTTCCGGTTAATGTCTTTTAGAGCCTATTTACAATTTGGTTATTCTTGTAACATTTGCTCAGGGGTGTTGTTAAGAGGCCAAAGGAAAACTCTACGGCAATAAACTTAATATGTATTGTTCCTTGTTATAGTGAATTGTTCTGCGCTTTTCCCATAGATTAGGTCTCTAAGACTGAACCACATAATTCTTGGTATTATCTTATTCGTTCTTTCTTTATTGTTGCTGTTTTTATTGGTTAATTTTCTAGTTTTGTTTGGTTGGTTATTGCTTTCTTGTGTCAACTTGTTTTATTCATCTTTATTATTATTATTATCCATAACAATCTCTTCACAATATTTAGGAAACAACCTACTTACTTCTTTGTGTTATGTTGTTGATCAAAGCCTATTAGCTATTAAAAAAATTAGAACTATCAATATTATCTATTAATAATATACAAATTAAATTTTGTATAAATTTATTTTAGAACTTATGAAAAAAGAATCTTAAAACAACTAGAAGGATCGGAAGTATATGAAAATTTGAAATGATTATGGGAACCAGTTGGCACAGCTCAGCAGAGAAAGGAGATAAATCTACCATAAAAATAGTCTTAATTGAAAACGAACAAAAACTGGATCATTTTATATCACGGTTGTGTAAAAAAAAATTAACAGATCCTTATTCAATCCTTTAACTATGAAGACAACAACTACTAGAAGTTTGTGCTATTGCAGACATAATTTCAATCAAGTGCAGACTTTAAGGAGCGGGTGAAATTTTCCAGTTCTTTCAATCCCTCTTGAGGAGATTTGGCATCACCAAGCACCTTCACCATAGCACTGCCAACAATCACACCATCAGCTCCCCATCCTGCTATCTGCAATAAATTATTTGATTGATTGATTATTTAACCAAATAGAAGTTGAAGCATACTACTATTATACTACGGACAAAGTACGTACCTGCTTCACTTGCTCAGGTGTTGATATCCCAAAACCAACGGCCACAGGCTTAGTTGTTGCCTTAATTTAAAAAAGAAAGGAAAAAAAGAATTCAATAGAGAGCATAAATATTAAGATTCACTAAGTTCTATGTTATAATATTGTATCAATCTTAGTATCAGCTACTGAAAAAATAAAGAATGGGGCGGACACAGGATGGGATGGAAAAAAAGGGAAAGCAAATTTGAACTGGTTTTGGTTCCCTGCAATCTACTGTCATGAGATTCAGATCTGTTAGATTACGAACAAATGAGTATTTTAACTTTGGCGAATTGGATTTAAAAAATAAGTTCAGAATTTGAACCATTTAATCTTCATCTAATGACTAAAATCTCATAACTACAGTAACTGCATCATATTTTGGCACCAGTCAATCCAAATCCCTTTTCAGAATGAACAGAGACAAACCTCTTTGATTTCCTGCAGAAGGGCCTGAACTTTACCACTAACTGATGCTCGGGCTCCAGTGACCCCTACAGAGCTCACCTAGAAATTTTAATCAACAAATGGTTAACGACATTTACCAGCGGCGCACATTGATCTGAGAAAGTTGTGCAAAAAAATTTTGGTTTTTGGTTTTCATTGTATCCTATCTCTCAAAACTTGGCACTAAGGTGACTTGTTATCATTGTACACTTCCTAGCCCAATTTGACACGTGAGCTAAATGATTTGTTTGAAAATAAATCTCTTGATCTAGCATAAATTTTTTTAAAAGTATTTAGTATTTAGATAACACAGAAGTATGGCCTTTTCACAAAAGAATGTAAAAACTTCCTAGTCCATTTCCATGACTGGCTACCCCATAAAATTTTGTCCAATTCCAGCCTAGTAAATACTACAAAAAGGAACCTTCATAAAAATGTCTGTCCTCACAGCTTTTGCCAGGAAAACCTTTTGACTTCAATTTTAGTAATCATATCTTGATTGCAGGAAAGCGTGACTACGAAAAAGACCCCAAATAAAGAAGATAGCATGATTGACAAAAGCACTTACAAGATACACAAATCCTTCTGCAGCATCAACAATGGCTTTCATCCGCTTTGTCGGAGTGGTGGGTGTTGTAAGGAGTACCTTGATGACATCAAAGAAATGAATGTATCTAATCAACTAACTATAGCCGTGTGTATACAGATTAGCCACACACAAAAAAGAACATGTAACAAAATATACCACCATCAAATATATACAGTATTGCAAAAAGAATAACACAAGAGAATACAATTATGTTTCATAACAAAACTTCAATGGTCCAATCACCACCATGCTTCCTTTGATTTTTGTTTTGACGGAAACCATGTCACCGTTGTTATGTTTAGTAACTTCTGGATTTCATATTTATAAATTCATATTGCAAACAAATAAAATGAAGTTTACCACTACCTCTCTATAATTACGATAAAAAATATAAGGATATCCATTTGAAATCCAGAAACAAAGTAAAAGAAAATTTCAAAGGTAGGCAAACCAGTTCAATTCCATTCTTCTTAGCTTCTGCCCTTAAAGTTTCTGTCTCCTCCAGAGGAACATCGGGGACTACAAGTCCTGCATACATTCGTTAAAGAAAAGAATATTATCCAGACTACCAAACTGGAAAAAAAAGGGAAAATAACACAAACAAGTTTTCATTTCATAAGCAATTTCTATGTGGACTCGGCCAACATAGAAACCTTAGCAAAGCCTAAAAAACTGACTTTAAGTATATACCGCATGGCATAAGAATTTGGAACAGTTCCGTAATCTTGCCAATACATTTAATGACATTCTTTATTGTTGAATGAGAGGAAAATAGAAAGGAATATGATGAAACCGTGTGTTTCAACTACACAACAAAGACTCTTTATATAGGCTTGAAAGCAATATAATAACATAAATACAAAGTATTCTATCTATTCATAAAATATGATATTATTGAAAACTAATCTAAAAGATAAACTAAGATATTCTAACATTTATCATAAAACGTGTTTAGAAAATAGACCAAGAGTAATGAAGCAAACATAATTTTAATAAAGTATGCTATTTGTCAAACCATTACTTCAGTCAAGTCTCACCATGAACGCCAGTGTCTCTTACTGTGGACATAAATTTCCCTGTACCTCGCTTCAGTATTGGGTTGTAATAAGTAAACAGTGCAATTGGAGTAGATAATTGAGGGACAACCTGTCAAATCAACCATTGAGAATGATAACCTGTCTATGAATCATGAATCCAAGGGAAGATACATTTCACAAAGCAATAGGAGAAGGTTTCTGAACACCTCCTAGTTAGAATAGTCGTTTTAACTACATAATAATGCACACAAAAATATCCTGTCAAAGGTTCAAAATGGTGGAATACATCGTAGTTTCATGAAATGAACAGATGGCATTGAGACAAGAAAATATCGTTAAAACTTAAAAATATGTTTGCAGTCTGCACCCTCATTGTGAACAATAAGCATCAGATATGAACTATCTACAAACTTATATTTGTTTGAGTCACGAGTGCATCACTGCTCACAAAAGTAGGGTTTGTTCAAGTCATTATTTCGTATGATAATTATAAGGACGAGGGCTTAAAAGTGTCTCCTTCTCCTTCAACTTCAAGAACAAGGGTGGAGGATAGACATCAGTGGTTCAATCTTCGTAACAAATTAGCAAACTTTGATATTTGGGCAACTAATTTGCCAAATACTAAAGAAAATGAAACAAAGGATAATAGATGATTTGTGAATGAAAATCAATTGTTACAGCAGACCTGGTAGTTTATGGCAGGAATAATTAATAAGTGGTAAACAGTTTCATAAGTTTACCTCTTTCAACATAGAAATAATTGAATCAAAATTGGTCCCTCTAGCTAAAGATCGTGTAGCAGCAGCCTGAACAGAAAGGCACGTCAGTTTGAGAATCAATCAGACAGTGCTAAATATCACTAGAAAAGAAGAAAGAATTGAACCTGGATAACAGGACCATCTGCCAAAGGATCAGAGTATGGAACACCCAACTCAATAATGTCAGATCCACATGAATCAAGCACTTTCAGTGCTTCTGCTGTGGTCGAAAGGTCGGGATCACCAGCTGTGATGTATGGGATGAAAGCCACCTTGACAAAATAAATATGCTTCTTAGAAAATAATCACTTCAAGTCAAGAATAGTATTCCGATTTCCGATTCATTAATCACGTTGCAACAAATTAAGTCGGCAAGATACGGAGTATATATAATCATAGTTACTAATCCATTATAACCAAGCAAAGAAAAGTTATTCATTCGAAAAAGCATTGAAAATTGAATAATTAAAACAAGTACAGTACAGTATTATTCAAGTTGAAGGAAAAAAATGTGACATGCATGGAAATTGGAACACAAACAGAAATAATAATATATAAGCACAC
Source organism: Cicer cuneatum (assembly GCA_037974295.1). Classification (NCBI taxonomy): domain Eukaryota; kingdom Viridiplantae; phylum Streptophyta; class Magnoliopsida; order Fabales; family Fabaceae; genus Cicer; species Cicer cuneatum. The sequence goes on along the minus strand of JBBPBO010001986.1, from coordinate 66,489,114 downwards.
TCACTTTTCCTTGTTTCTTCAGCCTGTTGAATGTTTCAGAGAGCCCAACTGTTTCCATAGTCCTGATAGCAGTAGCAGCCACCGGAGTGTATCTTTTTTTTACTGAGATAACTATAGGTTTCTGAGAGTAAAATCTGACCTGGAAACCGGTTTCAGGTTTGTTCAATTGCAAGAAGCAAGATGATTTCAATGCAACGGCCATAAAAACTAGTTGTCTTCCCAATTATACTGAACAAGAAAACAACAACACCACACCAAAATATTGTTACAAATTTTATGAAAATAAAATATATGTTATCACAAATTTAACTAGTGTATGAAATGAAATATATCACAACAATAAATTTAACTATAGTGGCAAAATATATGCTTTTATGTTCTCCTTATCTATGACGCGGACACTAGACACGACACTGACATCTGACATGGCCACACCATTAATAATTAGAGAAAATTAACTAATTGAAATTAATCAATGTGCCGGTGTTGTGTCAGTGTCACTGTCGGACATCGAAACACGCCTTCCATCAGAGATGTAGAAGCTACATATCTCCTTACGTTCATTTATGTTGTATTTTTTCTCTAGTGGGTTGAAATTGCTACTGAATCCACTAAGCTACTGAGTTTGTGTTTTATTTACAATAGATTGTATCAAGATTGAATGATTTAATGTGAATTTGGTAAATATACAAATGTTAGGTTTCGATAGGAAAATGTTTGAAGTGATAAAATAATGTGAATTAGGTTTGGCAATGGATGAAAAATTAACACTAATTTTTGCATCAAACTGAACTCTAAGTTGTAATTCGCGCCGCTTAAGCGCTGAATAGCGGTGCGGAGTGGAGCTATGCTGAGACGCAATGCTGTCGCGCGCCGCAGAAGAAGAGAGAAAGGAGAAAAAAAGGAAAACCTGAACTTGTTCACTGTTTCTGGCGGTCGGCGAAAAACTCCGGCTGCGTTTTCCGGCAAGTTTTTGCTTTTACGGGCAGTCGAATAAGTGCGACTCCAACTTTGTGTGGTTTTGCGTTCAAACCCCCTAAACGTGCGTTTCCTTGGTCTAACGTGATATGACACTCTTAAAAGGGTGTTTGAACTTTGTTTGAGAAATTAATTTTGTGGTAAAAATATGAATTGTACATGAAGCTGGAAATTGTAACTTTCACGGACTAACCTAGTCGATTCTACTCTCTTGCATTTTGTCTGTTGTATAATACAAATTAGGCAAGTTATTATTGTTATGCAATAATAATAATGATGAAAATACAACCGGCTAGTTGATTCTGTGTACCGCATCAAATAGAAAAACGAATGTTTAAACATAAATTTAAAAATTTATTATAGTTGTAATATTATTTTTTAGTTTAATTGATATGTACTCATAATATAAAATAATTTTACCTATAAATATTAACTAAATTACATTTTTAATAATTTATGTTTGATTTAATTTTCATATGTCTTTTATGAATAAAATTATTTTATATTATAAATATATATTTATTGAATTAAAAAATAACGTTACTATTACAATAATTTTTTTAATTTACATTTAAACATTGTTATATACCAAATTTGTATTATTTATCATTATTATTATAAAACAATAATGATGACTTTGCCTAATTTGTAAGCTACCATTTCTAACTTCATGTACAATTCTAGGTACTATGGATTTGACAAAGTTAGCCTAAGATCATCCATCTACTATGTATTTAAAAAATGAACATTCCATTGATAATCCCAAAATACCTCAATTGTATCAATTTTTCCTTTTGTCAATCAATTGCCACTTTTGCCAATTTTCTTCTGTTATTTCCATCTTAGTCTTTTGCCTGTGTACATTGCAAGTCATATCACTCTTTTACTTTTTTTTATATTTTTTTTATCAAAAGTATGACTTTGGGTCATGTGCATCTCATAGATAATCATGCACATTCGTGTTGCCTCTATGATTAGAGTTATGTTTTGATTTGCTTATCTCCGACGACTCCAATATCTATTTATTGGTTTGTCTCTGATAATTTTGATAAGCAACTGACTGTCTGTCTCTAATTTATAATGTACATTATAAAAAAAATTAATGCTATGATAATTTCGTTTCTTATTATATTTTTTTTTTATTTTCTATGATATTTTCATTTTCTCTGGCAATCTCAATTCCTCTGATATTTTCATTTCCTCTTATATTTTAATTTTATTCGATATTTTTTCCCCTCTAATAATTTCATTTCCTATGATATTTTGGTTTCTTTCTGATTATTTTTTTCCTGTTATTATTATTATTATTATTATTATTATGATCATTAGTGTATTTACGAGATAAATATTTGCAACGTAATACGGGGAAAATATTGTTGATGATAAATATAAAAAATCATGGGATTAATATTCATCATCATTAGTGTGTTTACATGATAAATATTTGCAATGTACGTAAAAAAACACGAGAAAAATACTTATCGATAATAAATTTAAAAAATCACGCGATAAATATTTGTCACTGATATACCTAAAAATACAAGAGACAAATTTTATACCTAATGCATAAAAAAACACAGGATACATATTTGTGAGTGATAAATATAACAATAACGAGATAAATACTTGTCAATGATATATAAAAAATACAAGACAATTTGTTTTTATCATTTTCCATTTTCCAATCAATTGCCATGTTTACCATTTTATCTTCTCTTATGTCCATTTTAGACTTTTAAATTTATTATTTTATATATATAAATGAGTGCCGGCGGAGAAGCTCAAACTCCGTCTAGACATAGATGAGATTTAAATTTCACACTCCATAAAAACCAGGGGTTATGACTGTGGTGGGGAGGCAAAACCCACTCCTGCCACATTGCCATGTCTAGATTTTAAAAATGAAAAAACTAAAAATTAATTTTTAGCAAAATAGAAGGATCTAAAATGCATTTAAGCTTACTAATTATTATTGTGAAATTTTTACATACCTAGTCAATATAATAAAGTTACATGATTACATCGTAGTAAAATCTAATTAAGGTGTATAGGAGTATTATCATAAGATTTTATTGGTTTTATCCGAGAATTCCATGTTGAGTTAGTGTTCCCTAACATTGTGTTTGGATGGACAAGTGTTTATTTTTAAAGGTTGAATTTAAAAAAGCTTACCACTCAATTAATTATGATTATTTAGTTTTTATGTTTCGAAAGATGGAGGTTTTTAGAAAAATGGATAAAATGGATGAGAGTCTGTATTATTCCAATTCTATGTTAATATTGGTGAATGATAATCCAACTGATGATTTTAAATTGGGTAAGGGTTTGAGACAAAGTGATCCTCTAGTCCTAGTCCTGTTCTTATTTTTTAATAGTAGCGGAACAACTTACTAGATTGATTCATAGAGCGGTGGAAATGATACTACAAAAATTTATAAGATAGATTTAATTTTCCACATATACTTCAATATGTGTTCATGCACAATATTGTTGGGGGAATGTACTTGAGAGAATTTTTTGAATATTAAAACAATTTTTCGAAACTTTGAAATGGTGTCGAGACTCTACTTCGAAGCTTTGAATAATTTCTTTAGTTGGTTATGCTTACATTTTTTTTTGTCAAGACATAAAATGTAAATGATATTATAATTTAAGTTTCATGTACAATAATGAAAAAATTTTATATAGTAGATAAATTATAACTAATTATATATATATATATATATATATATATATATGTGTGTGTGATTTTAGAAATAATTATGTAAAAAATTAAACATTAATAATATTCTAATAGATATAATCAATTGATGATGTAAAATTATTTTAAACTAATATTATATATAAATTAAAACTCATACTGTTATCTATTTTGTTCCATTCAAATTGGGAATGATAAATTACATATATCTCAACATCTATACTTTTTGTTTTTGACTGGATCTCGTCATCCATGCTAATTAATTAAGATATATACTGTTCATTGTTTACCCGTTATACAATTTGAAACCTTCAACGTACATGCATGCATGTTTATGTGCGCATCAATTTGTTCACTAATATATCAATATTTTTACTTTTACATTACATCAATACCTAACACTTATTTAATAAATAAAAATACCTAACACTTGTGTTTTGTACTCAATATTCCATGGATGTAAAAAATATGCACAGTAAATTTGACCTCCAATAAGAATTTATTATTTTGCCACATTACTCTATTTTTTTTTTACTGTTTTACATTGACGAGGTATCATCATTACATATTTTGATAAGGTTAAAATGAAGGTGGGTAGGATGACTCCATTGTTGAATTGGTAGCTGACATGACATTACAATGTTGGTCATGTTGTTTGAAAGAAAAGTTCAAATAATTAAACACATATTCCCATTTGTTTCTTCTTGACCAAATCCAAAGAGCTAACACTAACTATACTATTGTTCTTTGGAATTTGGCAATGTATAAAAACCCAAGAGCGTGTACAAAATATTTTCACTTTCATATCTACAAACTACTGATAATTTTGGACGATCGAGTGACAAAGCCCAATCTTTAATTTGGATTTGAAAGATGCACCGCCAAAACCACTCTTCGATTGTCATTGTGTTAATTTCGATAACCATTCTATTTTATTCAACATTAACTAGAGCTCTTGATGAACCTGGTATTATAATCATCTCTCTCCCTCGATTTTTTCTTTTTCATAATTTTTTTGTTTATTTTGGGATCATATCCTATATATGTATGCACGCTATATATATTATAATAATTTAATTAACTTTTCACAAGCTTATATATGTTTTGACATGGTGTCAAGTGGTATTAATTTTCAAACGTAAATCTCGCTATTTTTAATGAATTTTAATAGAATATTATTTATTCTTTACTAAAAATAATAAAATTTGTGTTTAGACCACTTTTTAAGAGATTTATATTAGACTCACCTGCTTTGGCAAGGTATTGTTGTAACTTTAAATTTTGTGATATAAGAATAAATTTATGATGAATTTATATTGGCATGGAAGTCATGTAAAATTGTAAGATGCATGAAACAATATTATCCTCTTCCATATATTAGACTTTATTTTTGTAACATCAATTAGTTGATATATATTGGTGCACGTACTGCAGAGTACGGATACAAAGAAAAAAGTGCAAAGGGGCCTAAACATTGGGGTGATCTCAAAAAAGAATGGGCAGCTTGTAAAGGGGAGATGCAATCTCCTATTGATTTGTCCAGTGACAGAGTGAGTGTGATCCCAAATTTAGGGAAGCTAAACAGAAGCTACAAGCCTCAACATGCTATTATATCCAACAGAGGTCACGATATTGCAGTAAGTGTCTCTTTAATTTTGCTACATCAAAAATTGATTTTTAAATAAATTTATTTTGTAACATTGATTTTCAATTTTAAGTACACAAAAATTAATTATTACACTCACATGATCTCAATTTTCTTATTTTATTGTTATTGTTTGAACTTTTTTTTGTTATAAATTATATAAAATTGATTTTGATATTTTATAATTTAGAGATTTAAAAAAAAATAAAAAAGTTGTTTTGTATTTATCTATTGTGATAAAAATCATTTATAAAAAGTTATTTTTGATAAGTTATTAAAAACAATTTTTTTATTTTTAGCGATTTTTAGATTTTTCATTTTCTTAAAAAACTTAACAAACACACACAAACTTTTAAAAGTGATTATTTAATGAAAAAATTAGAACAAACAAACTCTTAGTGCATGGTATATGCAATGGTTGTAGGTGAGTTGGGAAGGGGATGATGGCTCGATAGACATCAATGGAACACAATATTTCCTCCAACAAACCCATTGGCACTGGCCATCTGAACACACCATCAATGGCCGCAGGTTAGTTTTCAATTCCTTCTTCTAGATAAGCCATTTATTTTTTCTTTTTATATATCATAATTTTTTGCAAAGGCTTTATATATCACATACTTAATTAATTATTATATTTTAATCTCTCTAATTTGAATTATGTGTTATTTTGATCCTGATCTTTTTTAGTCGACCATGTCTCTCTCCTTTAAAAGTTAAGCAATGGTTTTATTGTAATTTTCTTTAATCTAAATCCATTGTATTCACATTTTCTTATTAAAATTAATAAAATACTTGTACATGCGCATGAGTTATGCGACATTAATTACTAATATCAAGGTCGACATTAGATAATATAGAATCAAAATATTTATAAATTTGTTATAAAATATTATTAAAGATTTAAATGATTTTATGTAAAATATCTTTTTTTGGTTACAAAATATATCTTCATATTGATATACACTCTATTGATAATACTCACGAAATAGAAAAGATAAAATTAGTGTAAAAAAAAAGAAGATAAAATTAGCAACTAACAAAATGAAATTCCTCTTTAATTTTGTTTGTACTCAAAATTTATTAGTTATGCAAATAGTTGAAAAGTTAAGAACTAAAATTGCAAAAATAAAATAAAATTGGAGGACTAAAATAATACATTGCTGCAATAATACAAGCAATAAAACTACATTCATTATTTATTTTCTTTCAAAAAGAACTTATAATAAAACACTAAAAAGAAACCACTTCATTATAAAAGAAAATAGATGATACATGTAAATTATTTTTTCACTAACGTCAAATAAAAATTCAATTTTTTCGTTTATATTTAGATTGCAACTATAAAGTGGAATTACTTAATATAATTGTGATTTTAATAAATGTTGGTGTAAAATTATTTTACACATATAAATCATCTTCGTTACAACTATAAAAATAACATATTTTCTAAAAATATAATTGAATGCCTGTAATAATATTGAAAGCAAAGAGACTAGCTAGATTATAGTGATAGTATATATATATATATATATATATATATATATATATATATATATATATATATATATATATAGTTCCATTGATTGATCACAAACTCTAATTTTGGTCTTTAATCATTAATTAGGTATGACTTGGAGCTGCACATGGTTCATGTTAGCCCTCAGCCAGATGGAATAAACAAGACAGCTGTTGTTGCTGTTTTGTACAAGTTTGGTTCACCCGATCCATTTCTCTCCAAGGTACGTTCGTCCCTGTAATAATTACAAATAACAAATCTAATTATTATTGAAATGAAATGTGGTTCAAATAAAATATATACTCTTCTATTAATTTTTATATATTAATTCATGTTGTATATTTATATATATATGTCAGCTTGGAAAGTACATAATGGACATTCCTGATGAAGAAGAAGAGAAAAGCATAGGGATTATTGATCCCTCAAAAATACTCAAGATGGGTGGGAATATGTATTACAGATATATGGGATCACTCACTGCACCTCCTTGCACTGAAGGTGTCATTTGGACCATTAATAAAAAGGTAGCATATTTATATTACCTTCTTTTTTTTTTCTTTCTATAAATAGTTCTAATTCTTATTAATTATGAAAGTGTGCCTTCTATTTTTCTTGCCATGATATCCATTTTTTCATTTGTCTCATTAGATAAGAACTGTTTCAAGAGGACAAGTGAAGTTGCTGAAGAATTCCGTACTTAAATATGTGAGTAAATTAACGATGTATATAAAATTAAATTATTTTATTTTTTGAAAATTAGAGTTGAACTTCAATATTATGTTTATACTAAAAAACTTAATCCTTTTGTCTTTGAAAAAATAAAAAATAAATCCTTATTATGTGTTATTCTCGGCACAGTATGCAAAAAGGAATGCAAGGCCGGTGCAATTCTTGAATCAGCGAGAGATTGAACTTTACGACCCAAAGACAAAGAATATACCTCACTATTGATTTATGCATATGGTATTTGTTTTTCTTTTGAATTCATTTGATTCTGTATTTGTTTTCAATCCATTACTATGTATATTGATGTAAAACATTGTCAGTTGACTTGTATATTTAATCCTTTGTACAAAATAAAAAGACTACTATATAAATAATTTGAATATCGGCTATCACAATTTTTTTATTTATTCTACTTTTATGATTTTAAGACAAAAAAAAAAAAAAGACTTTGAAGTGTGAATATGAAGTAAGTAAAATTAAACTAAATATTATGTTAATACCGATTGAATTGAAATATTATTAAAACTAATTTTATAAAGTGAATGAAATATTATTACACCCTTAATAAAATAAATAGTTTACCGTTGGTTTTTATTGAAAGACAGATTCCTAATGTAGAAAATACATTGTGTCATTGGCATCATGTGTTCAATTTCAAATATTCATAACTATATTACTACAAATGTTCAAATGACAAGAGGTTAATTTGTTAGAAAGCTAAGAGACAATTCTACCTTGTGTGAAAGTTTCATATTTTTTTCACACATGGTTTAGTATTAGTTCTTATTCAAAGACATTCACATTTACGTAGAAAACACATCATGTTATCATGTATTCAAGTCTGTATATATAACTCTGGCTACATACAAGTGTTCAAGTGACATAGGGTTTATATTTGTTGGAAAGTTAAAAAAGGAATCTACATTGTATTAAACTTACACAAAAACAAGCTTACACAATTTTATGATAGTCTGTTTAGTACCAGTTTTTTTTTTTTTTAATTCAAAGACAAACCATATAAATTCTGTACTAAATGCCTCCTAACAGCTTGTGCTCAAATGACAACATATGCAAAATGATGACATTTTTCTTTTTGTTTGTTTCATACATATTTTTCAATGATTTTCCAACTTCCAGCTATGCCAAATGCAGCAAGTCTCTGGATCCTACCCTTCATCAATTCTTCAATCAAAATCTACATCCAGCAGCAGTAACCAATTATAAGACATAAAGAGAAGTAGTCACTAGATTACATATCAGATTTAACAAAATCAAGTATGCTCCCAATCTCTCCACATTCAGCTCTCAACATGCTTTTTCATATCCTGAAGCATGCCTGCATGCAGTCACAGATTGGAAGAGCTACGCATATGCTACATCTACCGGCATAGTCGTCAGACAAAGTTTAAAAATCATAAACCTAGCAAGTAAATTAAATCACATGAAAACACACTAATTGTCAAGCTTGTACTGGATTACAAGCTTAATTGTCTTAATGTGAAACTCAATTTAGCTAACCTTCAATTCTTCACTGTCTCTAATTTTCTCACTATTTATCCCATGTTCTTTAACCTCTGAGTAATAATCTAGCAGTGAAACAAAATTATACTAAGGAGGCAAACAATAACAAAAACCATATGGAACAACTCACAAATACAAAATAAATATATCTTTAACTACCTTAGTGAGCCTCATATTAAACTCATTTTGAACTTTCGTAGATTTGCTGCCTAAGTGTTCTAGCAAATGGAACATGCAATGTTGCAAGGATAGTGTGACATACCCCTATAAAAAACACATATTGGAAGAGAGTTTCGAATGTGATATACTATAGACTAGTGTTTAAAAAAAACTTAAAATTCTAACGAGTCACTATCTCGGTCATATTGACTAGAAATGTTTCTAACTTTTAATTTTAATGAATGTTGTTGACCGTCATTAAGGTTTCTAGTAACTTTTAAGCATTGATTCACTGTAAATCACGTACCAACATGGTCCACTGAGAATTTGCATCCGAAACAACATGGTCTTAACTTTGAAATTTGCATGATTTCTTCAATTCCTTTGTCAATTCGTGTATATTCTCAACAGGAATGTATGTGATACATTGGGTGACACCATACACAACCTAGCTTTGTTGAGCATTGTTACCACAAATACAATCAATCCGACAACGTTGTTTTGATAGTGAACAAATGTCCCATGATACAACAAATTGGGGAACGAGTGATCTTATAGTGTGGATTAAGAGGCACATAAATTAAATTTGAATCATATATATATATATATTAATATTAAAAACAAGATAAACTCTTTAATGACAAAAAGTTATTCAAAATTAAATTTATTTAAAATTAATTAAATATAAAAAGTGATATATCATTATTAAATTATTGACTAGTTTTACCATACAATGAAAAAAAACAGAGTGTATTGATATTATGAATTTTTGAACAATAATTTCTTTTAATTTGTTCACGTATCTATACTATAGTATAAAGTTTTAATAGATAACATTTAATTTTGATAATAACAAGTTAATTTTATAATATGTCCCCTAAATTATTAAATGTCTCATAAGGAAATTTTATATTCGCTTGCTATGTGAGAATTTTGTCGTTAGGAGAAAAAGAATGGAAAGAGTTTGGGAATTAAATCCCATTCGTTAATTATATTTAGTTTTATTACCAAACCAACAATCATCTACATATGCTATGTTACACTATTTTGATCGTTTGTTTTTTCTTTATGGTCTATGAGGGTTAAATTAAGTCTCTCAACCATATACCATTCAATTTGTCTATTGGATTAAATAAGTTTACGTGATTTTCTTACTCTGTCATACGAAATATTTTTCTCTCTTTTCTACATTCACGCTCTTTCTATATCCTCTCAATGTCTGTTTCGATAGGAAAACCAACAATACTCGAAATTTTTAACAACGACAGCTTCTAATTCTATAGTTCAATAAAGCTACAAAAAACATCAAGACTTAAAAATGATATTGTCCTCTAATTGACAATTGACAATAGAATTTCATCCACGCTAGCTCTTATCGTTATCATCAAGACTAACTTTCATTGACAAAGTATATGTTTGGAAGCTCTTGTTTCCATTTTGAAAACCCACGGTATATTAAAAGCTACTTCACATAGCTTCTAGTGAACGCACGTACCCCAATGGCTTTCCATTGAGTTTCCAAACACGGATTTTTTTTTTCAATATCACTTTGAAAAAAATTGTCCAGAATGTCCTACTTTTTGGGCCCAGTTGCTCATTGCAACTTGGGCCTGCGATGACTTGAAGGACAATTTTTTTCACCCAATTGATCTTCGCACCCCCAAGATGCGATGATCCACATACGGTTTTTTTTTGCTCATCGCACCCCCAGGGTGCGATGATCTACACCCCCTTTTTTTGTTGTATTTAAAAATTTAAAATAATTATAATAAATTATAAATATTTAAAATAATTAATAAACCATAAAACCTAAACCCTGATTTTTTTTAATTTAATAATTAAAAATAATTATAATAAATTATAAATATTTAAAATAATTCATAAATCCTAAACCCTAACCCATAAACCCCAAACTCTAAACCCTAAACCCTAAATTTTTTTTATTAATTGAATAAATAAAAATAATTATAATAAATTATAAATATTTAAAAAACCCTAAACCCTAAAATGAAATAAAAAAATAAAAAACTTTCATAAATAATAATAATAATATTAATAATTTTAATAATATTAATAATTACATATTAAATAATAATAATAAATAAAAAAAGAAAATTATTATAATAATAAACATAATAAAAAAATTAAAATAAATTAATATTTATTTAGGATAAAAAAATTTGTAATAATAATAAAATAACAACAAAATAAAATTATAAATATAATTAATTATTTCCATCTAAATTATAATAATAAATTATATTAATGAATTTAAAAAAAAACATACATTAAATTGAAATGAAAAAAATACATCAAATTTGAGTAGATGTGTCGACAGCGTTTGGACAATGTTTTCTAGTATGACCAGAGACCCGACATAATCCGCACTTTCTTTACACTCTTTCTTTAGTGTCCATTTCTGTTCTAATGCGTTTGCTTTTTGGGCGACCTTTCTTGACTCTCCGCATGAGAGGATTGTGACATACCTTAACACCTTGATATTCTGGCCAATATCATTTGTTTGGTATAGGTCTGAACGTTTCGTTGTACACTTTTAGTAACGTTTCCACCTTGTACACATCAGGTATAAGCCTCCAATAATCATATTTGATACTAGAACATGCTGCTATCACATGTGAACAAGGCATGTGTTTAGCTTGATATTTCCCACAATCGCACCAATTGTTAGAAAGGTTTACACTGTAATGACCAATTGGTCATCCTTCTATTGGATTTACCGTCTCGTTGACCATGAAAGTATGGTTGCTTCGATCAAAACTATCAACTCTATGACTATTAGATTTAGTTATTTCAGATTTCATAAAATTGAAGCACGTTTCTGTGAATACCTGACCAGAAGCTAAAATTGATGCGTATAGTTTTCCCATGGATGGAAATAGTGTCCCTGTTTTATAATATGTTGATTGGACCAAAGCAGTGATAGGAAGGTTTCGCGGTGCTTTTAACACTCCGTTGATTGACTCCACAAGGTTGGTGGTCATCTGACCCCAACGGCTATCTTCATCAAATGCTTGAATCCAATCTTGTCGCGGTATGTTATCTAACTATTTCAAAGCCTCCGGGTTTAATATGCTGATTTCTCTACGGTAGTGTCGATATGTAGGTTCATTAATTGAGTAACCTGTATTGATATAGTAGACAATTCATTGTTAACTAATTATAAAAATTAACAATTAAATTATTAAAAATTACACTAATTATAAGAAATAAGAATGAAATTATTACCCATGCAAACAACTTTTTTCTTCAAAGCATTATCCTTAAATTCCCTTGCGAAATTTTGTGCAATATGTCGGATGCAGAACACATGCTTTGACGGAGGATCTTGCCATCCATTATTTGGATTGTTGTAAGCACTCTTAATGGATTCGTGTCTATCCGAAATCAAACAAATGTTGGGCTGTGAAGTGACATGTTTTCTTAAATTTCTCAAAAAGAAACTCCAACCCTCTTTTGTCTCACCTTCCACAAGAGCATAGGCAATAGGAATTACATGGTTGTTCCCATCTTGGGCAACTGCTACTAATAGAGTTCCCTTGCACTTGCCGTACAACCAAGTCCCATCAACTTGTACAATTGGTTTGCAAAATTTGAACGCAAATATGCACGGAAGGTAAGCCCAAAATAGTCTATGAAATATCCTTATCCCACTTATCAAACTATTCTCATGATAAGCTGGGATCGTTTCCATTTCAATTTTGGTTCCTGGAGCAAACGTTTGCATAACCAATAACCATTGTAAGAGTTGATTGTAAGACTCTTCCCAATAGCCATAAATTTTTTCGATGACTTTATTTTTTCCCATCCAAGCCTTTTTATAACTAATTGTGTAGTTGTGTAAGGCTTGAATCTGAGCAATAATGACCTTCACTTTGATTGAAGGATCCACTTTCAAAACTTGCATTACGCTTGCACATATCATATTAGAATCGAGCTTCGTATGATCTTGTGACAATGCCGAATTTGTGCATGTATAAGGCAAATTCAATTTACCAATCACCCACAAATCACTTTTTTTGCGTTTTGAAGCTCTACATCTAAACAAACAATTTGGAGATGAACAACAAATAACGTACCTTTCTAAATCTGATTTCTGTACCACAAAATTCAACGATTGTTTTAAATAGTACCGTTTGATTGCATGTACGCATTCATCCTTGTTTTGAAACTTCATTCCAATGGCAAGAGTTCCATATTTTGTTGGGTCTTCGTTAACGAACATGACATCAAATTCACTTGATTGCTCTCCATTATCTAAATTGATATTCTTCATGTATGAGGGTGGATTGAATTCTGCTTCCATATCTTCGTCAACAACATTGTCATCGTCGAAATCACCAGATGATTCATCGAAGTATGTCTCATCATCTTCACTATAATCACTCAATTCTTCCTCGTTGATATCATATAATACACTAAGGGGAAGATCGCATTGGGGACTTACTGGAAGAGATTCCTGATGGAGTTGAAAACTTTCTGGATGAGTTTGTTCTAGTTGGCTAGAGAATGGTTCATAATGTTGTGATGGTTCACATTGTGATGATTCACACTGTGATGGTTCATAGTGTTGTGATGAAGAATATAAGTTGGGTTGATAAGGGTTGGTTTGATCAAAAGATGGGATGTAGTCGGGATTGGGTATGTTTGAGGACGATGGTTGATCAATGTTTGAGTATGTTTGAGGACCATCTTCAAAGTTAACATATAACTCAATGGTGTCAAGTTGTGACCACTGTGCATAAACATCAAACATGAGCTGAACATATTCGTCATCACAAACCTTAAGAAGTTCAAACCTTGTTGTATTTTCACCAAAGAAAACAAGGTGTCGATAAACTATATCAGTTATCGTCACTTTGTCATCGAGTTGTAACTTTTTTTTAATAACATTCTTTAGACGAGCAAGATTGCTTCCAGAATGTATTTTGAACGCCTTTTTGTAATCACTTACAAATGTTTTACCTTCAACTCCGTCGACTATTGTACCATTGTAATAAACAATATAAATTACTTGTTGAGAATCCATGATAAATTTTTTTTTAGTAAGTATGAAATGCTACAAGGTATAATGAGATATAAGGTGTGGTAAGATAGTGAGATTTATTGTTCTATTTATAGAATGTATTGAGATTTATTTATCATCTAGATCATCCACGACTGTTGATAAAAATAATTGCAAGGCCAAGATTAAATATGATTGATATTTTTCATCCAGATCATTCACAACCGTTGATAAAAAAATTGTACGGCCAAGATTAAATACGAATTAGACCAATTTGATTGGTCCAAATCCAATAACTTGGATCCATCATCACAACCGTTGATAAAAAAAATTGGAAGGCCAAGATTTAATACAACTTGGACCAATTTGATTGGTTCAAATTAAATAACTTGAATCCATCATCCACAATCGTTGATAAAAAATTTGGAAGGCCAAGATTTAATACAAGTTGGACCAATTTGATTGGTCCAAATCAAATAACTTGGATCCATCATCCACAGCCGTTGATAAAAAAGATGGAAGGCTGAGATTAAAACAACAGAAGATCAGCAAGGCGCGCATCGTGAGGATGCGATGATCAAAGGGCCAGCAGGCCAGCGCATCCTGGGGATGCGATGATCAGAAGGATCAGAGGGCCTGCGCATTGTAAGACCCTTAATTTTTAATTAAAATTATGGAATTAATTTTAAGTGTATTTTGGGGATAATTGTAAAATATTTAATATATGTATGTTTTGAGTGAATATATATATATATATATAAATATTTATTTTGGAGGATGAATTAAAATTATTGGATTAAGAATAAATTAATTTAATTACGAGTAATTAAATTAACGGACAGTTAATTAAGGGATTAGCGGCTAATTGCGACGAGATTGGTTAAGTGCTAAAAATCAGACAAGTGTCGGGTGAGGGGGCACCACACAAGCCTATAAATAGGAGTGAGAAGGATGGTGAAATCAGAACACCATTCCTCCTTCCTCACTGCCCATACTGCATGTAACAGTACTGCATGTAAGAGCACTCTTCCCTCCCATTCTGTTTTCCTCCATTTCCAGTCACGATTTCAAAAGAAAAAAGGGGAATTCCTCAAAGTGTCATTACTTGGAAAACCAAGCATCAAACCAAAAAACCCCCAGTACTAAAATTAATCCCCACACCATTACGGAGTTAGAGAACCCAATTCTGTAGCAGCAAACGCAGGCGGGAGTTTTCGCTGTTTTTGACGCAAACACTTGAGCAGAAGTAGAACACGCAACAAGGGTAAGGGCACCTTCCACTTTCTAGTTGCATTAGGGCTGTAAGTGCATAACTATCATGGCATTACTGGTGTTTCATTACTGTTTTGAACAAAAAGAAACTAGTTTGCCTGTTGCTTGAAAGAAATGAAAAATGCATTTTTTGATGTTTTAAAAGCTCTGTGATGATTGTTGTTTGGGCTGAATGCACTAAAGTTGTGTTGTTTATATGGGAAAGTGGAAAAAATGTCTTGCATGTTATTTTAAATATGATTAAAATGCATGTCATAAAATTGTATTGAAAATGGTTTTAAAATGCAAAAATGCATTATGTTGGTGTTTTGCTGCTCTGTGGTGCTTGCATGTTATTCTGATGTTTTGAGAAAGCTGAAATACTGCATGTTATTCTGATGTTTGAGAATGCTGAAATGCTTGCATGTTATTCTGATATTGAGAAAGCTGAAATGCTTGCATGATGTTCTGATGGTTTGAAAAATATAGATGATTCGAATGATTGATCATTTTGTTTCTGTTTCTGGATGATTTGGTGTTGATGATTCTGATTCTGTTTCTGTTTTGAGTGATTCTGGTGATGATTTAAAAAAGAAAAAGGATTTTGAATGAGGAAAGTATTGTCTGGAAAAGTGCTGAATCTGTTTTGATGTTGGTTGTTTTTTTTTAAAGAAACAGTTTGAAATGTGTTGAAGTCTCAGGAAAAATTTCACTAGTTTTTGAAGGTGTATTCGAATACAACATGTGTGTATTCGAATACAACCTGCCAAGTTTATGTTTTACTTAAGTTTTCAAACTTATATTCGAACATGAGCCCCTGTATTCGAATACAGAGGAAGGATTTTTGCTTCTGACTCAGCATCTGTATTCGACTACGACCATGTCGAATTCGAATACAGAAGTGGGATTTTAACACTGTATTCGCATCTGTATTCGACTACAGGCATACTGTATTCGAATACATAATGCAGATTTTCACTAGTTTCAGCTTCTGTATTCGAATACAATGGATCTGTATTCGAATACAAATTCGTTTTTTTTCCAGAAGCTCAGTTTTTAGCTTTTGTATTCGAATACAAGGAAGCTGTATTCGAATACAGATTCGTGTTTTTCTAGAAAATCAAGTTTTAAACACTGTGATATGCATTTTAAAGTGTTGGGAAACTTTGAGAAGGGTTAAAGTGATTTTAAATGGAGTCCTTGAAATATTTTTAAAAAGGAGAGGATGATGTTTTGAAAACCTTTAATGACCTGGGAGAAAATGCAGAATTTTTCAAGGTTTGGTCTTCTGTATTCGACTACAGGCATGCTGTATTCGAATACAGAATGTTAAAATTGCAGTTTCATGCTTCTGTATTCGAATACAAGGGGTCTGTATTCGAATACAGATTCGAGTTTTCAAAAATTCCAAGTTTTCAACAGTGTTTTGTAAACCCTGAGTGTTTGGGGAATACTGGGAATGTTGTGGTGAATTAAAATGGAACTTTTGGTGATATTTTGAAGTGGTGGTGATGAAGTTTTTGAGACTTTAATGATGTAGTGAAAAAATGTCGATTTGTGCACTGAGACTGCCTCTGTATTCGAATACCAGAGTGCTGTATTCGAATACATAGTGTAATTCTGCACTATTTTTGGCTTCTGTATTCGAATACAGATTCGTAATTTTCCAAAAATCTCAGTTTTAAACACTGTATTTGAATTTTAAGAGTTTGGGAAAACATTGCAAAATGTTAATGATTACTTGGCTGTTTAGTCATGTTTGTGATGATGATAATCTTGATTGTGCTGAAATATTTTAAATATGATGGAAAGGCATGAATTTTCTGATTTGGCATACTGTTTCCAGAGAAGTGAAACACTGCATATTCATGTATTGCATAGTCAAGTGGTACCCGCGATGGGCCACAGAGTAATGCGCAACCACGTACTGATCTGTTGAGCGATTGCACGAGTGCTGGTCTGTTGAGCGACTGCACTAAGTACTGATCTGTTGAGCGATTGTACTTTGGTATATAGGTGTTGGTCTGTTGAGCGACTGCACTGGTACTGGACTGTTGAGCGTCTGTACTTTGAAATGCACAACCACGTGCTGATCTGTTAAGCGATTGCACGAGTGCTGGTCTGTTGAGCGACTACACTAGATACTGATCTGTTAAGCGATTGTACCTTGGTATATGTCAAACGTGGTGATCTGTTGAGCGACTGCACGAGTGCTGGTCTGTTGAGCGACTGCACTGGTGCTGATCTGTTGAGCGATTGCACCCTGGTCTTGAGGGCCTTTAAAGTCATACATATTTAAATTGTGCTGGTCTATTGAGTGACTGCACCTTGGTGATTCCAAGAAATTGTATACATGAGCATATACATATTGCATCGAGGGATTGACCAGTGGGTCACGATTGGTTTATATGATGATGTTTGGGAATTGATGTGTGTGAGTACTTGACAGAATCTGAATTTCTGATTAATTATTATGTTTATTGAAGTGTTGACTGTACTTACTACATATTTCCATATGAAACGGTTGCTGTTTGAAAAAGCTTATATGTCATGAAAATTCAAATGAGCATCCTTAATTTTCATCATTGTCATATATTATGCCATGAATATATTTGTTGCTGTGAGATATATGCTATGTGATTATTTGTTAATTTCGGTCGGTGACCCTTTACTATTATATGTGGAATTGGGCTTTGCCCTCAGATGCCCCCCAAACCCATGCCACCCATGGGTCCCGAGACGACGGAAACGTCGCTCGACTACATTGATCGTTCCGTGCCTACTGCTTGGGTATACGACCTCACCTCAAGCAGGGCTACTTATACGGGGAGATTGAAGAGGACTTGTAGGACTAATGGAGTGGCGTACTACGTGGAGCACAACTATGCGAGGATTGATTTTCCTGTGCCTTCTCGTTTGATTTTGGAGGCGCACGAGATTTTTGATGATGCTGCGGAGCCAGCTAGAGGGGTTGAGACGGAGGCCACCGTAGGAGTGGTGACTCATAACCCGGTGATTGGAGGAGATGTACATGAGTCTGAGGCAGAAGGGAAGAATGAAGAGCCGAAGCCAGTAGCAGCTGAGATTCCGGGTCTGTCTAGGATCTCCGATGATTGTTATGAGATTTCGGCACCGCCGAAGCGACCAAGACTGTGTCTTGATCTGACTTCCGATGAGACCGACCCCTCTCTGTATGATAAGGAGGAGGTCACGTTGAGGCGAGCGACAGAGTCGGAGGAGACTTGTTTGAGATGCGGAGGAAATCCGTGCTACTGTAGCTTTAGCGCATGATCAGTTAGACTTGATGTATAGGATTTGAGCTAGAAATGTATTTTGTTTTATTTTGGAAAATTGTTGTACTACTTATTCCGCACTCTGATATTGTCTCTTGGGAATGTTATGACATTGTTATCTTTTGAAAATGCCTTAATTGTTTATTATTAAATTTCCAGAATTAAGTACTTATTGATTTTACGATGAAGTTATGTTACGTTCATCGATTAATCTATGACGTACTATTTTACGAAAACTTTATTTTAATTTCTTTCGAATTAAATCTGGAAAATCATTTTAATTATTGATTTCAAAAAAAAATGCACCCGCGCTGTGTTTTAAACTCGGGGTATTACACGCATCCTGGGGATGCGATGATCAGAAGGTTCAGAGGGCCAGCGCATCCTGGGGATGCGATGATCAATCAGAATGATCATAAGGACAGCGCATCTTGGGGATGCGACGATCAAGGGCAATCATACGGTGGGGATGCGATTATATAATGGTGCACCCACTTTCAATCTTCTCAATCTCATTCTCATTCTCAATCTCAAATTTTTTTCAACATTCTCAAACAAATTTTGTTAACATTATCAATCCAAATTTTCACACATGGAATTATCTACTAATCATCGGGCTGAATTTCGATACATTAATGCATTTGTAAGTTTATTTATTATTAATATTATTTTCTTTATAGAATGATAATAATATATTATTAATATTATTTTCATTTACTTCATAATATCATTTTTATTATATTGATAATATTATTTTTATTATATTCATAATATTATTTTAATTTTTTTTATTTACAGATACCATCCACGGACAAGTTGAAATGTCATGGTCACGTAAACAAAAAACCAAATGCGGCGATATTACCATATTTGCAACAGGTGGGATTTGGTGAAGTCATCAAACTTGGAAACTATAAAATAGATGTCGGCCTAATTACTGCGATGGTTGAAAGATGGAGACCAGAAACTCATACATTTCATCGCCCAATAGATGAGTGCACGATAACTTTAGAAGACGTGTATTACTTTTTAGGATTAAATGTTTCTGGTATTCCAGTTTCTGATTCAAATTTTGTGAATGTTAGAAGTGTATGTGAAGAATATTTATGAGTTATCCCACCTGAGGAGGCAACTGCAGGTAATTTTATTAAATTAAAATGGCTTAAAGATACATTTGACGATGTTGGTGAAGATGCATCCAAAGTACAAAAACAAGCATCGTGTCGGCATACATTCTACGTATGATTGGTGGATTGTTGATGCCGGATAAATCCAACAACCGTGTACATTTAAAATATCTTTCCCTAATAGGAGATTTAAATAAAGCATCCCAATATAGTTGGGGTTCGGCAGTTTTAGCTACGCTGTATAGAAAATTATGCATTGCTACGAAACCGGACGTCAAGTCTATTGGAGGATGTGCTCTATTGTTACAAAATTGGGCATGGTATCGTTTGTCTTGTGTCGCTCCAGAATCACACAGTGCATGGGTATTTCCACTTGCACAAAGGTAACTATTGAAATTAATTTTTATATATTTTTCTTTTTTTAAAACTAACCACTTACCATATTACTAATATTATTATATTTTTCATGTTTGATATATTCGATAGATTTAATTCCGGTGGTCTAAAATTTAGTAGTGTTCCTCATGATGGTTCAGGAAGTAATATTAATATTCATTCACATTTACTTGAACTTTTTTAATTATATATTTTTATATATCTTAATATTTACTTAGCATACTTTTAACATATCAGTTTCGGTGGATGTCGTATCTCGGGTTCCAACACGAGGTACCCGAACAAGAGATGAACACTTGGATGGCATGTACCTATCTACATTGTTATCATATTGTTGAAAAACATCATGTAGATAGAGTCGCACTTCAGTTCGGCTTCCATCAACCAATTCCGCAGCCACCAGAGGACATGAAAATGTACCATGAGCTCGACATGAGGCGTGACATTGATGAAAATTGAAGGGTGGTTTGGAAAGATGAGATTCAACATTGGAATGAACGTCAGAATTACGTACTGCACGGTCAATTCATAGAAGGTTTTTTATGCCACAGTAACGAATATATGAATTGGTTCAGAAATCATAACAAATTATATATATCTGTGGAAAGATATCTGCGTGATCCACGTTCGCAACCTTCAATGTATTCTGATGTTCACTCAACCCCTCAATCAATGCCACAACAACATACCATGCACCAAATACCATCTTTATCATCACCAACACATCTACACGAATCTACATATATACCGACTCAGGAATACGTTCCTTCAGTGCCAACATTGCAAACACCCGTTAATCCGATAGATAGCGGAATTTTCTATAATTTGTTTGATACTTATTGCAC
This sequence comes from Cicer cuneatum, assembly GCA_037974295.1. NCBI lineage: Eukaryota > Viridiplantae > Streptophyta > Magnoliopsida > Fabales > Fabaceae > Cicer > Cicer cuneatum. Next base: position 66,467,927 of record JBBPBO010001986.1, on the reverse strand, counting down.
AACACCTGAGTCGGCTTATGCTGTTTTTGATTCGATGTATAACATCGAATCTCAAAATTATACGGAGGCAGGTGGTAGTGGTTCTAATCCGCATACAACTTATAACGAAGATAATGATTAAAATGAGGATCAACCACAACAACCTGAACTCGTACAAAGGGCTAGACGAGTTCAACGACCACGTAGATGTGGAACCGGAGGACATTTAGATGGAAATAATTAATTGCAAATTGATGTAGTTTTTTCTTTCAATTTGATGTATTTTTTTCATTTCAATTTAATGTATGTTTTTTTAAATTCATTAATATAATTTATTATTATAAATTAGATGGAAATAATTAATTATATTTATAATTTTATTTTGTTGTTATTTTATTATTATTACAAATTTTTTTATCCTAAATAAATATTAATTTATTTTAATTTTTTTATTATGTTTATTATTATAATAATTTTCTTTATTTATTTATTTATTATTATTATTTAATATGTAATTATTAATATTATTAAAATTATTAATATTATTATTATTATTATTTATGAAAGTTTTTTATTTTTTTTATTTCATTTTAGGGTTTAGGGTTTTTTAAATATTTATAATTTATTATAATTATTTTTATTTATTCAATTAATAAAAAAAATTAGGGTTTAGGGTTTGGGGTTTATGGGTTAGGGTTTGTGAATTATTTAAAATATTTATAATTTATTATAATTATTTTTAATTATTAAATTAAAAAAATTAGGGTTTAAGGTTTAGGTTTTATGGTTTATTAATTATTTTAAATATTTATAATTTATTATAATTATTTTAAATTTTTAAATAAAACAAAAAAAAGGGGTGTAGATCATTGCACCCTGAAGGTGCGATGAGCAAAAAAAAAAAGCCGTGTGTGGATCATCGCATCCTGAGGGTGCAAAGATCAATTGGGTGAAAAAAATTGTCCTTCAAGTCATCGCAGGCCCAGGTTGCGATGAGCAACTGGACTCAAAAAATAGGGCATTCTAGACATTTTTTTTCAAAGTGGCGTATATTAAAAAAAAAGAAAAAAAAAAGGGGATATATATATACAAAATCCTCCAAACACACCTTAAGTTGATATTTTTATTTTAACATCATTCCTATATTCTTAATTCTAATTAAGTCTCCAACTAATATGTAATTAGATGTCTATATGTAAAGCTTTCTAACATATATATTACATATAAATTAAACTCAATCATCAATTTTCATAGATGATTTCAATACAGTCATGAGAGTGTTTGGATAATGTGATAATGAAATCCACTTAGTTGTTATCCAGTCAAATGTCACTAGATTACTGAAAAGAAAAACAAACATTAGTATTTCTTAATATTTACTTCCCCTTATTTTAAAAAATAAATATGTAGTGTATTTAATACGTTTATTTTGTGCATTATTAATGTTACTAAAATATACTATTTTTGTATCCGGATATATCAAATTCTAACTTTTTATCTCATTTGAGGCAATATATTATTAATAAGAGATATTTTTTTATAAATAACAAATTAAATTAATTAATAATTTTATTTAAGAATTATAATTAGAGAGAGAGGTACAGAGTAGTAGTAGTAAACAATTTTTCTATTAAATAATTTTTCTATAAATACACAAATATATAATTTTTTTAATTTAAGATACGATACAATTTTAGTAAAATTTTTATTTAAAGTTTATTTATATGTAACAAAGAAGGACACCTTTACAAAAATATTTTAATTCATGTGTTAAAATATTAACAAAATAGAGAGTTCAAAATAAGTTTTTGCTATATGCAATAGACAAACAATTTAAAAACATTTTAAATTGTCTTTTCTCTGTCATTCATAAAAAATAAGTTTTCTAAGTTGAGTTCATCGATAAACAATTAATCGTTTTTAGAAGTTCAAACATCATCTTGAAGTGATCATGTATTTTGATGTGTCATAAATTTTTCTCACTTTTTTTTGTATTTGTAGTTTTTCTTAAGATACGTAGAACATCGTATTTGTTGGCGAAAAAACACACAGCTAGAGTTTTATATGGAAAATACATGTCATAAATAAAATATTAAGTAAACGCACAATAATTTACGTGGTTTAACATCTCTTACTTATGTTTACAGAAACATCTCAATAATTATATTTACTATCACAAATAAGATTTCAATAATTTGTAATTCATCTTAAATTGTATATTATACAACAAACTCTCTTACATTAAGAGTTATAAAAAAATAATAATATTTTCACTATAAAAAAAAATTGTCTCAAGTATTCTCTCGTATAGACAATTTTTTCACTATTTATAGAAAGTTGTATTACTCTACTATAAAATTTTTTCAAAAGTTGTACTAGTCTTTTATTTATTACTTATAGATAGAAGAGTAGTACAATTTTTTTCAAAAAAATATTTAAAAAAATCAATTAATTTTTATAATTCTAATAATCTTTAAAAACCTTATTTATTATTTTAAGTTGAATTTACATATTTGAATGATCAAATTCAAATAATGTTTGACTATTTGATAGTAATACGTCTTCAATTAAATTGAAGTACTCGAATTTTATAGAGATGTTTATACTCGTCTGTCTGTATTCGAAATCAGCGCTGGTTTTTGTGTGTGGATAAAATAATGAGGTTTTAGCATGCCAAAATGTCGTGATTGGTGCTAATTTGCCTCTATGCATATATAGTCATAGCCATAGAGCTAAAGGTCAAAAGGCTACTCCATAGACCCCAGGAACGTTTGTTTGGATTTAGTATGTATATATTCAGTTTATATTGTAGAAAAAATAAATTAGTTATGCATACCATGTTCTTTTCTCAGTTCTATATAACTAATAACTAATTAATTACAAACAATAGTACTCCCTTCTTCATCCAAAAAAATGGAGTTGATTATTTTATATATATTAATTATAAAAATATATTATTTTTATTAAATTATCTTTAATAGATAATAATATAATAAAAATATTATATTAAAAATTGAAAAGTTTGTTGATTTAGAATGGAGGAAATATTAAATTAAGGATTCTAACGTTGATCCATGGAACAGTGCGACGCTATCCGAGTGTCCCGCAAAGAAATGAAGAAAAGAGACAATTTCCTCGACAGCAGTGGATTCCTTGACAATTAATTCCCACACTTTTTTTCTGCTCTCTATCCTTTTTCTCACTCACTCACTGCTTCTTCTTTTTCTTTTTCCCATTATTATTATTATTATTAATAAAAAGAACTTCTCTTTACCATCATTATTATCAACTAGCACCGAAAATGGTACTATAGTAAAATACAATCCTCGATAGCTTCATTAACACAAAGGAGCCTGTAATATACTAATACTATTAATTAATATTAGTTAGTAATATTATCCTCTGTTTCTGTTCACACTTGAATTTCTTTCCATGATTATTATTATTATTATTATTAATTCACCTTACCCAACACTTCCAAAGTAGCATTAACTCAAAGTGCTACTCTTGAAATTTCATCAACCAACGAGTTAACAATGTTCCAAACAATTTGCATTTTGTTAATCACTGTAATTCTGAGTTCGTTTTCACCACTTGGAAAAGCAATGTTGAACTTAACACTTCCCGGAACACATCCTGATCCTGAAGCTGTTGCCCACGAAGTTCATAGGTATTCACTCCGTCTCTCCTTCTCCCCTGTTTCTAAAATCTCAATGTAGCTTCATACTAGTACCATTGAAAAACACAAAAATGTAAATTTATTTACTCCTTCAAATATTTTCATTAAAATGTAACTTCATACATACATTATTTTAGAGAGAAGATGGTAGATCTGGGCATAAGTGTCCTTTTCCATTTTCTTCTTTCTTCTTTTCCTCATATTTCAGCTTACTACTTCTAGTTTATACCTTAGATTCAAATTAATGTACCTTACTATTAACCAAGCTTCCATGAGATGATTTTTTTTTTCTGAAGTTAAATAAATTTTTTATTTTATAATCTTTTTTAATAAAGTTTAATTTCTATAAGCATGCATTTTTATCCAATAATTAATTTGATCATTTTAAGAACTAAATATAAACACTTTTTTTCAAAATTACAAAACTAGATGAGAATTTTGCATGAAACTAAAATTAATAAGAAATATTTTATATAGATTTAATATATTTAACAATTTTTTTTGTAGGTGTATCTCTTTTTTTTAAGCTACTGTATCGCTATTTTATATATTCTTCTCTCTTGGTGAAAAAGATGAAGATGGGTCCTTTCAAGTTAATTTAACTCATAAATTTATTGTCCACTTCAAAAAGTACTATTTTAAATGCAACAACATTAATACTGACAAATTAACGATTATCAATGGTAAAATACGTGTATTGTATTGGGGATTTGTATAGTATTTTATTGTAAATGAAATTGATATTTTTTTATATATTAATATAATATTATAATATATTTTTTACTTTTCAAATATTTATTGTGATTTTGTATTATAAATTAAAAAAATTAATTATCTTAATTAAGTCATAAAATATTTATGTTTTTCATTGGCGTAAGTTGACTCATTGTTCAAATTAATGTGAAAGTAAGGAAAATAATTAACTAGACAGTGAGTTTTTTTAGGCTAAACAAACTTTCACTAAAACATAGTTGAATTACAGTTTACAACAGAAATAGTAACAAGAGTGAAATCATTTTCAGGTAGTCCCAACAGTTCTAGATAAATAGACTACATTATGTGCTTCAGAATTGAGCACTCTAGATACATGCTTAATTGCTACTCTAGGTAACCTGGTCATTAACTCTTTACAATCTTAATAAATATTATTGATAAGAGCAAATGAAACAGATCCGTTAATACAATTTACTGCAATAATACTAATTAGTTAAATTGATCGTTCCAAAGAAATATTGGCCTTTTTTTATTAAAAAAAAAAAAAAAACTGAACAACATTAAAACTCTCGGAGAAAAAGTTTTTGTCATACATCACCTGTCCCACCCATGACTTCTTTTTCAAAAAATGAAAACTCAAGAGAAAAAGTTGTCATTTATATGATTCTATCTATTCTAGATTAAAAGATTAGTCTTGTGGAATGTGGGCCACTAATACCCAATTTATATACTCTCTTTATCCCTTTTTACGAACATCCTCTATCTTTTTTACATTAAAAAAATAGATATTAAATTTATTTTGTTCATTATATATATATATATATATATATATATATATATATATATATTTCTAAAATATATTTTATACAAATACATTGCTTTAATTTTTCATCCTAAATTTGTATTAAGAAAAATGTTTAGTATACACTCGTAAGAGTGTATATATTTTGAGAAGTAAAGAAGATAAAAAAAGTGATGTGATATATTAAAAATAGTGTGAAGAAAAAAAAGATAAAGAGAAAATAAAATGTTAAAAGACCTAGAAAAATTAGAGACATATGCCTATCATTTTAAATAAGAGATATATTTAAAAAGTAATTTGAATAACTTAAAAGTAAGTTATATATAGAGAGAAATATTTTGTATATACGGGGAGGGGATTTGAAGAGAAGAAAAATAAATGGCGGGTGTTTTGTTAATTTGTTTGGTGTGTATAGGAAGGTGAATGCTTCAATGGCAAGAAGGGAAATGTTATCATCAGAAGGATCAGCATGCATGACAGGTAACCCAATTGATGATTGTTGGAAATGCGATCCAGAATGGCCAAACAATCGACAAAGGTTAGCAGATTGTGCAATTGGGTTTGGTCAGTATGCAAAAGGAGGAAAAGGTGGTGAATTTTATGTTGTAACAGATTCTTCAGATGATGATGCGGTTAATCCAAAAATGGGTACGTTAAGATATGGTGTGATACAAAATGAACCATTGTGGATAGTGTTCCCTAGTAATATGTTGATTGAGTTGAAGCAAGAATTGATATTCAATAGTTATAAGACTATTGATGGACGTGGTGCTGATGTTCATATTGTTGGAGGAGGGTGTATAACTTTGCAGTATATTAGTAATGTTATCATACACAACATTCATATTCATCATTGTCACCCCTCAGGTAACACAAATGTGAGATCAAGTCCAGAACATTACGGATACAGAACAGAATCAGATGGAGATGGAATATCTATATTTGGTTCAAAAGACATATGGATCGACCACTGTACACTATCACGTTGCAAAGATGGACTAATAGATGCCATTATGGGTTCCACTGGAATAACAATATCAAACAACTTCATGTCACACCACAACGAAGTAATGCTACTTGGACACAGCGACAACTACCTACCAGACTCTGGAATGCAAGTTACAATTGCATTCAATCATTTCGGTGAAAAACTGATTCAGAGAATGCCACGTTGCAGAAGAGGTTACATCCACGTCGTCAACAATGAGTTTACTGAATGGGAGATGTATGCTATTGGTGGTAGTGGGGAACCAACTATTAATAGTCAAGGAAATCGTTACACTGCACCTATTAACCCTTTTGCTAAAGAAGTTACTAAGAGGGTTGAAACTGAACAGAATAAATGGAAAGCATGGAATTGGAGATCTGAAGGTGATATTTTGATTAATGGTGCTTTTTTTATTACATCTGGTCAAAGTCTTGAGGTTAAGTATGAGAAGGCTTATAGTGTTGAACCTCAATCTGCTGATCGTATTGTTCTTCTAACCATGAATGCTGGTGTTCTCGGTAATGCAAGGTACCACTTAATTAATATCTCATCTCTATTTTATTTATTATTAAAAGTTATAACTACTACTACTACTACTACTTCAATTTTAAGTCGATGTGAATGAACAGGGACAATAATGTGGGAATGTGGAGTAGAGGTCCAAGCGATGGTGTTTCAGATTCTGGTCCATATTACACGGATGATATGTCAGGGAGTTGTTTAGTGGTGTTGTCGTATTCTTTTACTATGTTGTTGTGCCTCTTCTTGTCTTATAGAGTCATACCGTTAATAGTTACTCAATGACCACCAATGCGTCTCCAATTTAATCAAACACTTTTTGTATTTCTATTTCTCGTGACTCAATTCAAAAGGCTTTGCTTCATTCACTTATCAGAGTTTTTCAATTTAATGTTGAATTCAGTGCAACTATACTCTATACTCTTTTCCACAATTCATTAATGTGACTATCAAATACAAATAAGTGAAAATTGGAAATAGAAACATAAATTAGTTTCTTAAACCAAATAGGTCCTGAGATTGATATAGAAAGATTGAGAGGAACATATATACCACAAGGGCAGAGCTAGATGGGATATATTTTAGAAATAAGTTTTAAAAAAGTTTGCAGGGCCATGACATTTGGGCTCTTCCCCTGCATGCAAGTTGATTTGTGACCGAGCAAACTAATTTTATTTCTAACTCTTATATATAAAAATTCATAATTTTCATACTCATTCCACACCTCATTTTCTCTCTATATCTCTCTTTTTATCACATCACTAATATATCATATTTATCACATCACTCTCTCTATTTTTATCTTTTAAGGAGTAGATAGAATAATGTATAGGTGTATACCAATTTATTTCCTTTTGTTTGTGATAGATAAATGATATAAAATTAATAATTACGTTAATTTATTTAGATTTGAACTTAAATGTCCTTCCTAATACTTCTTTGATGTCTAGTAATTCACAAAAACAAACTAACTATGAAAGACAGAGGAAGTTAATTTAAACAGTACTGAAATAATTTATATTCAAAACCAAGTATGTCACATGGGCAAGTATGTCACTCTCATATTATTAAAAACTACTAAGGCCGAAGTCCTTCAACAACAAAGGGGTGCAACACCACACCACTTCCTATCTGGATAGTTAATTGCAAATTTTGCTAAAAAAAATGGGCTAAACTATTACTAGATCATGTAACAAAGGAAAAGGAAATGGATCTGAAATGACGGTCTAAGGCAAACATATCCAGGAGGAAATAATTCAGGAGGAAATAGTAAAAAATATGCAGGGTATTATTGGTATTTTAAAAAATATGTGGGAGTATAGGTATAAAAGGGGTATGGGGTAAAACTTCCAAAAGGAAAAGGAAATAAAGGGTAATTTTGACATTTTGAAAATTTTATGGAGTATAGATATAATTGTAGGGATATGAGATAAAACTTTTCAAAAAAAAAGGAAATAATTCACGTATCATCTGAATCTCGTCTTTTTACGCAACACTAACATCAAAACCTGATTATTGTTCTCCACCACACAATCTGCAATTCGCAGTATAAAATAGCATACAATGCCAAAACCAAATAACATTTAAAATGAATAACTAATGCTCACACCAACACCAATTATTTATCCTCATTTTACATTTTCACATTTGAAGTTAATTTATGCCGCCAAGTTAGGCTTTGCAATTGATAAAATAATCAAAACTTAAGTTTCACTTACTTTCTATTATAACTTTATTTTTTAGATTTGATATTACTTTTTTAAAAATCTGACATAATTTATTTCTCTATTTAAAATTATATTTTATATTAAAATTTTTGTATAAATTAATTTATTTTTCAATAAATTAACGAGTTAATATATATAAATAAAATGAAGTTATATTTTAAGATTTAACATGACATTTTAAAGAATAAAACTATATGTGATATTCTTAAAGTACATAAAATATTAACAAATTTACGATTTAACACACACATATATATATATATATATAGCATAAAAATAGTTTATTTATATTTACTTCAATATATTGATTTAATAGTCTCAAAATTTGTTTTGTTGGTATATTGTTTGTCATTTTTTGTTAAACAAACTTCTAAAAAAGACATAAGTTTTCTCTATTTATTTATTTTGCAAAAAAAAAAAAAGGTCTAATATGACTTGAGTCTAATAAACTAGACCATAGACATTTGTTGATCCACTTGACTTATTTCCACATTTATTGATCTTAAAGTTAAAATTCACTATTTCTACCAAATTTTGATAGTTTTATTTCATTTATCATAGTTCAATATATTTATTACACATATGCAAAATATTTAATTTTACTAATACAAAAACATCTAAAAAATTCTAACAGTGCTAAATTAAAAACGTTCACATTCTTCACCAACTTGGTTTACAATTTCACCTCACTCGTAAGAAAAAAAAAAACTTCACCTCACCCAGCAAAGACGTATTTAGCTCATAATGAGCTTAACTAAAAGATAACAGAAGAATAAAACCATTACGAATTCAAATAAACAACTTTTCAAGTGATGAAAATTTTCTCTTCTTGCAATGCCTTTTTGGGACTAATTTGTTACAGGTTATAAAACAAAATTGATTTTGACATTTCATAATTTATTAGTTAGAGAATTTTTTTAAAAACAGAAGTTGTTGTGTTTGTTAACAGTTTTTTATTTATAATAGTTAGTTATAAAAAATAATTTAACAAAAATTTATTCAAAATATCTTTCCTTTTTATATAGTATTAATAGATTTTAGATTTAATTTTTTTGTAAAAGCTTAAAAAAATATTTAAAAGAATAAGTTGGAAAAATCGAATTCTCATTTAATTTCTTTCACTAGATAAATATTATAAGTCAACAACTAAAGTGTATATTTTATTTAAAATTAATTTTAATTAACATGTTTGAATGCTATCAAGTAATATTGATTTTAATTTAAATTAAAATTTATAAATTTTAATTTCAAATATAATTTTTACATTAAAATTTATCGTTTAAATTAATTTTACCTAATATATTTAAACATTTATAACTTTTTATTCAATTAATTAAAATTATTTTTATTAAGTCAAGTGATTAAAAATCAACTTTTATCCGCTTAAAACTAAATAAATCCTAAAACTAGTAGCTTTAAAATAGAGGTGGAAGGAAAAAAATGGCAGGAAGGAGGTAACAGATGATGATGTGGAGGATGATGGTTGGTCAAAACCAAGAAATGAGAGACAAAGGAATGTTCTAATTCAGGCTTGAGGATCATGTCCTTACACTTTGTTCTACCCTCCTCCTACAAATACAATCCACAGAATAGTCTCTCATCGTACAGACACATGGGGACCACCTAGCATAGTATGTCTGCTCATGTCTGGCACCATATCTCCCAATTTTTTCAATTTTGAGTTTATGATAGCCAAAAAGATGTTTTCAATTTTTATTACAAACTGAGTAAAAAATAAATAAATAAATTTATTTACAAAATAACACCTGTATTTGTGTGTTTTTTTATTTATGAAAATCTAAATTTGTGTTTTCGACTTTAGTTGTGGAAAACTGTTTCATAAATCAATATTAATAAACTGCTTTTGAGAAAAAAATTAAATAGAATGTATTTGGTAATTCTATTTTTATAAAATGTCTGATAAATGGGAAATTTAAAAACTTGTTTACTAAATTTAGGTATTTAAGATAAGTGTCGTTGCAAATTTGCAAGAGAAAACTTAAGATAAATGTTAATTAATTGAATAAATAATTAGACACAATTAAATTAAAATAAATTTCTCAGTTATTTGGGAGATGGGCCGCTTAAATTAAATAAATAATTAGACACAAGTAAATTAAAACAAATTAATGAGCAGACTCAAAATTTTCTAATAATTCGACACGGAAGATATATATCCACAAAATTTATTATTTTTAGAGAATTTAACTTTATGTAATATCTTTAAATTATATAAAATATTAATAAATTTGTGATTTAACACAAAATATAAAATTTAATACGATAATATAAAAATCGTTTATTTATATTTACTTCAATATATTGGCTTGATATGCTCAAAATTTGTTTTGCTGGTAAACTTTTATATTTTATATTTATTTATTTAAAAAAAAAAAGAAGTCTAATATAAGTTGAGTTTGACATAAACTAGACCATAGACATTTGTTGGTCCACTTGACTTATTTCTTAGTCTTTAAAAAGTTAAAATTCACTATTTCCACCAAAATTTGATATTTTTATTTCATTTATCATAGTTCAATATATTTATTACACATATACAAAATATTTAATATTTACATTCAAAATATATCATTTAAAAAATACAAAAAGATTTCAAAAATTATAGCAATGCTAAATTAAAAACATGCACATTCTTCACCAACTTGGTTTAGGTACAATTTCATTTCACTCGTAAGAAAAAAAACTTCACCTCATCCAACAAAGAGGTATTTAGCTCATTATGTGCTTAACCAAAAGATAACAGAAGAATAAAACCAGAATTTTGTAAAGACATTACAAATTAAAATAAACAACTTTTCAAGTGATGAAAATTTTCTCTTCTTGCAAAACCTTTGACGAATTTGTTGCAGGTTATAAAACAAAATTAATTTTAACATTTAGTGATTATTAGTTAAAGATTTAAAAAAAAAACAAGAAAATAACAGAAATCTTGTGTTCATTAACAATTTTTTATTTATAATAATTAGTTATTAAAAATAATTTAATGAAAAATTACTCAAAATAAGTTCATTTTTATATAATTTTTTAGATTTAATTTTTTGTAAAAGCTTAAAAAATTATTTTAAAAAATAAATTGAAGCAAACGAGTTCTCATTCATTTCGTTGATCGATAAATATTCTAACAACTGAAATATGTATTTAATTTCATTTTCGAAAGAATAAAAAAAAATTGAAAATGTAAAATTAATTTTAAAGCGTTTAAGTAAGTAGAATTAATTTTACCTCTAATTAGTTTTAATTTAAAACTATAATTTATAGTTGTTGAGTTCAATTATAACTTTTACACCAAAATTTGTGGTTCAAGTTATTTTTTTCATAAATAAATTTAAACATAAATTATTTTATATTTAATTAACTAAAATTAATTTTATTAAATCTTTAGTTTTAAAATAGAGGCGGAAGGTAACAGATGATGATGTGGAAGATGATGGTTGGTCAAAACTCAAAACCAAGTAATGAGAGACAAAGGAGTATCCTAATTCAGGTTTGAGGATCATGTGCTTTTAATGACATTTTGTTCTACATTCCTCCTACAAATGCAATACACAAATTAGTTTCTCAACACATGGGGACCACCTAGCATAGTATGTCTGCTGTCTGGCATCAAATCTCCCAATTTTTATTTTTGATTTTTATGATAGCCAAAAAGATATTTTCCATTCTTATTACAAACTGAGTAAATAAATAAATAAATAAATTTATTTACAAAACAACACCTGTATTTGTGTGTTTTTTTATTTATGAAAACCTAAATTTGTGTTTTCCACTTTAGTTCTGGAAAACTGTTTCATAAATCAATATTAATAAACTGCTTTTGAGAACAAAATTAAATAGAATGTATTTGGTAATTCTATTTTTATAAAATGTTTGTTAAACGGGAAAATTTAAAAACTTGTTTACTAAATGAATGTTTTTAAGATAAGTGTCATTGCAAATTTGCAAGAGAATACTTAAGATAAATGTTAATTAATTGAATAAATAACGTGATACAAGTAAATTAAAACACATTAATCTATAGACTAAATTTTTGTCTCAATTATTTGGGTGATCGGCCGCTCAAATTAAAACAAATTATTCTATAGATTCAAAATTTTCTAATAATTTTACACGGTAAATGTATAACCATTAAACTGTTTGTTTTTTTTAGAAAAGGTAAACCCAATCCATATGGAAGTTGCAATACAACAGTAATGACCTCATAAATTTGAAAAGGAGTAATAATAGTAATTCCTACTAAACTTTGAGCAATTAGTTTTATAAGTACAGTTTAGATTTAAATGATAAAAGACTATAAGAATATATGATAAGTTGGAGAGTGAATTTGAACCCATAATTTATTGTAAGTTGAAAAAAAAATTATAAAATAAATTCAATTATTTTTTGTGTGAGTAAAGGGTTGTCGTAATAATATTTAAATAAATCAAAATTACAATAGTACCTATAATTAAATGAATCTCTTGTTAATTATTTTAATTTTTTAAATAAGTTTTTTATTACTTCATTTAACCTTTAAATATATATTTTTCTTTAGTCAATTTTATAATTTTATCCATAAAATTATTAACAAAGCAAAACCTAGAATTATTATTATTATTTTTTTTAATTTCTAACATTTACAAAAATTAAAGTGATAAAGCATGATCTCCATATAGAGAACAAAATTCCAATTCCTGTTCCCTACCCCTAGCCTCTCATTCTCTAAGCAATGATGAGTTGATTGGGAGCATAACAAACCGCACACACCTCCATATTACAGTTATGATATCATACTCGCAATCGCAAATTAGTAACATTACAAAGGCAACGAGGTCACACCAACATGACAATAGAAATACAATAGTATCAAACTATATCATAATTTTATTTTTTTGAAATATTATATCGTAATTCCTGTGTAATTAGTTATGATGACCTTCCTTTGAGGAAAAAATGTATCATTTCAGATCACCAAGTGTATTTATCATTTTTTTTCAAATCATACTTCATACTAACTAATTTATATCGTTAAAAGTCAAATTAGACTCATTTAAATATAAATGTTAAATCTAGAAATACCAACACATACAAATGTTTTTTTTTATAGTAAAAAACATAAAATAGACACATTAAATTTAACAATCATTTCATAGAAAAAAAAATACAATTTTCTTAACAATTTTCGATATTCATATATATATTAAAAAATTTAACATTCAATATTATTAGTAATAAAAAATCTAACTTTTTTTTTAAATGTTATTTCACTAACACTTTTGATAAATGATATTTAGTTACTATAATTTTGACATGATATTAAATAGTTTTAATTAATTAAAAAATAAATCATTTAACTATTGATTTAAAGACTAAATGCATCACTATATGTTAATTTTTGCACATCTACCGTAGAATTCATCAAATTATATTTTTAATGAACTTTATTTAAAATAAACGGTAATTTTGTGTGCTTCAAAATAAATAAAGAAATAAAACATATTCAAATGTATTTTTTATTAGTTATTTTGATTATTGAATATATCTTATATTAATTAATTTAGTTCTCAAATATATCGTTATTTATATAATTTTATCAATAAAATTATTAAAAAAAGTGACACCTAGAGATATTTTTAGTAATTTTGATAATTTAAAAGACAAAATTATGAATTACTTTATTTTTTCCCATATTTTTCATAGTTATGCACAATCTTTATTAGGATAAAATCACGCACGACACACACCTCCACTATTCCACTATTTGAAATTTAATTAATAGTGTCTAACATTAACACTTCCTAAAACCAGCCCCATACCATTTCACACTATAAAGCCAACTTCACACTATAAAAACCACCATACCATTTCACTCACTTCTTCATCCTTTCATTTCTATCAAGGTAAAACAGAATATTTTTATCTCAGAGATACAACGTGAAAACAACATATAGCATATTAGTTTTTTTTTTTTTTAATAAACTTTACTAGTACTTTAATAGAAACCTTAAGATTTTTGTTTATTGATAAAATAGTAACAATACATAAGTGTTTTTAACAGTAATGTAGTTTTATATTTCTTTTCATTTTTGTTTTGAATGTTTGGTAATTTTGTATTTATTTTTTTTCCAGCTTTAGTATTGATGTGGTTTTGTATTTTGATCACAGGTCAAGCTGAAGAACTTGTATCACATGTAAGTATTCTCTCTCTCATTTTTTGCTAATCACACCATTTTTTAGAGTTGATTGATTTTAGAGTTTTTAACATATTCATTTTTTGATCTTAGAAAAAAAATGATTTAAGAGTTGTACTTAACTTTTTTAGTTTTAAATACATGAGTATATGAAATTAAGGGGCATATTAATTATTAAGAAGTGAGAATACTGTTTTATTGTGAGAGATGGGATAGTTAAATATTGAGCATTAGATCGAATTGAACGGTTCCGATTAAATTCCAATTTTAAAACTACACTTTCTGTTTCTGCGCTCTTTTATCGTTGCTGTGTTTCACAACAAAATGAATTCAAAGTGCATAGACACATTACCAATGGTGCATAAAATAAAAGTTGGTAAGATATCTTAATCCATGGCTTTTATGTATGAGATAATAATATGCATTGAAAAGGAATTTGAAATTAGTTGTATAAGTTATTTATTTAGGTCGGGAGAGAAGATTGATTGGAGTAACCTTCCTTCTATTGAGAAGGCAAGAATTGCTGTTGAACCGAAATTTGAAGAGTTCTGTGATTGGAGAAGGCTCCCTCTTTTTGCTGGGATTCCAAATGACTTGGAAGAATCTGAGGGAGGACCCATACCTGTGAACCAGTTTCTTGACTCTCCGGAGGAGGAACCAATGAGACAGCTGTTTGCAATGATGCGCAGGGAAGTGAACTCGAGTTCTGATGATTCCTTGACTGCAGTTATGAGTCCTGATGATATTGCTGATCGAGCTGCTGAGATGGAATCAGTTGACTTTTCTTTGGTGAATTCCCCAGTTATGAGTCCTGATGATATTGCTGATCTAGCTGCTGAGATGGAATCTTTGGTGATGTCCCCAGTTATGAGTCCTGATGATATTGCTGATCGAGCTGCTGAGATGAATTCAGTTGAGTGTTCTTTGGTGAAGTCCCCTGTTGAGAGGAAGAGAATCTTCAAAGAATTCAGTTTCAAGGGCTTTGATTTGGATGCTCTTGTTAAAATGCCCACTGAGGAATTTGCTGAACTCTTAGGTGCTCGTGCTAGACCATCGTTGAAGAGAGGTGGTGCTGTCAAGAAAAAAAAGTACTACATTCTTTTAAAAAAGATTCGGAAAGCAAAAAAGCAAGCATCGAAACACGGTGGGAAACCAAAGGTGGTCAGGGCCCATGTTTGGGACCTTATTATTGTACCTAAGATGATTGGGAGCATCCTTGAGGTGTATAATGGAAAAAGCTTTAACCAATTTGAAATCAAACCCGAGATGATTGGACACTATCTTGGTGAATTTTCCATTTCTTACAAGCCGATTAAACATGGCAGACCTGGTATCGGCGCTACTCACTCCTCCAGGTTTATTCCTCTCAAGTGATTACTATTGCTCTTGCGCTTTGCAGAGATGTTTTGTTTGGCTGTTGCATAGATGCTCTTGCTGCCATGTTTTTTATTTGTTTTGGTTTTGATTTAAGGATGAATTACTACTACTGCCCTTGCACTTTGTTGGAATGTTCTGTTTGGCTTTTACGATAGACAAAACAATGAATCAAACTATATTGCAGGGATCTATCTTTTATTATTGTTAATTGTATCCTTTCCTATTTTGGTTCAGAATTTTGAATCCTACTCATTTTTGGGGTAGCTAGTGTACTGCCAACAACAAATTGTGGACCAGGATATAAGCCTTATGGTTGTAATTTTTGCAATTATCCTGAAAACTTACTATCACTAAAAAGTTGAAACAAATGGAAATAATGAATGTCAATCTGAGTTAAGTTTTGCTTCAACTTTTACTCAAAAAGAGTGCTTCTAGGAAGAATTTCTCTCAATTTTGTGACTCTGAGATTTCACAATTTTTTCTTTATCAGTTATGATCTAAAACAGTGGCATATTAGGGAGTTTCCACAATTTGGGGATATTTTCCTTAAGCCAAATCTCCGAGTTTTAAGTAGGCTGCAGAGAGTCAAATTCAAAGCAGAACTTATTTGCATATGTAATACAAAATCAACACCACCCACAAGGCATTTACAAGAAACCAATAAATAATCAGTTAGGCTAAAATGAAAATTCAGTTTCAAGTTTCAGGTTTACTAATTAATGCCATTAAAATATCATTACATGCATGCACCTCACCAAAATGTAAATAACACTAACGGTAATATTAAGAAAGAAATCTATAACCCAAAAATATCTTAAATAGTGCATAAGTCAAACCACAAACTTCCCTTTTAAATAAACAAAACATTTATAATACATTCACTTATGTAAGCCAACGAATCTTATTTTATGCGAGGGATGTAGACCATTTAATAGAGACAATATACATTTATATAAGAACTGTCTCAACAGGACAAGTGAAGTTGCTGAAGAATTCCGTATTTAGATATGTGAGTAAACTAACAATGTATATAAAATTAAATTATTTTATTTTTACAAAATTAGAGTTGAACTTCAACATTATGTTTGTACCAAAAAGTTTAATCCTTATTATGTGCTATTCTCGCCACAGTATGCAAAAAGGAATGCAAAGCCGAGGTAAATCCTGACTGAGCGAGAGGTTGAACTTTACGACCCAAAGGCAAAAATATACCTCACTATTGATTTATGCATATTGTATTTGTTTTTCTTTTGAATTCATTTGATTCTGTATTTGTTTTCAATCCATTACTATGTATATTGATGTACTATTTCCTTGGGTGGAAACACATACAAAACAATTACTGTAATTATTTCTATTGCTACATAATCTTTTAATAATTAGAGAAAGGAAACATTAAGAATCTATGTAATTGACCATCTTTTAGCTGTTTTTTCAATTCTTTAAAACATTGACAATTGTTGATTCGAATGTTTAATCTCTTGAACAAAACTATGTTATAAATAGTTTGGATATGGGCAAATATGAAGTAAGTAAAGTTAAACTAAATACTATGTTAACATTGATTCAACTTGAATATTATTAAAACAGTCTAATCTTATAAAGTCAATGAAATATTACACCCTTAATAAAATAACTAGTTTACCATTGATTTTTATTGAAAGACAGATTCCTAGTGTAGAAAATACACTGTGCTGTTGGCAGCATGAGTTCAATTCAAATATTCATAACTAAATAACTACAAATGCTCAAATGACGTGAGGTTAATTTGTTAGAATGCTAAGAGACAATTCTACCTTGTGTTAAAGTTTCATATTTTTTTCACACATGATTTAGTATTAGTTTTTATTCAAAGACATATTCACAATTATGTAGAAAACACATCATGTTATCATGTATTCAAGTCTGCATAACTGTGGCTACATACAAGTGTTCAAATGACATGGGGTTTATTTCGTTGGAAAACTAAAAAAGGAATTCACCTTGTATTAAACTTACACAATTTTATGATAGCTTGTCTAGTATCAGTTTTTTGTATTCAAAGACAAACTAAATTCTGTACAAAATGCCTCCTAACAGCCTGTGCTCAAATGACAACATATTTCTTTTTGTTCGTTTCATACATATTTTTCAAAGATTTTCCAACTACCAGCTATGCCAAATGCAGCAAATCTCTGGATCCTACCCTTCACCAATTCTTCAATCAAATCTATATCCAGCAGCAATAACCAATTACAAGCCATAAAGAGAAATAGTCCCTAGATTAAATTTCAAATTTAACAAAATCAAGTATGCTCCCAATCTCTCCACATTCAACTCTCAACAGAATAGAATCACAAATAGCTCAGTACACAACAACATCAAGAAAGGCCTTGGCAATGTCCTACGCTTCAATTCTACAACGTCGCAGACACATCCATGTATATTATATTACTTACATTTTGTTTAAATAGGTAAACAGGCCGGCTTAGCAAAATAGGTCTAAAACCGAATAATTTAGCAAAATAGTATTTTCAATAAGTCTCAGCTTTGTCGATCTAAAAATAAGTATGGCATGGCCTAGACCTAAGCCTAACATAGGCCGAACCATAAGCCTCTATTGATCTAACCTATTTTCATCTTTATATACAAGGTCTATGCTTATACAACCAACACAAATGTTTGCAATTTTCAAAAACGCCAACAATGCTTTTAGCTATCCAACTTTAGACTTATGTAGTACCTCAATTTTGTCCGACAAATTAAAAATTCTAAAAATAAGTCATATGTTTGATTTTAATATTTGCCATAAAAAAGGTTCCTTGTTGTCTCTGGTTTTGGTTTCCTCTAGTTCCCTATGGTTACTTGGTTCTGGTTTTGGTTCCCTATGGTTCTGGTTTTGGTTCCCCATGGTTTCTTGTTGCCTCTAGTTCTGGTTTCTTTGGTTCTGCTTGCCTTTGGTTCTAGTTCCTGATTTTCTCTGGTTCTGGTTCCTAGTTGCTTCTGATTGCCTCTGGTTCTGATTTCTAGTTCCCTCTGGATCTGGTTCTAGTTTATGGTTCCCTCTACTTCTGGTACACCAGTCACATTGCATGTTGTTTTGCAATGTCAATGACAAACATATAACACCACCATGTCCTTATACAACCAACAGAGAAGCATGACGGTGAGTAAAACGATTCCTCTTTACACCTCTGAAAACTGTCGATGACAAACATCTAACACCACCATGTCCTTCCCATTTCCTAACGTTACACAAGGCTAAATGTTATCATGTCCATCTGTGAGATCATATGATGTCGTTGTTGATAATAAATGGCATTGCATGCTAGTTTTCAACGGCGATACTAATGTTCAAACCAACACCTGCAAAACACCTCCAATCAAAGTACAAAAAATTAAGCACAAAAGGGTGGGAGGAGATGAACTATTCCTTGTATCTACAAAATGTACCAACGTATTTATCATTTTATCAAATAAGAAAAATTTAAGGTCTAAGAATCAATGTTCAGCCCATGGTACAAACTTAAACTGCAAAAGTCTTATTATCATTCACGGAAATAGAAAAAGATTATCAGGAAGGACAAACTAATAGGATCTAGAACTTATAACAAGAGACCGGATTCTGAATCAATAGCTTTGAACTGCAAGACAAAATGCAATGTAGTTAAAGTACTCATCTGCACATGAAAACACATAAGCTGATACTGCAGCTTGATAATCAAAATGAAAAAAGAGAAGAAACAATTCTTTAAACTAGGAGATTGAATAATATAGAAAGGTAGAATTTATAACCGACACCTAAAACAGATTTAAATTCAAAAGCATTATAATATAAAAGATAGGCTAAAATGCAAAACAAAACAAAATAAAATTATATTATTTATATTTGTTTAAATAGGTAAATAGGCCGCTGGCTTGGCAAATATAAGTCTAAAGCCGAACAATTTAGCAAAATAGTATTTTTCAATAAGTCTTAGCTCTGTCAATCTAAATATAAGTGGCTTGACCTAGACCCAAGTCTCACGTAGGTTAGGCCATAAGCCCCTATTGGGTGGTCTAACTTTGTTGCATCTCTTTTGAATTATTGTTGACACTCGATTTTGGAAGATCATTATCATCAGGCTTCAACACATATAACATAGTGCCAGCAATAGCATCTTGAAGCCCCTGAAATATTATACAAAAATAATATAAAAACTCTGATTCTCGAAACATTTAGAAACAATAGAATGAAGAAAGACATAGTTAAAAAGGCATAAAGAAGTCAATATCACAAAGAAATACCTTGGCAAATATCGTGATAGGCCTCGTACCTCTGATTCGACTGTAATATTTATAGTTATTTCCCTGAAATTAGACTAACATAACTTAGCAGGAATACAAATCTGAATGCGGGAGTTCATTGTTTTATAATATGTTACTACAAACAAATAAATTGACGATTGACAATAATATACATGGATGAGGAGTTCATTCATTAATATAAAACTTCTACTATATCACGGTCATTTGCTTTGTCATGGATTTGAGAGTTGAAGATGTATCATGGATGAACTATTAGATTGCCCATCAAACTCTGGGCCTGTGGTTTTAAAGCTCTGATGTTTCGTGTAAAGCATAATGTTAAAATCTCAATGTCATTTCCTTAGCTTCCAACAGTTTATTAATCATTCAAATTTTAACATTTCTTTTTCCTTCCAAAACCAGACTTTAATGCCAAATCAACAAAAAGATATCAACTCCAACCAAAACAAGTTTCTTGTTTTCACATGCATACTAGAAAATTATGTACCTAAGTTATGATTTTCCAATCAAGCAACAAATTTGATACTGAAATAAATAAGATGCAGAAGATACTTAAATGTACCTTCATCATTTTCATTGGACGAGGTGTCCGTAAAGCTTGAATTGAGGTAACAATTTTCCCCTATAATAGATCGTTCATTAGGCAGAAGCAAAACATAAGTATTAAAAAATGATGCATTTCGAATCAAAGATGCTTGCTTGCCTGCTTTCCGCATACAACTATTTTATCTCCTACACGAAGAACACCATTAACTAAAACAACATCGATAGCCACAAACATTGTTGTACAATCTGTAACAACGTTGACATCCCAAACAGTACACTGATAGCCACAGACAAATAACAATTAGGTCTCTACGCTTAAACAATAAAAAAGCATTCAACCAACTTTAATATGACGTGACAATATAGCTAACCTGCAATTCTTCACTGTATGTAAGCTTCTCAACGATGGGTTTTTGGGTCTCCATAACCAATAGTGATAACATACTTGGGATTCCTTCGCCACTGAAATATCAAGTCCTAAAATATCAATACATAAACACCCACAGAGAAGTATCAAGCATCTTATACATAATGCTATTGCTAGAGAGATTGTTTTTGTACAAAAGCAAAGGGTTTGGCCAATTCCTAGCCAAGCTAGAATCCAAGATAAATGGAGATGTGTCTCAACTTTTCACACCCATGTTTTGGACACTTTCAGGTAGAACTCGGACAAGTTTTTAACACAATTTGGAAGATCCCAAAAACAAGTCGAGATATGTTCAGATTCAACTTTTTGGAGGGCAGAGAAACGAAATCTCTTTTGGCTCTTCAAAATTAGAGGAAATATGAGAGAAGAAAAGATGGGTTAGTAAAATTTAAATGCATTGACTAAGATATTCTTAAACAAAATGAAACATAAAAGTAAATTAGCCCTTCTTTTCATTAAGATCCCTCCCCTGGTATGACTCGTCCGTTATGTTGGTTCACTATAATAACAGAGACATTTATCATACCAAGATATAACTTGATTTCAGGGTAGCCTTCACTAAATAAGAGAATACCAAGGAAAAAAAAACCAAACTAGTACTAGAATCCAACATAAGAAAAAAATAATAATAATAATAATAGAATACAAGGCTACATAGTTTAACCTTATTGCACTTGTAGGAACGATGGTGACGCTTTCTCCCATTCCTCCGTTTGCAGTACATATCTCAGTATCTATCCGCTGTGCTTTGAACTGAGTTTGAATCTAGTAATGAAACAAGAAAATAACAAAAATTAATTAAAACTGCCACAACCCACATTTGACAAATAAAAAAAATAAACATATTTTACTACCTCATGTAGCCTCATAAAAAAAATGTTTTGAGCATCCTCTGACTGCTGATAAAATGCCTCAACAAATGGAGCATTGTGACATGTTTTCCACCCAGAAAGCTTGTCAACCTGCAATGTTGCAACAACAACAAAATGACATAGTGTAAAAAAATAACATGGAAATCAATAATAGGTGATAAAAGTGGAAGACAATATTGACCTGATTCAAAGCAACAATGAACTTTTTGTTACTAAATTTTAAAAGATTGAGTGAATCAATTGTTTGTGGACTTAATCCATTCATAATGTCAACAACCAAGATTGCAATATCACAAATAGAAACAGCTGAACAGCGAGAAAGTGAACGTTTGTGACATGGGGTATCCATGAACAGTAAACCAGGAATTCTGATTGTTACATTATGATTCAATAATCCATTACTTCTTTCACGTATAATACCAGTAGGAGTGTATGTGAACCCAATCCGTCCAATGATATGACCAGCATTGGTTTCTTGATAATCGGCGCCTCGAATATATTCTAACATCTTTGTTTTGCCACTGCCACTGTGCCCCATTATACAACAAATTGGTTCACGTAGAACCCTTCGATCATCTTCTATAACCTCTTTTGGTTCCTCGAAACTCAAATCAGCGACTGATTCAGATTTCTCACCATTAACATCCTCATCCTCATCCTCATCTATGAGAAGAGAATAGAATGAGGCAGAGAAAACACCAAAATCTTCAGAGTCAGTATCTTTTTTACGTTCCATTTTTTTACGTTCCATTTTTTTCTCTCTTCCGTGGATTAGGTTTAGGGTTTATAGCTTCAAACAAAGCTATGTATTTCGCCGGAGTTAACTGCGCTAGACAATGATATATTACCAAACTTGCTATGTAAGAAATATTTTGGACTAAACTTGCTATGTAAGAAAGATTTTGGACTAAACTTGCTATATATATACTAGTATAAGTTTTTTTTTTTATTTTATTTAATTAATTATTAAATCACCTATCAAGATATTGTAAAAAAAAAAAGAAAAAAAATAATAATCTTTTATCAAGATTTTTAGATATATTACGAAATTGGCGTAAAAAAAAGATACATTACCAAACTTAACATTTGATCTCGAAATCAGGAACTCAATTATCGAATTGTCATAATCACTGTAATTATAAAATATACTCTCACTATCGGGAAGGTTTAAGCTTCCTGCAACACTATTTAGAAGAAGAAATAAATCAATTTATTAAATTATTCATTTTAATTATTAATTATTAATAAGTTGTTTATTATTAACGATGCAAAATATAATAATATATTTAAAATTGTATGTATAGTAATTATTAAAATATAGTATAGAAAAAAATAATTGAAATTACATTAAAACTTTTAAATGATTTATTTTAAGACATTTTTTTTATTAAAACGAAACTTATGGTAAAATGAAGGTATATAATTTTCATTTTAATACAAATCACAAATTATAGTTATGATTTTTCTATTAGTAGAATTATTTTTGTCGTTTGAAATTCTTTTATTTGATAAATTTTTGCCATTTTAAATTTCTTTTAAATCTGATTTTTTTTTTACATTTTTCAAGTTTAAAGTATATTAAATGACAAATTTTACGGTACTATAAAAAAATATATCCATAGTTATAAATATTTTGATTAATAATTTTTTTTAATTTATTCATGTGTGCATTACTATAGTATCTATTAAAGTTAATTAAATTAAGAATTTAAGTACATTTATCTATTCAATTTGGAACTCGGTAATTAATAAATTATTTATATAATTGAAATTAAAATTTTTATTTTAATTAAAATCATAGCAAAAACACCATTTCAAATTAGTTTAATTACTATGCACTAACAATGTAAAAAGTTTTATACTCTCAGTATATCACAGTTATTGATAGTTATAACTTTTGATGTAGTTACGACAAAAGTCAAACGTTTCTAATGATTTGAAAGTTGAAATTGACTCATAGTGTAAAAAAATCTTTATGGTGTTAGTGTATACAAATAAAATCATTTCACAATAGACCAAATAGATCAAACTTAAAAATTTGATTGCGTTAAATATAAAATATAGTCAAACTTATTTATAGATGATATATTATTCAACTATTGATAATTTAATTTGATAATATCAAAACATGTTAATTTTTAAATGTACCATATAATCTCTTAAAAGGTTTTCTAACTTCGGAGAGAATATTCGATATTTTAGTTGTTAATTTGTGAGTTTTTTTCTAACTTTTGATGGAAAACAATTTTCTCATTATTATGGTTTCTACATACATTTGTAAACATCCAATAAAAATTCTATATTCTCCCATGTCAATTGTACCATTCAATTATTATTATATATACTATTTTCAATGCATTAATTATTCTTTGCATTTATTAAAGTGAAAAACACGATAACTAAAAAGAATAATTTGATACTAATTTTGAATGCTATATGGATCATTCTTTTTACCTTATATATGGATTGTATTGTGAAACTGAAATGATACTTGAATGTAATCATTTGAAACTGGATAATGCTCTACATAAACAATTTAACTCAAGAAGGAAAAGGCTCAAGAGTCAAGAGCGTGTGGGTGACTTTGCTATATAGATTGAGTTATCTACTATAAAAATTAAGAACAGAATAACTTGTGAAAAATACACTACCACAACTACTTAATTTGTTCTCAACAAGTTATTTTTTAATAAATTCCTTAAAAAGTTATTGGACTCACTGCCAGAGAAAAAAAATCCTAATTTGTGACAAGTTATTTCTCTCTGTTCACTCACCTACCAATTGACAACCCAAAGAACCTTCTCTACCAGGTGATTGAATTCTAATTCAATGTTAAATACAAAACAACCCTGCAAGAAACCCTACAGTCTTCAGGCTGAAAACGAGAGCATTTTACACACAGACGATAACAAGAGCATGCCTACAGGTATTCACTTCTTTTAAAAAGGTTAAGCTTATAGTGTCGAACCTCAGTTTGTTAAATGTATTGTTCTTCGTACCATGTACTCTGGTGTTCTCAATAGCCAAAGGTACCAATTTTTAATGTTTAACTCATTAGTAATATTCTATAATAAGTGTTGTGATGCTGCTTATATTGTACCGGAGGCTAAAATTGTTATCTAATATAAACAATATGACCATTTTTTTGTTTTACATTTTAAGATTGAGTTTAAGTGATTGAAGTGTGTGGTGATGAATGGAGAGGGACAATAACGTTGGAATGTGGAGCAGAGGACCAAGCAGCAACAGTGACAGCATTGTGTATTCTCACCCAAATTATATTTGACGATGGTGATTGTTAGTTCGAATCCTCGTATTTGTTTATTTTTTTACCGAAATTTAGCTTGCAATAGTGTAAAATTGAGTAAACTACACCTGATTTTAGTTTCTGATAATATATTTAATGACAGATGAACAAACACTGAGGTATATGAACAACCTTTTTACATGATATGCCGGGGAGTGCACAAGTGGTAGTGTTGTATTCTTTTACTATGTTGTGTGCTTCCTGTTATCTCTTATACAATGAAATGTGATACCATTAATAGGTTTTCAATGACTTTGGGAATGTGTCTTCAATGTAATGTCTTGTTTCTTTATTTGTATCTTGATTTGCTCCGTCCACTTCCTCAATAGTCGCATTGCTCAAGTTTGCAAATCCCGTCACAAAAAAGGTTTATAATTCTTCTTAAGTAAATGTTAAATATTTCTACAATATTTAAAATTATTATTCCATAATTACTCTTCCATAAATTAAGATGTTATTTTTCAATAACCATGAAATAAATTCCAATGCAGGACAAAATACAATTACTTTTCTAATTACTTTGAGAAAATTAAATAAAAATAACAACTTTTCATAAGAGTTGCAAGTAAATTTTGTGGTTTTGATATATCTGAGTCTGTTGTTTCGAGTTTTGAAAAACGAGTTTAAAAACAATTTATGCCACCGAAAATATTACTGGGTTGAGTCGCGGACTAGGTCGCTCTCTTTAAGACGTTTCGCGGCACTGCCCAAATTGTGCAAGGCAGACTATCAACCACGCCGTCCCTAGGATAAAATAGCCCAGTTACTCTGTATCGGATTTTCACTGCACCGTGAAAAAACCGTTCTAGAATTACACCCTCAATATGGCAGTCTAATGGCTGCCACTCGTAATATGGTACTAAGACCACTCGAAATAAAAGAAATGTAGAAGTAAGAATATGGAGGGAGAAGAAGAGAAACGCCTCAGAAGATGGAGTGCTTTTGGTGTGATTTACAACTGAGCAGAATCCTCTATTTATAGAGGAGATCTGCTACTGGATCAGAGGAAATTCAAGATCCATCTGATCAGATCCACACTAAAAACGTGCCCCATAATTCTAGGTCTGGTTGACTCCGAAAATTCCAGGGTATTGACCAAGTACGCGACCACAAAACAAACGTGAAACTAGGAAGGGTTTTGACCAAATCCGAACCGTGAGAAAAACAGGGAATGATTTACTGGATCAGAAATTCAGTGTTGACTCGGTGGAGGGTCGTTTAAGTAAAAACGCAAGCATTTTTTTAGAAATTAAATATTAATTTTCTTTTTTAATAAAAAATAATACTTCACCACCCAAGCACAAGCCCAACCCCGACCCGGCCCAGCCGAGCCGGACAGACGGCGGCGCGCGCGCGCATGTGTGGTGATTTATTTTGCATGTGTTCTCGCTCCTTCACAAAATTGGGGTACCCCTTGGGGCACACCCCAAAGGTCATACCTCCACCTTATATACACTACTAGAATGTGTAATCCCTCCTATGTGGGACTTCTAATTTTTCAATTCACAAACTAGCTCTTTTGTTCCTCATTTCCAACAATCCCCCACTTGAATTTAAAAAGTAGGTTCTGAAATAGCGTCAAACGCTTTCATAAGATTGTGCATCAACAAAGGTGTCTATGACTTGAACCTTTGCATAGCGAGTAAGATTCTGATTTAACAAGAGTGACTCATAGTCTTGAACTTTATCTCGGACATCAAACCCACACACAACCTTTTCATTAGGTGTATTCTAAAAAGCCCGTGCATTTATGGCCCTACACGTCTATCCCAGTATAGTGAACGCTCTAGGAATTTTTGCCTCGAAATTCCATAGGAAACAGCCTCATTTCCACATTCACATAGGTGAGTCTATCAAGAGTACTCCTGTAGCTAGGTACTCCCTCCACATAGAGTATAGATCTCATTAAGAGTTTTTATTATCTCAGCCTTCCATCGCTTCAGGAATCATGCTTCTGTTAAATATAATAACATGTTCATCTCATATCACTATGACTTGTTATTACCCATTGAACCTAATTCTTGGGATCTTCAGTCTTTTAGGTCGAATTCCCATCATGAGTGACTCATTTATCTATAGGCAATAGTCCTATCCTTTTGGATGTATTTATGACTTTCTCTCTAGCCAATCCTTTCGTCAAAGGATCTGCTAAATTATCATCAGTGCGTACATGATCCACTATTACAGCTCCTTTAGTTAGTAATTCTCTAACTGTGCTGTGCTTACGACGTATTTGTTGTCTCTTACCGTTGTAATAACGATTCTCAATTTTTGCAATAGCTGCGGTACTATCGCAGTGGATCAACACAGCTGGCATAGGTTTTTCCCACAAAGGGATCTCAGCTAGCAAGCATCTCAACCAGCTCGCTTCTTCACTAATAGTAGCTAGTGCTATCATTTCAGACTCCATAGTGGACTGAGCTAGTATCGTCTGTTTCTTCGATTTCCAAGATACAGCACCACCCGCTATATTAAAAATATAGCCATTGGTTGCTTTGGAGTCATCTGATAAGGTGTTCCAATCAGCATCACTGTATCCTTCAAGAACGACAGGAAATCTTTGATAATGTAATCCTAGATTCATGGTCCTTTTAAGGTATCTCCTGACTCTTTCGATAGCGTGCCAATGCTCCATACTAGGTCTACTGGTAAACTTGCACAACAGTCCCACGACATAGGCAATGTCGGGTCTAGTACAATCAGTGGCATACCTAAGGCTGCCAATGATGCTCGCATATTCAGTTTGTCTAACACCTTCACCAGTGTTCTTAAAAAGTTTCATACTTGGATCATATGGTGTGCAAGCAGGTTTACAGTCATAGTATTTATATTTCTTTAGGATCTTTTCAATATAATGAGACTGATATAAAGAAATCCCCTTTTCTGACCTAGTAATTTTGATTCCTAAGATTACATTCGCTTCTCCGAGGTCTTTCATATCAAAGTTGTTACTCAACAATGATTTCACAGTATTTACAGCATGGATGTTTGAACCAAATATGAGTAAGTCTTCTACATAGAGACATATGATAGTGCAAATGCCATTTTCAAATTTGTAATAAATACATTTGTCACTTTCATTCACTTTAAACTCATTCGATATAATCAAATTTTCAAACTTTTCATGCCATTGCTTAGGAGCTTGTTTAAGACCATACAGAGATTTATCTAACTTACAGACCTTGT
This sequence comes from Cicer cuneatum, assembly GCA_037974295.1. Lineage (NCBI taxonomy): Eukaryota > Viridiplantae > Streptophyta > Magnoliopsida > Fabales > Fabaceae > Cicer > Cicer cuneatum. The sequence continues at coordinate 66,439,329 of JBBPBO010001986.1, read as the reverse complement.
TTTCTTATCCATGAATTACAAAACCTTCAGGTTGCTCCATATAGATTTCTTCTTCCAGATCACCATTTAAAAAGGTTGTTTTAACATCCATTTGATGTATCACCAAATTATGAATTGCTGCTAGTGAAATGAGTACCCTAATGGATATTATTCTCGTGACTGGAGAAAAAGTGTCGAAGAAATCTATATTTTCTCTTTGCCTAAAACCTTTGGCTACAAGGCATGCCTTGTATTTATCAATAGTTCCATCGGGTTTTAGTTTCTTTTTCAAAATCCATTTACAACCTATCGGCTTGCAACCAGGAGGCAAGTCTACTATATGTTGGAACCAAGTTGGTTCTAAGTCTTAGGATTTTGATGTTTACAAAAGCACTCAATGTAATCTTATTTTGTACCTTGAATTATTAAATTTAATGCCACTAGAAGCTAAAGTAATCAAAGCAGAAGATCAAAAGGTTCCAGAGATTGAATCCTAAAGGTACCAGAAGATACTCCAGGATGTCAAAACATCACCAGAAGATATCTTTGCTAGCCCATATCAGAAGGAAGCAAAGTCAGAAGGAAACCTGGACCAGACTAGAAGAAACCCTGCCAGAGGGAGACTTGATTCAGACCAGAAGGAATCAAATGTTAGATTTATTCCAGAAGTTATTCTGACCAGAAGATGGCCTGGCAGTGAAATGATGAACAACCCAGACTTGATCCAGACTTAATCAGAGGATAAGTTAATGGGTCCAGAACAAGAGAATCAATCCAGATTTGACCCAGACCAGAAGACAGCATGGTTCAGGGTATGAAACTAAGTCCAGACCAGAAGAAATGATTTCCAGAATTGATCCAGACCTGATCCAAAATCAAAGGTAAAATGTCCAAACTGAAATATTATTTGTCCAGAGTTAATTTCAGTTTAATCCAGACCAAGTCCAGAATTGGTCCAGATCAGAGGGAAGATATTCAGATCAATGGTTCAGATTTAAGTATTTAGCCCAGTGTTGGCCGAGATCAGAAGATCAGACTATAGCCCAATGTTGGCCGAAATCAGAAGGTCAGAAAGTGTGGTCCACCATTGGCCGAGATCAGAGGATCACAACAGATCAGAGCATGGCCCAGGTTGGCCGAGATCAGAAGATCAGAAGGTGTGGTCCAGGGTTGGCCGAAATCAGAGGATCACAACAGATCACTTAGTATGGTCGAGATATGGACTAGCGCAGAAGATCAAACGGTCTAGATTTAATCATGAGGATTAACGTTGGAGATTTAATTAAATTTGATCAAAGTATTAAAAAGATTTGTTACAAAAATAAAGTGAAGTCGTATGGAAGATCATGAGTTGTTGGCGGGAAGAAACTAAAGACATGATTGGCTAGTTATTTTTGAAAGAAAATCTGAAGCATAAGAAAGATATGTTTTTTATTTAAGTGAAGCCCGATTGGTCAATATATTTTTGCAAGAGAATCCAGCAAAATACAGCTCGAAATTAAGCTTGAAAGATGCCCTAATTCGCATCTATAAAAGGAGGCTGAAGGCAGAATACTTAGCATCGAAAATCACAAAAGAGTCATACACTTCCAAAAGCAAACACTCAAGTTTTCAGTGAGGTTAATTGTGAGTTCCAGCTTTCCAGAAGCAAGCACTCGTGTTACTTTCTTTCCCTTGTGTTAGATCTAAGTTGTTGAAGTAGAGTCTACAATCTGAGGGAGTCAGAAGGGGTAGCAGATTACTTGGCAATTAGATTCAAGGCGTTGTAGTTCCTTCTACAATATGAGGTTGTCAGATTGGTAGGAAAAGACTTGACTTAGGAAGTCAAGGTGCTGTATTCCTCAAGAGTCTAGGATTGTTAGACTGTTTGAGAAGACTGACTTGGAGGGTAAGTGGAACTGTTGTAATTCAAGGTTTGATTTAGTGAAATCCTTCAAGGTGAAGGGACTGGAGGTAGCCTCGTTAACGGTGAACCAGTATAAAAATTCTGTGTTTTATTTTTACTCTATATCCGCTGCTAACTCTGTTTTTATTCATACATCAAATTTTGTTTTAAAAGTGTAAAAACAGGAAAAGTATTTAAGTTAGTCAAACACAATTCAACCATCCGTTCTCGTGTTTGCACTTTCAATTGGCATCAGAGCTCGGTCTCAAGGTTGAGCACTTAACAGTGTTTGAGGAAAGGTCCAAGGGGTTCAACATGGCATAATCCAGAGATGAACTGGGAGGCAACATCAACAGACCACAACTGTTTGATGGAGAAAGGTTTGAGTATTGGAAGGACAGAATGAGAAGTTTCTTCATATCTCAAGATCCTGAATTATGGAAGATGGTAGTCAAAGGATATACTGCACCTACTAATCCAGAAGATCCAACTAAAGAACTAGACATGGATGATATGAAACCAGATCAGAGTAGATTATACAAACTTCATCACAAGTCCAGAAACATCATGATCAGTGCCATCACATTCAAGGAATTTGACAGATGCACAAATAAAGAAATAGCAAAGAGCATATTCGACAGTCTAGTTCTAACATATGAAGGAAGCCAACAGGTTCAAGAAGCAAGGGCTAACATACTGGTCAAACAGTATGAGCTGTTCAAGATGGAAGAGGATGAAGACATTGAATCAATGTTCAGCAGATTCCAGATTCTGGTATCAGGTTTAAAAGTATTAAAGAAAAGCTACACCACTGCAGATCATGTAAAGAAGATCCTCATAAGCTTACCAGCCAAATGGAGACCAAAGGTTACTACAGTATAGGAAGCTAGGGATCTGAATACCTTGAAGCTTGAAGATCTGATCAGCTCCCTCAGGTCTCATGAAATAGAGCTGAATGCAGATGAACCTAAGAAGAAGAAGAATCTGGCTCTGAAGTCGAAACAGAAGAAAGTTGCAAAGGCAGCATCAGAATCAGAGGATAGCGACAGTGACTGTGATGATATGGCTTACTTAACCAAAAAGATGGTTAAGATATGGGAAAACAGGAAGAGAAGAAGCTTCAAGAAGAAACATAACAACAAAGGAAAGGAAGAATATGACAAGAAGAGTATTGTTTGTTATGGATGCAATAAACCTGGACATATCAAGTCAGAATGTCCAAATCTGGAAAAAAGGCAAACAGCACAAGAAGATTTCCAGATTCAGAAAGAAGGGTCTGATGGCAGCCTGGGATATATCAGAATCAAAGGAAGAATCGTCTGATGAAGAAGAGGTAGAAACAACAAAGATGACACACATCAGGTCTGCCTCTAGACTTCATAAAGGCAAAAATTTAGGAAGGAAAGCAGGCAGAAGGAAGAATGATCGAAGCAGTCATTCAAGCAAGTCTGGAAGCACATCAGGGGGAGCAATTTTGGCTCTGATGGCTCATACAAACTCAAGTTCTGAATACAGCTCAGGCTCTGGAACAGATTCAGAAGATGAAGACGATAAGTTATTTTCTAATCTCTCTAAATCTAAGTTAATTGATACATTAAATGATTTTTTAAATGCAAACAATAAGATGACTTTAAAACTGAAAACTCTTAGGGAAGATAAGAAAAATCTGACCAAAGAAGTCCAAGTTTTAAAGAATTAAAATTCTGAGTATGCAACTGAAAACAAGGATTTTAAAACTAAAGTTGCAAGACTCAAATCTGAAAACCAAACTCTCAAAAGCAATGTTTGTTCCACTTCCAAAAATGTTTGTGAATCTGATATGCATGAACAATTCTTTCAAAACTTTATTTCTAATGGAATGGAAAGAAGTAAATATGCATCTATGATTTATGGAAACAGTAACACTGGAAAGAGATGTATTGGTTTTACATAAACGATTACTAAAAGTAAAGCTGTCCATTATGATGTTTTATGCATTGTTTGTGCTAAGAAAGGTCACTCTGAACTATCTTGTCCAATGGTAAAAATTAAACAAGATCAGAGAGCTGTTAAGACTAACAAACCTGGACCCAATCAGTTCTGGGTACCAAAAGATCAAATTGTCTATGTTGCAGATGTTCTGAGCAACCAGAAGGAGACACCAACAATGGTGCCTGGACAATGGATGTTGGCAATGCACAAGCAGAAGAAGGTTTATGTTCCTGCTACAACCAGACAAAGGCAATCTGAGTCTGATGGAAGAAGGACTGGTCAACGCAAACATAACCAGAATCAAAATAGGAACTGGAACCAGAACCAGAACTGGAATTTGTATCAGAAGCACATAAACTGGAACCAGAACCAACACTGGAACCAGAACCAGAACTGGAACCAATATCAGAAGCACATAAACTGGAACCAGAACCAGTACTGGAACCTGAATCACCAGATTCATCAGAACCACCAGATTCACTCAAATCATCAGAATCATCAAGGTTATCAGAATCACAAGATTCACCAAAATTACCAGAATCAAAACATGTTCCAGAATCATCAGAGGAACATGGTTTATCAACCAAAGCAGAATGAAGGAAACTGCTCAAACAGGCTAGAAGAAGAACTGGCTCTGATGGCTCGAACAGAAGCTGAGTCTGACTCTGACTCTGTAGCAAGGTCTGATCAGCAACACAAAACTTGGTATCTTGACAGTGGATGCTCCAAACACATGACAGGAGACAAATCCATGTTTTTGAATCTGACTATGAAGAATAGAGGCAAAGTTTCCTTTGGAGGAAACCAGAAAGGTCAGATTATTGGTACAGGAACTGTTGGTAACACTTCTTCTTCCCTGTCTATTAAAAATGTTCTGCTAGTTAAAGGGCTAAAACAAAATCTTCTGAGCATAAGTCAATTAAGTGATTGCAATTATGATGTTATCTTTAATCAAAAAACATGCAAAGCTCTCAGTCAACTTGATGGGTCGGTTTTATTTACTGGCACTAGGAAGGATAATGTTTATAAAATTGATATGTTCAGTCTTGCTAAGCAACAGGTTAAATGCTTATTGTCTATGAGTGAGCATCATCTGATTTGGCACAAAAGGTTAGGGCATGCAAACCCTAGACTTATATCTGAATTGAGCAAACTCCAGTTGGTAAGAAGGCTTCCCAAGGTAAGTTCCAAAACTGAGATTCTGTGTGAAGCATGTCAAAGAGGTAAACAAACTAAAAGCTCTTTTAAAACTAAGAAAATGTGTTTTTACCTCTCAACCACTTGAACTGCTTCACTTAGATCTGTTTGGTCCTGTTCAAACAGCTTCTCTCGGTGGTAAGAAATATGGTTTTGTGATTGTTGATGATTACTCAAGGTGGACTTGGGTAAAATTTTTAAAGAACAAAGATGAATCTCAGAGAGTATTTATTTCTTTTTTTGTAAGCAAGTTATGAATGAACAGGGTATTAAGATCATAACCATCAGAAGTGATCATGTAGGTGAATTCGAGAACAAGTATTTTGAAGAATTCTTTGATGAGAATGGCATCTCTCACAACAGCTCATCCCCCAGAACACCTCAACAGAATGGAGTGGTAGAAAGGAAGAATAGATCACTACAGGAGATGGCCAGAACCATGCTGAATGATATGAAGGAATGCCACCTACCTTTGGGCAGAAGCTGTCAACACAGCCTGCTACATTCAGAATAGAGTCTACATCAGGTCCATCTTAAATAAAACTCCATATGAACTATGGAAAGGTAAGAAACCCAATATTTCCTACTTTAAGCAATTTGGCTGCATCTGTTTTATGTTGAACACTAAAGATAACCTAGCTAAGTTTGATTCTAGATCTCAAAAGTGTATCTTTATTGGCTACTCTGAGAGATCAAAAGCTTATAGAGTGTTTAACAAAGAAACTAATGTGACACCCTAAACTACAAGACAACATATATAGTATTTTATACTAGATTTTTTTTTTAATTTAATTTCAAAAATTAACTAGTACTTATAAGATTTTCATACCAAAAAGTCGTTTCTAATAAAAAGTAAAAGTAAAATACAATTTACAACTCTTATTCTCGGTATCACCTATCAGAGCGGAGTTTCTCCCAAACTTGAACTTCAAGACTCATTAACCTGTAATAACTGCGATTTCGCAAACGCAGGGCCAAGCCAGACGAACACAAACAACGAAGGAGGTGAGTTTCGAAATCATGCTTATAGTATAATATAAGTAAGAAGAACACGCAATTAATCATAACAAACCGTATCATTATATAAACATTCTTCAAGAAAAAAAAACATCACATTATAAACTCGAAATCACTCAAGAGAAATCAATACATTTCACTATAACGTCAAATCATCTGAGAGAAAGTATTATTGCGATACAATATTAATCACAACAAAACAATCACAAGGAGACACAATGCTATGCATGAGCTTAGACTCTACTTCACAATGTGGTACCATTCTAACTCTGAAGTACTTGGTTAGGAGGCTTGATACTATGCCACCATCCCGGTGGACGGACAATTCAAATTGGCTCTGTCCTCATAGATCCACTCAACTCAACCTGAGACACATATAAGCGACAGTCGAGGTAAACGTGTGTTGCATGGTAGCTCCCAACATTTGGAGTGCTACCTCCAAGTTGTAGCACCCCGAGTTTAAAACACAACGCGGGTGCATTTTTTTTTTTTAAAATTAATAATTAAAATAAGTTTTCCCAAATTTATTTCAAAAGAATTAAAATAAAGTTCTTCGTAAAATAGTACGTTATAGATTAATCGATGAACGTAAACCAAATACTTCATCCGGATTATCACTAAGTACTTATCTTGGAAATTAGTTTTTTAAACATTAATACATCCCAAAATATCATTCTCATAATACATCAACAATAATTATCAGAGTACATGATTCAGCGGAAAATAGTACAGTATTTCCAAAATAAGACAAATTACAATTTCAACCCAAAACCTAATACATTAAGTCTACTGATCATGCGCTGAAGCTGCAGTAGCACGGATTCCCTCTGCATCCCACACAAGTCTCTTCTGACTCCACAGCTCGCTTCGACGTAACCTCCTCCTCCTCTTCCTCGTACATAGAGGGATCGGTCTCCTCTGAAGTCAAGTCAATACACACTCGTGGCCGCTTTGGCGGTGCCGGAATCTTGCAGCAGTCATCGGAAATCCTAGATGGACCCGGAATCTCAGTCACTACTACTCTCAGCTCATCACGCTTCTCTACCGCATCAGACTCATGTATCTCTCTTCCAATCACAGGATTGGGAGTCACCACTCCTACAGTGGCCTCCGTCTCAACCATTTCATCCGACTCCTCAGCGTCGTCAAAAACTCCGTGCGCCTCTAACACTAGGCGAGAAGGCACGGGAAAATCTATGCTCGCGTGAGTGCGCTCTACGAAGTCTTCCACACCATCCGTCCTACTTGTCCGCTCCAGCCACCCCGTATAAGTCGCTCTGCTTGAGAGGGGGTCAAAAGCCCAAGCAGTGCGCGAGTGGCGGTCAAGGAAATTCAACGACGTTTCCGTCGTTCGGGTACCCACGGGCGGCGTGGGTTTGGGAGGTATCTGAGGGCAAAGCCCAAAGTCCACAAATATAAAGCAAGGGGTCACCGACCGAAAATAACAGATATTCACATAGCATATATTGCACAACAACATGTATAAATATGGTATAACATATGATGATGAGGAAATAATCATGCTCATTTGAAAATTTATGACTTTCATGCCTTTTCAAAACAGCAGTTAATGATTATGATGTATGCGGTAAGTACAAACACACATCAACAAAACACAATCTTTAATTCAGAATTTCAGATTCTGGACAGCACTCACACACATTAATTTCCAACATTCATCATATAAACAATCGTGACACAACGGTCAAATCCCTCAATGTAATGCATATATGCTCATGCATAATTTTCTTGGAATCACCAAGGTGCAGTCGCTCACAGACCAGCACAAATTAACGGCCCTTATGACCAGGGTGCAATCGCTCACAGATCAGCACCAGTGCAGACGCTCACAGTCCAGCACATCGTGCAGTCGCTCACAGACCAGCACATTTGACATAAACCAAGGTACAATCGCTCACCGATTAGTACCTAGTGTAGTCGCTCACAGACCAGCACTTGTGCAATCGCTCACAGATCAGCACGTGGTTGCGCATTTCAGGGTACAGACGCTCACAGTCCAGTACCAGTGCAGTCGCTCACAGACCAGCACTTATATACCAAGGTACAATCGCTCACAGATCAGTACCTAGTGCAATCGCTCACAGATCAGCACTCGTGCATTCGCTCACAGATCAGCACGTGGTTGCGCATTACTCCGTGGCCCATCGCGGGTACCACTTGACTATGCAATGCATGAATATGCAGTGTTTCACTTCTCTAGAAACAGAATGCAACTCAGAAATTCATGCTTTCCATCATGTTTAAAATATAACAGCACAGTCAGAATTAACATCATCACAATCATGAATTAAACAATTCATTAATCATTCACACTTTGAAATGTTTTCCCAACCCCTCAAAATTCAGACACAGTGTTTAAAACTGAGATTTTTCTGGGATTTACGAATCTGTATTCGAATACAGAAGTCAAAAAGAGTATAGAATCACTCTCTGTATTCGAATACAGCCCTCTGGTATTCAAATACAGAGGCATATTTCAGTGCATAAAACAACCTCTTTCATTACATCAGTAAAGTTTTTAAAACTTCATAACCACCACTTCAAAATCTCATCAAAAGTTCCACTTTAACTCACCACAACATCCTCAGTATTCCCCAGACACTCAGGGTTTTCAAAACACTCTTAAAACTTGAAATTTTCTGAAAATTCAAATCTGTATTCGAATACAGACCCTCTGTATTCGAATACAGAAGCAGGAAACTGCAACCTAACATTCTGTATTCGAATACAGCTTGACTGTAGTCGAATACAGGAGTTCAACCTTTGGAAAATGCAGCCTTTTCTCCCATGTCACTTAAAGGTTTTCAAACATCCTTCTCTCCTCTTTAAAACAATTTCACAAACTTCTTTTCAAATCATTAAAACCTTATCAGAGTTTCTCAACACTTCAAAACTCACATGACAGTGATTAAATCTTGTTTTTCTGGAAAACACAAATCTATATTCGAATACAGCTTCCTTGTATTCGAATACAGAAGCTAAAAACTGAGTTTATGGAAAAACTCGAATCTGTAGTCGAATACAGCATGCATGTAGTCGACTACAGATGCGAATACAGTGTTAAAAATTTCACTGCCGTATTCAAATACGACATGGTCGTAGTCGAATACAGTTGCGAATACAGAAGCAAAAATCTTTCCTCTGTAGTCGAATACAGAGGCTCGTATTTGAATACAGGTTTGATAACTTTAAAATAAAACAGAAACCTGGAAGGTTGTATTCGAATACACACATGCTGTAGTCGAATACACCTTCGAAAACCAGTGAAAGTTCAACCCTTTTCAAAACTGATTCTTTTAAAACAAACAGCCAATATCAAACAGATTCTGCACTTTTTCAAGAAAAACTTTCCCTCACTTAAAATCCCTTTTTCTTTAAAAACCATCAACACCACCAGAATCACACAAAACAACCAGAATCAAAATCATCAATATCGTTAAGATCACCCAGAACAACCAGAATCATCACAAACAAGACCAGATTCAGAATCATTTTCATCACCATAATCCCACAACATAAAACAGAATCAGAACAAGTGTATCCAAAACAGAGACAGATGATCAATCATCAGGACACCATGCAACATTTCAGTGTTCTCACTCATCAGAACAAACATGCAACATTTCAGTGTTCACACTCATCAGAACAAACATGCAACATGTCAGTGTTCACAAAACATCAGAGCAAACTTGCATGCATTCAGTTTTCTCAAAACACCACAGAATGACAAGCAAACATCACAGAACACTAAGCACCAACAGGATGCATTTTGCATTTTAATGCCATTTTCAAAACAGTTTTAAGACATGCATTTTAATCATAACTAAAATGGCATGCAAACGTTTTCCAGCATTCACACAGAATGTAAAACAACATATTTTACCAGTAAAACAGCCAACAACAACTCATCAAAATAATCACTTCTCAAAAAATGCATTTTCTCTCAAAATGTCATTTTCGAAAACAGCTTTTCATTTAAAAACAGAACTGAAATAACACTCATTCGTGGCCCTAATGCAGCTAAAAATGGAAGGTGCCCTTACCCTTGTAGCGTGCTCTGCTATTTCTCTTGTTCCTGCTGCGTTCCCTTTTCTGCGTCCAGAAACGGTGAAGCTGTTCCCTGAGTTTGCTGCTGCAAAACTGGGTTCTTTCTCTTCGTATTGAGGTGGGGATTAACTTTACTACTGTGGGTTTTCAGGTTTGAGGCTTGGATTCTCAGTTAATGGTGTTTGAAGGAATTTCCCTCTCTTCAAATTTCAGTTCGGGAATGGCAGAAACAGAGACAGAAATGGGAGAGGAGATGGAGTTGGTACATGCAATATGGGCAGTATGGAGGAAGGAATGGTGTTCTGATTTCACCATCCTTCTCATTCCTATTTATAGACTCTCATGGTGCCACCTCACTTGCCACTTGTCTCATTTTCCAGCTTTTTAATTATCTTGCAATTAGCCACTAATCCTTACTTAATGGTTTGATTAATTTAATTACTTGAAATTAAATTAATTTAATTCTTCACCCAATAATTTTAATTCATCTTCCAAATAAATATTTATATATATATATATTCACTTCAATCATATATATATTAAATATTTACAAAAATTCCCAAAATGCCCTTGACAATAATTTCAAAATTAATATTTAAAATTAAGGATCTTACACAAGTCACCTAGGAATTCCCCACCCGAATACCTCCAAGGTCTAACAATCTTGCCTGAAGGCTCAATAGTAGACCGCCACGATCAGGCTCAATTCAGTTGTACTTCCCCGGAATCACTAGGCTTGTTAGGCCCTACCTATATGATGACAAAATAATCTTCACTTAAAAAATTCTCAATATTTATTCTCTCCCCTCGTTGGCCTATGATACTCCATTAAGACCATCATCTCAACACAAATTGGAATCATCACTATTTCATCGATTATGGGGTTACTTCAGTATCCTCATCGCAAGTTTATAACATCACTATTATTAATCATACATCATCATCATCATCACATAAACTCATCACAATGTATCCATCTTTTATTATCACATCACAAAAATGTTAGAACAGAGTTGCACCTAAGAGGGGAGGTGAATTAGGTGTTGGACAATTTTTCTATTTTTAGAGTTTTGGAGATTGTTTAAGTGACTGTTAAAAAATTGTTTAATCTTGCTGTGTTAGTAAAAGAAAGCTGTAAATGGCATAAGGTAAAAACACACAGAGATTTATCCTGGTTCCCCTTACAACCAAGGGTACATCCAGTCCTCTTGTACCCACAAGAGATTTTCCAATATCTGTTAGAATAAGTACAAGTCTAACCCTAAGACTTCAATTACAAATTCCTAACACTCTGCCTAAGATAGCACACCACTATCTTAGTTTACAACACTTGAAGAAAATACACCACTTTCTTCAAACAATAACTTTAATGATTTTTACAACAATGTTCTTAATTAAGAAGAACAGGATATAACAGTTTGTGCAAGGATACCAATCCAAAATACTTTCAAGTACAATAGAGAACCTTTCTCAATGATATGAAAATGTAGAGCATGTACTTGAAGTATGAAAATATAACTTTGAAAAGATCACAAAATATTTCAGAAAGTTGTTCAAAGTTCGTGGTAGGATTGATTGGTTTAAAACTCAAGTTTTGAAGTATTTATGTTCCAAGGTAATACTTCATATCAATGGCAATGATTCTCAAACGTTTTGATGAACTTGTGCAATGTTTCAAAACTGAAAAGTTGCATTGTTTCGAAGTTGTATTCGAATACAGTCTAGGTGTATTCGAATACACATCTATAACGTTCTGTTTGTATTTGAAATTTGAACCTTGTAGTCGAATACAACATCTTGTAGTCGAATACAAGTACGGAATTTTTGCCACTGACTTGAGTTGTATTCGAATACACAAAGCTGTAGTCGAATACAAATGTTTAAAAATAGCTACTGACTTGCAATCTGTATTCGACTACGACACTTCGTATTCGAATACAGATCTTCAGTTTTAGCTTCTGACTTGTAGTCTGTATTCGACTACAATACCTTGTATTCGAATACAGATTTCCAGTTTTGTAAAAACTTTATTTTCAAACAAGTTTATGTTATTAAATATTTTCATAAAATATTTTAATGCATATGCTATCAGAAGGTTCTCATAATATTGTACTTAAACTGTATTTTGATTTAATATCAAATGCTTTTACCTAAATATAAATTTGAAAGATAAGTTGCTTAAAATCCTTTTTCTTTTTGATCAAGGATCTTTTTGTCTTCATCAAAAATGTAGATCTTTAAATTTCATTCTCCCCCTTTTTGATGATGACAAAAATCTTGTTGCTTGGATTTCAAACGTCTTGAGTTCTCCCCCTAGATGTATGCTTACTCCCCCTTGATAAATGTTTTTCTCCTTCTTAAGTGTTGGAGGATCTGCTCAACATAATTAGCAACAACAATATATATACACTTTTTCTCCCCCTTTTGACATTATAAAAAAGGAAGAGGATATCACATAGCAACCAAGATATTCACAAATGTAACAAATAAACAGAGGCAACACATGATATCTGGAAGAAAACTTAATTAACGATGTTCAAAATTACAATTAAAATAAACTTAAGAGAATTTAAAACAGGGAAAGTCAAACAGTAACAGAAACAAATAACAAAAACTGCAAATAGCCAACTTTAATCATCTGATTTTGGTGGGATATGTAACTGGTCAACTTTATCGGTCAGGTCACTAAGTTCTTGATGAAAAAATGAATGTTGTGTATTGATGGTGTTTTCAAGATCTTGGAACTTGTGGTTGAAGGCAACAGTCATGTTCTGAGTTCGATTACTGAAAGACTCATTCAATTGTTGGAATTGATCTGTGACAAAAGTTTGAAGGAAGTTAAGTTTGTCCATGATCATTCTGTTTGTGATGAAGTCTTCAGCATGTGCTAAGTTGTCTGGTTCTGGGGCTACTGCTGTTGCTGCTTCTGGTGCATCTTCTGGTAATGCTTCTGGTGCAACTGCTGCGCCTGTTGTTGGTTCTGCTTCTTCTGCTTCTTCTTGGGCAGTTGATGAACTTTGTCCAAGATCACCCTTATGAACATAAATTTGAAGTGATTCACTCCAGACTATTTTCATACTGGGCAACACACTTAAGTCCAGCAGATTGTCTTTGGTGGTCTGGTACAGCACCTCACCTGAGAAGTCAACCTTAAAATGATCCAGAATTCTTGTGACTTCTCTGGCATAGGGTAAAGCTATAGAATCTTTTGAAGCATATAGAACTGAACGAACAAAGTATACCCAATTTAACTCAGCACCTTCTATCATAAAAGTCATAACTTGAAGTTCAAATTCAGAGATCTGTGAATAGTTCCCTGCTTTTGGTATCAAAATGTAACTTAAGAAATAATGTAGTAATCTGTTGTCAGCAGTCAGATTACCAACACCATATCTTTGTCTAGCATACTCCGATTCAAAACGACGAGAAAAAACTGCAGAAAAATTCTCACCGACTCGTCGGAGCGCCGGAAGGGTCCGACATCAACTTTGCCGAAAAATGCAAATGAGTAGTGCTTTTTGAAGGTTTCAATGAGAGGAATCCAAAAACGATGTCAGTTTTTTGATACGACAAACGTGGTGATTGGAATCGGCCAAAAACAGCTTGCCCAGGGAAAGTAACACAGATGTTTCTGATGAAACGGAGCCACGATCGATAAAATTAATGCTAAAAATGGATTCAGTGGCCGATTTTGTGTGGGATAGAAGTTGGGATCGGTTCAAATGGCAAGGAATTGATGGGATGAATTTGAGAGGAAGAGGATGTTGTGCGTTTTTTACTTGCACGGCTACTTCGTTCTTTTCTTCTTCTTTTTTTTTTAATTATTTTTTTTTGTGGTTATTATAATTTAATTAGGTTTACTTTTGCATACGGGCATAACCATAAAACACATTTTAACTACTCCTTTATTTTATTATTATTGTTTTTTTCAAATAAAATCAACAATTATCAAAACTAATTTTTATTAATATTTTGTTTTTAAAACACAATTTAATTCATAAAATATTACTACTATTTTAAAACTAATAGTACATAAAATAAAGTAATTAATCTTTTATAATATATTAATAATCAAAACTCTCATATTCAAATTAATCTCTAAAATTATACTTATTTTTCCAAATACTCACATTAAATTACTATCATCGTTAAAAAATATTTAAAATTATAAAATAAATAAATATAATATCAATACTTTATATTAATTAATGAATTAAAATAAATATATATAAAATCACAATGTCATAACAAGTATATAAAAATCAAGAAAATCAAATACAATATTACTACTATCTCAAGATAATTATTTATGAAATATATAACTTAAAATAGAAAATAGTTATAAATAATTGAAATATAACTACTTGCACACTTAACATGAGTCAATCGCATTGTAAATATCACATTAATTGTCTACGGGCATATACACATAAAATCGCTTAAAATTTTATTCTTTAAAATATTACACTAAAATACTATTTAGAAAAATATATAAAATAATAAAATACAATATTTATTATTTATATTACTCATTTAGTACAATATGTATAAAAGTAGCATATCATCTAAAGCACACATATAACAAAAACTAATCACGAAATTTATTAACATGTATTCTAAAATAATTTTAACATCAAATTAATTATTTAAAATCATATTTCATTAATAAAATAGTTTATTATAAAATTTGGGGTGTTACAATTCTCCCCTCGTTAAAATATTTCGTCCTCGAAATTTATAGTGAATAATAAGCAAACTGATATATAATTAAATACCCTCAATATTCAAACTTAGTACCCCCAAAGATATAATAAACATATATAAGGTATTCACTATTCATTTAAGTACAATGTGTCAAAATCAATTTAGTTAGCATGATAGGCTAGCATGACACAATAAATCGATTAAACACATATCACATTTATCACTCAATTATGAAAGAAAATACCAGAGTTACTCACTATAATTTACATATAAAACATAACAAATAGATTTAGTTAATAATAGTTTAGTTCATTTTGTTGGGTTAAGTGAAACACATTCCAAGTAAATTGTCAATTTCAACTATTCTTTTGAAACAAAATATTATTAGTTTTACTCTTTAAAATAAAGTTTAGATCTTATCATCAAACATTCAACAAATTTAACTTAAGTCTGACAAAGAGAGCTATCTTTAAAATATTAAACACATCTAACAACTTAATAATATTATAATAGATTTATAATCAATCACTCTATAAAAACATACTTTATATATAATCAAGGAGAAAGAAAAAAAAAATCAATGATAAAGATACTATTTCACATACATTTAATAATTAAATTCATTCAATTGACATAAGCAATGAACATGTTTTTCAACTATTTAAAGAATAAAATTAAAAGGCACTTCTAACAAAATAATGAGTTATCATTGCCTTTTTCATCGACAATGAGTCATTGGGGTAGCTAGTCTCTCCTACTCATGGAGTCAATTAGTTAAAGAAATTATAACTATAGTCAATCAAATTCAAACATGAGTAACTAAAAGTATTTTTTTAATATGGTTCAGGAGCGCGAAGGTGGCGCCACAACTCCTACTCCTTACTTCAAGTTAAAAGTTCACTTAATTACACATTCACAATAATTTATTTGTAACTTACAAGTAGTAACAATGACACTTACATCAATATGTAATCAATAATCCGATTAAAAAATATATAAAACTATTTCACTTTTAGATGCTCTCGATTACTCTAACTCTATACACTAATTCCCAACAATTAGAACACTTGAAACACAAACAATTTAATATTTACATAATCATATACACATTCGTATAACTAATCCAAAAATTGACACCAAGATTTTACGTTCATCTCATAACTCAAATAATGATTCTAAACATGTAAGATATTCTCATAGAAGTCTAATTGCTCCAAATTAACCATGATTAATTTTCCTTTTGAATTAATCATCATCACTTAAAAGTTACAACAAACTAAAACAGAAATTTTCCAAATTGCAAAAAAGATAAATAATTATTTACTAGAAGATACAACATGTTACCTAACCAAATTGAATCAGGTAGTGCATAAGTCACTTTAAAGGTTACACATCATTCTAAAATTGATTTCTAGACTTAAATTATCAAAAATATATGTCATTAATCATTTAGCACAAAAAAATATCGTTGAGAATTCAAAGTTTTTCCTTAAATTACTTTTCAATAAATCACGTCTAAATAAAAACAACTAAAATAAATCATGTTTCTAAATACACTAAAAAAATCATGTGTATTTTTAAAATCTATAAGATTTCTAAAATTTCACTCGACTTTAATCATCAAAATACATTTCTAAATAATTAATCACTATAAAAATTATTTAAACTATATATAGCTAAATAGGAAATTTTTCAATTAATTAACACTTCCAAAATAGTTCCAATTTATTTACTTATGTTCTCAACACTATTACTACAACAAGTCTTTTTAATTTTCTTAAAAACAATACATAGTAAAACTTGGAATATATCCTTTATTACTCTAAATTTTAATAATGGTGATATATTTTTTTCTTTCAATTATATGAATCAAGACAACTCCGACACAATTTAATTCTTTAAAAAAAATTAACAACAATTAAAACATTCAATATTACTTATTTTCCAAAAAAAAAAAATCAACTTTAACTCGTTTACAATTTTTTTTTCTTCTAAAAGTCTAACACAAAAAATTCAACCAACCTTGAATATTCAAGAATTATTATTGCTAATAATATGAATTTTCTACTATTTCAAAATCATGACGACGTCTTAATTTAATTTCAAAAGCAATATCAAAACTTTAATCATCTAGATACAATCATCAATAGTTTTAAGTAATTTAAAATTATAATTCACACTTTTAAAATCCACTGCCATCAACATTTTTAAGTGATTTTAACTTTTAATAAAATCAAGTTTTGTGCCAATATAAAAACTGAATGTTAAAATTTTATAAATACTTTTCAAGACAAGAGTTTTTATTGGCAATAACATCTACAACATTATCTTAAACGCCAATAACAATAGTAATGAAAACAATCACAAGTTTGTTTTTTTTTTATTAGTACCATTATAAATCACTAATGAGTCCTTAAAATCTAAAACTCTAACATCAAGTTAAACTCTAACAAGTTTATAATATCATAATCAGTAAATCAATCATTTCAAACAAATATCCCAACATTCTCACGATTCAATATTCACACCAAGCCCCTCTAAACGAATATAACAACAAATCTTTTTGATTTTCTTAAAAACGATGCATAGTAAAATATGGTGTAAATTTTCAGCTATTTTAAACATTAAATAAAATCAATAGTATATAATTATTGTTATTTTATAAATCAACAAAATTTCAACTCAATTTAATTTCTTTAAAATAATAAAGAGTAATTCAAACAAAAGTTATTTTCATTTTACAAAATAAGTCAACTTAACTCCTTCAAAATGTCTTTTTTTTTAAAAAAAAAATTCTAAGTTTTACCATTCTCTAATATTCAAGGATTAGTATTATTAATAATATGAATTTCCTAATGTTTCAAAACTGTTACTAACGTTCTAAATTAATTTCATTAGCAAGATAAAAACTTTAATAAACATGTTACCACCCCAAAGACAAGGTCTATCAATCGATGATTAGTATTACCTCGATTAAGTTAATAATTTCAAATATATATAGCTAGTCAATCAAAAACATAAAAATTTATTTCTAACTATCCACAATAACAAAAGAGCAAATAATCAAAGTTAGAAACACAAGTCCAATCAAAAGGTAATTAACTTAATCACGTCAACAATTCAAATTAACTCAAATTTTAACAAAGAATTTCCTAGTATATTTAATCACTTAGGTAATAACTTAGAATCCACAACGCAATCAGAGTAAGAACATAGTAAATAGTTAATTAGTAACTAAAAAAATTTGTACAATGATACAAACGCATATAGCACATAACATAATAATATAACGGAAAAAATAAAACATAATATACAAAATAATTAATAGGCAAGGTAACACAAATGACACGATAAACATTTGACTAACATCGAACCGACACTCGACTCACTCGGCCTGATTGGACAGACCTGCTCTGATACCACTAATGTGACACCCTAAACCACAAGACAACATATATAGTAATTTATACTAGATTTTTTTTTTTTAATTTAATTTCAAAAACTAACTAGTACTTATAAGATTTTCATACCAAAAAGTCGTTTCTAATAAAAAGTAAAAGTAAAATACAATTTACAACTCTTATTCTCAGTATCACCTATTAGAGCGGAGTTTCTCCCAAACTTGAACTTCAAGACTCATTAACCTGTAATAACTGCGATTTCGCAAACGCATGGCCAAGCCAGACGAACACAAACAACGAAGGAGGTGAGTTTCGAAATCATGCTTATAGTATAATATAAGTAAGAAGAACACGCAATTAATCATAACAAACCGTATCATTATATAAACATTCTTCAAGAAAAAAAAGACATCACATTATAAACTCGAAATCACTCAAGAGAAATCAATACATTTCACTATAACGTCAAATCATCTGAGAGAAAGTATTATCGCGATACAATATTAATCACAACAAAACAATCACAAGGAGACACAATGCTATGCATGAGCTTAGACTCTACTTCACAATGTGGTACCATTCTAACTCTGAAGTACTTGGTTAGGAGGCTTGATACTATGCCACCATCCCGGTGGACGGACAATTCAAATTGGCTCTGTCCTCATAGATCCACTCAACTCAACCTGAGACACATATACGCGACAGTCGAGGTAAACGTGTGTGCATGGTAGCTCCCGACATTTGGAGTGCTACCTCCAAGTCACCTAGGAATTCCCCACCCGAATACCTCCAAGGTCTAACAATCTTGCCTTAAGGCTCAATAGTAGACCGCCACGATCAGGCTCAATTCAGTTGTACACTAGGCTTGTCAGGCCCTACCTATATGATGACAAAATAATCTTCACTTCAAAAATTCTCAATATTTATTCTCTCCCCTCGTTGGCCTATGATACTCCATTAAGACCATCATCTCAACACAAATTGGAATCATCACTATTTCATCAATTATGGGGTTACTTCAGTATCCTCATCACAAGTTTATAACATCACTATTATTAATCATACATCATCATCATCATCATCACATAAACTCATCACAATGTATCCATTTTTTATTATCACATCACAAAAACTCCTCTAATCAAACATACATAAAATTCATTTGACATCCAATATCACAATAATATCAAATATCACACATTTAACGAAAATAAATCAAACATCACGATAATATCAAATACCACACATTTAACAAAATTAATTCAATCAACACTTTATAAATATTTTTATTCCAAATTTTAATCTCACAATTTCCACATTTTCACATTAATCAATTTATCACTCAAAGGGCTACTGTCGTACGTAGCAAGCTCCGGATGAATCGTTGGGAAATACGGTTTTCCCGTTCATCTCACAATACATTATACTCATGAAATTCAAACGTTCTCTCACCCCTTACCTTACTTAGATGCTTTCTCTAATAATAGAAATCAATGGAAGTTTTCAACAGCAACCGTAGATTAGCAACCGTAGATTGACAACGTACAACGAGTGAATCCAAATAAACGGCGAGTTCACAAAATCTCTGAGACGTGACTGATAAATTATGCGGAGCATAAAAATCAATGTTAAAAAATTAATAATAGTTTTTGGAGCAAAAATAGAGTCAAAACGACGAGAAAAAAGTACAGAAAAAGTCTCACCGACTCGTCGGAGCGCCGGAAGGGTCTGACATCAACTTCACCGAAAAATGCAAATGAGTAGTGCTTCTTGAAGGATTCGACGAGAGGAATCCAAAAACGATGTCAGTTTTTTGATACGATAAACGTGGTAATCGGAATCGGCCAAAAACAGCTTGCCCAAGGAAAGTAACACAGCTGTTTCTGATGAAACGGAGCCACGATCGATAAAATTAATGCTAAAAATGGATTCAGTGGCCGATTTTGTGTGGGATAGAAGTTGGGATCGGTTCAAATGGCAAGGAATTGATGGGATGAATGTGAGAGGAAGAGGATGTTGTGCGTTTTTTACCTGCACGGTTCGTTCTTTTCTTCTTTTTTTTTTTAATTATTTTTTTGTGGTTATTATAATTTAATTAGGTTTACTTTTGCATACGGGCATAACCATAAAACACATTTTAATTACTCCTTTATTTTATTATTATTGTTTTTTTAAAATAAAATCAACAATTATCATAACTAATTTTTATTAATATTTTGTTTGTAAAACACAATTTAATTCATAAAATATTACTACTATTTTAAAACTAATAGTATATAAAATAAAGTAATTAATCTTTTATAATATATTAATAATCAAAACTCTCATATTCAAATTGATCTCTAAAATTATACTTATTTTTCCAAATACTCACATTAAATTACTATCATCGTTAAAAAATATTTAAAATTATAAAATAAATAAATATAATATCAATACTTTATATTAATTAATGAATCAAAATAAATATATATAAAATCACAATGTCATAACAAGTATATAAAAATCAAGAAAATCAAATACAATATTACCACTATCTCAAGATAATTATTTATGAAATATATAACTTAAAATAGAAAATAGTTATAAATAATTGAAATATAACTACTTGCACACTTAACATGAGTCAATCACATTGTAAATATCACATTAATTGTCTACGGGCATATACACATAAAATCGCTTAAAATTTTATTCTTTAAAATATTACACTAAAATACTATTTAGAAAAATATATAAAATAATAAAATACAATATTTATTATTTATATTACTCATTTAGTCCAATATGTATAAAAGTAGCATATCATCTAAAGCACACATATAACAAAAACTAATCACGAAATTTATTAACATGTATTCTAAAATAATTTTAACATCAAATTAATTATTTAAAATCATATTAATAAAATAATTTATTATAAAATTTTGGGTGTTACAACTAACACTGTGGAAGAATCAATCCATATTAAAGTTGATGATAAATAGCTTGACTCTGAAAAGTCAAAGCAAGATGAGGAAATTGCATGTGAACTAGAGGCACAGGAACCAGAAGCTGGACTAGCAGCAGAATCTGGACCAGCAGCAGAATCTGAGAAAGATCAAGATGAAGAAGAACATGTTGACTCTAAAGACAAGTCAAAGGGAAAGAATGGATGGAAGTACAAGTCTTCACATCCAGAATCTCTCATTATTGGCAGTGCAGCAGAACCTTTAAAGACCAGATCATCAAGTAGAGAAACCAGTCTGTTTGGTTTACTCTCAACAATTGAACCAAGCAATGTTGATGAGGCTTTGGCAGAGGAAGGTTGGATACTTGCAATGCAAGAAGAGCTGAATGAATTTCAAAGGAATGATGTTTGGGATCTGGTACCCAGACCAAACAAAAACATTATTGGAACCAAGTGGATGTTCAGGAATAAACTCAATGAAAAAGGTGAAGTGGTAAGGAACAAAGCCAGATTAGTAGCTCAAGGATACAGTCAACAGGAAGGTATAGATTACACTGAGACTTTTGCTCCAGTGGCCAGGTTAGAAGCAATTAGAATTCTCTTATCATTTGTTGCTAATCATGATATAATGTTGTATCAAATGGATGTTAAAAGTGCATTCTTAAATAGCTATATAAGTGAGGAAGTCTATGTCAAACAGCCCCCTGGATTTGAAAATCCTGATTTTCCAGACCATGTTTTTAAACTTAAAAAATCTTTATATGGTTTAAAACAAGTACCAAGGGCATGGTATGACAGACTTAGTAACTTTCTACTTAAGAATGAATTTAATAGAGGCCAGATTGATAATACTCTATTTAGGAAATCCATTAAAAATGATATTTTGATTATTCAAGTTTATGTTGATGATATCATATTTGGATCGACTAATGGCACTTTGTGCAAAGAGATTTCTGACCTAATGCAGAAAGAGTTCCAAATGAGCATGATGGGAGAACTCAAGTTCTTCCTGGGAATTCAGATTCACCAAGGTAAATCAGGTATACCCTTTCACCAATCTAAATATACTAAAGAACTTCTTAAAAAGTTCAAAATGAGGGAATGTAAGCCTATGGCCACCCCCATGCACCCAACCTGCTCATTTGAGAAAAATGAAACCAGCCAAAAGGTAGACCAGAAAACATACAGAGGTATGATTGGATCCCTTCTTTATTTAACTGCTTCTAGACCTGACATCTTGTTTAGTGTATGTGTCTGAGTCCGTTTTCAAGCTGACCCTAGGGAATCCCATTTAACTGCTGTCAAACGAATTCTGAGATACCTTAAAGGAACCACCAACCTTACCCTGTTATACAAGAAAACCCCCACCTACAAACTCAAAGGTTTTTGTGATTCCGACTATGCTGGGGACAAGCTGGAAAGGAAAAGTACAAGTGGCAACTGCACTTTCTTAGGTGATAATTTGATCTCTTGGTCAAGCAAAAGACAAAGCACCATTGCCATGTCAACAGCTGAAGCTGAGTATATATCAGCAGCAGGATGTAGTTCATAGTTACTCTGGATGAAACATCAACTTGAAGATTACAACATCTTTGAAACCAATATCCCTTTGTTATGTGATAACACTTCAGCCATAAACCTAACCAAGAACCCTATCTTACACTCTAGAGCCAAACACATTGAAATAAAATATCATTTCATTAGGGACCATGTTCAAAAAGGGACTTTAAGCATCCAGTTTGTGGACACTGATCATCAATGGGCTGACATCTTCACCAAAGCACTACCTGAAGACAGGTTCGAGTTCATCAAGAAGCATCTCAGCATTACCTCCATATCTGACTAACTCAAGTAGTCATCTTAGGAGTTTTTAAATTTCTTGTAATTTTATTTTCTGTTTTACTTTCTGTAATTTGTAAAGAGAAAAACAAAAAATACAAAAATAGTAAGACCTCTTTTTGGCTGATGACAAAAAGGGGGAGAGAGAGAAAAAGGAGACATAAGTAGAAAAAGAGAGATAAAAAGAAAGAAGGAGTGAAAAAGAAAGAGATGAAAAGAGAAGGAGTTGAAAAGGAGAGGAAACAGGGAGAGAGAAAAATAAAGAGAGAAAAAGAAATAGTGAAAAGAGAAGGAGTTGAAAAGGAGAGGAAATGTGAAGAAAGAAAAAGAAAGAGTGAAAAGGAGAAGAAACAGGGAGAGAGAAAAATAAAGAGATGAAAAGAGAAGGAGTTGAAAAGGAGAAGAGAAGAGAAGAAAAGAAAGAGTGATCAAGAAGGAGTTGAAAAGGAGAAGAAAAATTCAGCATCAGACTTAGGGGGAGAGATTGGTCTGAGGGGGAGTAATTCAAATCTACGAGTTATAAGCTAGCAAAATAAGTTAAGGTTTTGTCATCATCAAAAAGGGGGAGATTGTTGGAACCAAGTTGGTTTTAAGTCTTAGGATTTTGATGTTTACAAAAGCACTCAATGTAATCTTATTTTGTACCTTGAATTATTAAATTAAATGCCACCAGAAGCTAAAGTAATCAAAGCAGAAGATCAAAGGGTTCTAGAGATTGAATCCTAAAGGTACCAGAAGATACTCCAGGATGTCAAAACATCACCAGAAGATATCTTTGCTAGCCCAGATCAGAAGGAAACCTGGACCAGACCAGAAGAAAGCCTGCCAGAGGGAGACTTGATTCAGACCAGAATGAATCAAATGTCAGATTTATTCCTGAAGTTATTTTGACCAGAAGATGGCCTGGCAGTGAAATGATGAACAACCCAGACTTGATCCAGACTTAATCAGAGGATAATTTAATGGGTCAAGAACAATATAATCAATCCAGATTTGACCCAGACCAGAAGACAACATGGTTCAGGGTATGAAACTAAGTCAAGACCAGAAGAAATGATTTCCAGAATTGATCCAGACCTGATCCAAAATCAAAAGTAAAATGTTCAGACTGAAATATTATTTGTCCAGAGTTAATTTCAGTTTAATCCAAACCAAGTCCAGAATTGGTCCAGATCAGAGGGAAGATATTCAAATCAATGGTTCAGATTTAAGTATTTAGCCCAGTGTTGGCCAAGATCAGAAGATCAGACTATAGCCCAATGTTGGCCGAAATCAGAAGGTCAGAAAGTGTGGTCCACCATTGGCCGAGATCAGAGGATCACAGCAGATCAGACCATGGCCCAGGTTGGCCGAGATCAGAAGATCAGAAGGTGTGGTCCAGGGTTGGCCGAAATCATAGGATCACAGCAGATCACCTTAGTATAGTCCAGATATGGACTAGCGCAGAAGATCAAACGGTCCAGATTTAATCATGAGGATTAACGTTGGAGATTTAATTAAATTTGATCAAAGTATTAAAAAGATTTGTTACAAAAATAAAGTGAAGTCGTATGGAAGATCAGGAGCTGTTGGCCGGAAGAAACTAAAGACATGATTGGCTAGTTATTTTTGAAAGAAAATCTGAAGCATAAGAAAGATATGTTTTTTATTTAAGTGAAGCCCGATTGGTCAATATATTTTTGCAAGAGAATCCAGCAAAATACAGCTCGAAATTAAGCTTGGAAGATGCCCTAATTCGCATCTATAAAAGGAGGCTGAAGGCAGAATACTTAGCATCGAAAATCACAAAAGAGTCATACACTTCCAAAAGCAAACACTCAAGTTTTCAGTGAGGTTAATTGTGAGTTCCAGCTTTCCAGAAGCAAGCACTCGTGTTACTTTCTTTCCCTTGTGTTAGATCTAAGTTGTTGAAGTAGAGTCTACAATCTGAGGGAGTCAGAAGGGGTAGCAGATTATTTGGCAATTAGATTCAAGGCGTTGTAGTTCCTTCTACAATATGAGGTTGTCAGATTGGTAGGAAAAGACTTGACTTAGGAAGTCAAGGTGCTGTATTCCTCAAGAGTCTAGGATTGTTAGACTGTTTGAGAAGACTGACTTGGAGGGTCAGTGGAACTGTTGTAATTCAAAGTTTGAATTAGTGAAATCCTTCAAGGTGAATGGACTGGACGTAGCCTCGTTAACGGTGAACCAGTATAAAAATTCTGTGTTTTATTTTTACTTTATATCCGCTGCTAACTCTGTTTTTATTCATACATCAAGTTTTGTTTTAAAAATGTAAAAAACAGGAAAAGTATTCAAGTTAGTCAAACACAATTCAACCCCCATTCTCATGTTTGCACCTTCACTATATGCCAGGTCTTGTTAGATTCTAGGGAATCCATTTCATCGTTTATAGCTTCTTGCCAAAGATCTGCATCCAAAGATGACAAGGCTTCTTTGAGATTTGTAGGATCCTCTTCTAAATTATAGGCCATATATTTTGGTCCATAATCTTTAGCAACTCTGACACTCTTACTCCTTCGAGTTTCCAATTCACCTTGTATGTTGCTTTTAGCACTTCCTGTCACGGGAGTATGACTGGGTTCGCTGCCCCCACTATTTCTCGATTTGAAGGGGAATTTATTTTCATAGAAGTCAACATCATTTGACTCTATGATCACTTTCGCATTTAGGTCATAAAACCTATACGCTTTACTGTTTACTGCATAGCTAATGAATACACATTCATAGGCTCTACTAGCGAGTTTAATTCGCTTGGGAATGGGGAATTCTAACATACGCCAGACAGCCCCATGTTCGAAGATAAGACAAGTTTGATTGTCTTTTCTTTATTATCTCATAAGGAGATGTTTTGCTTATAGATTTTGGAAGTCTATTTAGAACATAGCAAACAGTCAAAATAATTTCCCCCCACCAATGAGATGCAGCACCAGACTTAAGCATAATAGCAACAACAAGTTCAGTCAGAGTCCTATTCTTTTTTTCAGCTTTACCATTCATTTCAGGTGAATAAGGTGTTGTGGTTTCATGTATGATTCCTTCAGTTTTATAAAACTCATTAAATAAACTAGAATCATATTATGTTCCTCTATCACTACGAAACCTCTTAATCTTTTTACTAAATTGATTTTCTATTTCAGTTAAAAAGATCTTAAACATGTCAATCGCATCACTTTTATTTTTCATCAGATATACAAAGGTATAGTCAGAGCAATCGTCAATAAAAGTAATAAAATAACGTTTTCCATTTCGCGTTAGTGTTCCATCAAGTTCACATATATCAAAGTGTATTAAATCTAAAGGTTCAGATTCTCTAACAACTGATTTATGTGAAGTCTTAGTTATTTTAGCTTGACTGCAAAATTCACATTTTTCAAGTTCATTTAAAGATAACTTTGGAATTAAGCCTAAGTTACTTAAGTTTGCAATCACACGTTTGTTCACATGACAAAGTCTAGCATGTCAAATATTAAAATCACACAACATGTAAGCAGAAGGAGACATTTTATTCATTTCAACATTTAATTTAAACATGCCATCAGTAGCGTAACCTTTCCCAACAAAAATACCATTTTTAGAAATGGTGTACAAATCTGCCCCTATAGCCTGATTAAACCCATCCTTATTAAGAAGATAACCAGAAACTAAATTATTCCTTATTTCTGGAGTGTGCATGACATCCTTCAGAATTAAGGTCTTTCCGGAGGTGAATACTAATTCTACATCTCCTATACCAGCAACATTCGTGGTGTGGGAATCTCCCAACAGCACTTTCTTATCTTCAGCAGTAGTGTATGTTTTGAACATAGCACGATCATAACAGACATGGCGAGAGGCGCCAGTGTCAATCCACCATCCATCTGATCCACCAACAAGGTTGATCTCAGTAATCATAGCAATGAATTGTTCTTCTGCCAAGTTAGCCTGTTGAACAGGGTTTGGCTTGTTCCTACACTTGCGTGCCATATGCCCTTCTTTTCCACAATTATAGCAAAGAAAATGTGCATTTCTAGGAGGTGGTTCCTGCTGCTGCTTTGGGACCTTTGGAGGGTTCCCATTCTTGTTGCTGTTTCTGCGATTCTGATTCTTAAGTGGTTTGCCGTTTGGCTTCAGAACTGCTCCAATGAACTTCTTCTTTTTGTTATTGGTAACAAGAAGAACTTCTTCTTTTTGGTCTTGTTTACGGGATTCTTCCTCAATTCTTAGGCGGGTTATCAGACTTTCAAGAGAGAACTCTTTTGTTTTATGCCTGAGAGAATTTTTTAAATCTTTCCAAGCAGGGGGCAGTTTGTCAATAATAACAGCAATTTGAAACTGTTCATCGAGGGACATACCTTCAGAGACGATCTCATGAGCAATTTTCTGGATTTCATGGGATTGAGCTTCCACTGATCTGTCATCTGTCATCTGATATTTGAGGTAGTGCCTAACAGCATACTTCTTGGCTCTAACTTCCTCAGTATCATATTTCTTCTTTAAAGCATCCCAAACCTGTTTAGCAGTATCGCAGGAACTATAGTAATCATATAGATCATCAGCAAGTTCATTCAGAATATAATTCTTACATAAGTAATCGTTATTATTCCATTGGGTTAATTCAGCAGCTTTTTTATCATTTTCTGATTTTTCACCCATTTTCTGATTTTTCACCCATTTTCTGGAACAACAGGAATGTCATCTTTTAGAACGTTGGCAACATTTTTCGTTGTTAGAAAAAATAACATATTTTGTTGTCATCATTTGAAGTGACATCCCTCAAACCGAAACGGTTTGCTGAAATCAGAAACAGATGAACCTGTACCAGTAATTTCTTCGGTAGACATGGCAGAAGGAAACGTCTTAAAATTGTTGTTTCGAGTTTTGAAAAACGAGTTTAAAAACAATTTATGCCACCAAAAATATTATTGGGTTGAGTCGCGGACTAGGTCGCTCTCTTTAAGACGTTTCGCGGCACTGCCCAAATTGTGCAAGGCAGACTATCAACCACGCCGTCCCCATGATAAAACAGCTCAGTTACTCTGTATCGAATTTTCACTGCACCGTGAAAAAACCGTTCTAGAATTACACCCTCAGTATGGCAGTCTAATGGCTGCCACTCGTAATATGGTACTAAGACCACTCGAAAGAAAAGAAATGTAGAAGTAAGAATATGGAGGGAGAAGAAGAGAAAAGCCTCAGAAGATTGAGTGCTTTTGGTGTGATTTACAACTGAGCAGAACCCTCTATTTATAGAGGAGATCTGCTACTGGACCAGAGAAAATTCGGGATCCATCTGACCAGATCCACACTAAAAACGTGCCCCATAATTCTAGGTCAAAATCGAACCGTGAGAAAAACAGGGAATGATTTACTGGATCAGAAATTCAGTGTTGACTCGGTGGAGGGCCATTTAAGTAAAAACGCAAGCATTCATTTTTTCAGAAATTAAATATTAATTTTTAATTTTCTTTTTTAATAAAATATAATAATTCACCACCCAAGCCCAAGCCCGGCCCAGTCGACCGGACGGACGGCGGCGGCGCGCGCGAGCGTGGTGATTTATTTTGCATGCGTTCTCGCTCCTTCACAAAATTGGGGTACCCCTTGAGGTTCCCAAGGGTCATACCTCCACCTTATATACACTACTAGAATGTGTAATCCCTCCTGTGTGGGACTTCTAACTTTTTAATTCACAAACAAGCTTTTTTGTTCCTCATTTCCAACAGAGACTAAAGGGAGTATGCTAAAAGAAAAAAAATTCATGAATTCATCGGTTTAAGAATTGAAAACATATCTTAAAGTTCTAATAGTTTTATTAGAATAAAGAAAACACGTGATAGGAGTACACGAATACACAATATAGAAGTGGTATGTAGTCCGAGTAAGAATATTCTCAAATATTCAAAAGAAACTGAGAAAATTCATTACTAATTTTTTTTTATAAATGCTTAAGTGAGTTTGATATGTACACATCACTCAAATTCTTTTTTTTTTTTAATATTACTACTCAATAAAGACGCAATCACTCCAACCTAAGACCTAAAAAAATTTTACTAAATAAATTCTACTAATAACTCTATATCATATGTTTCAACGTCATTTATTTATTTTAAAATGATTTATTAATTGGGACTCACACATAAGTGAAGAGAGAAAGACAAGGTGCTTGTGTAAGAGATGGTCACTAAAAGAGACCCATTTAAGGGTGGTCCCTAATAAGATAAAGCAACCCCTATTGGGATGCTCTAATGGACCTCTCAATTTCTACCCTTTCTATCGAAGGTTGCCTTTTGGATTGGTCTTTTCAATTTAAGCAAGTTTATGATTATTTATAAATAAATTAAAAAAAAAAATCTTCATATATTTATAGACTTTTATGAAATTAAATAAGACTTTTCAGAAAAGAAAATGAGACACAGAAGAAAAGGAGGGGTTGGGGAATGAGTACATAACAAAATTATAAAACTGTTTTATATTGCTCTCTAGAGAAAATGTAAGATTGGATACAAAACGAACCATAGCTTCATCTTTCACAAAGGCCACCGTATCAACGATCAATGAAGGATTTGTTCATAAGTTCCACAGCGTCATCCATGAACTGCATGCACACAAATAAAATAACTACATTAATCATGAAAGTTCATTGCAGGTCTCAACTGGAGATATATCCATTAATATCAAAAGATGAACAGGCTGATTGTATAACTGCAACACAACCAACCAGGCCAACCAAAATAAATAAATCCACATACAAGCAACTACGATATTTAAGCCACAAGTCATAAGAGATGATTTTTGATTCGTTTAGTTCAACAAAAGCATTAAGAATAGGCTTGAACAAGCTCTAAGCATTTCAGGAAAAATACATTGCACAAAATAAAGTGTGGGTTTTTGAGCAAAGCATCTGGCAGTCTGAAAACACTATGGTAAAAGGCAGGTGAAGCTGAACTTTTTATAGCATACCAAAACTTAAAATTCAACTCGCTACAATACCGTTGGTTTTTCATTCAAGGTAAACATGGTATATTGTATGATATGCAGCAAGGCCATGTGTTTCAGTGCAATAATAATGATTGGCATCCTTGTTACCACACGGAGAAGTTTAAATTGTTATCATCTTCATCTCCAAAAGCATAAGGGAACATGTATGCCTAGTAGCAATGTTATGCAAATATGTTGGATTGAGTGCAATTAATATACTGGGAGAAAAGTAGGCAAGTAACTCTATACTCCATTACACAATTCATCAATATGATAATATAAAATGCAAACTTGTTATGTTCAACCGAAAGAAGTACCAACAATATTCCCCATGCATGTAGGAAATATATATAAAAGATTCACCTTGCCCATCGCCTTAAGTTCTCGCCCGACTGGTTCCAAAAATTTCAGGTCAATCTCGATAGGCCAGACCTGTCCAAAAAGGAAGCCAAAACAAAATATTTCTGAAGAGCATCGCCTCAAAAGAGAAGCATAAATATTAGAGAAGACCTAAACATAAACTACAAGGGGGAAAAAACATGAAAACACATGATAATAGGAGGAGGAAAGATCAGACAGAATTCACGAACATATCATACTTTTAATTTAAATTACACAGCAGGCTCGAAGATCTGTTATTTTCTACATATCTTTCCAAACAAGAAACAGAATAAAACAAGACACATTTTTTTAATTATTAGTGAAAATAGGAAATAGAAACATAAAACAATTGCTTAAAACCAAATAGGTTCTGAGATTGATATAGGAAGATTGAGAAAAATATGCCACAAATTTGAGAAGGAAAATGGCAAAACAAAATTCAGAGTGTACTCCAAGTTTTTTAGCTGAATGATGAATGTGGTAGATGGTATTAATATTGGGATTAAAACTCATGAGGTCAATCCTAAAGATCATTTACGGTGGTGCTTAATTATCAATTCTGAAGTTGTTAGATCAGCCTCTAACATAAGGATTAATGCTAAAATCGTCCTAAAAAATGAACAAATTCCTAATTTTTGTTGAAAAAGTAAAGATATAATTATAAGGCCCCACAAGAAAGACAATTACAATTGTGAGCCATAGTCTGTAGTTTCCGTCTCCTATACATACATCCTTTGACAATAGATTAAAATGAAATATGCAATAGAAATTATAAGATTCCAGTACCAAACAAGTAAAATATAGTTCCAAAATTACCCTAACACACAACGTAATCAATTATTAAAATGAAAAGGAAACATTTAAAATCACAAGAAATCAAAAAGCATTAAACGTAAAAATTCCACATAATTTGATTTAAAAAATTGAAAGAAGAAGAATATGTACCTTGAGGCCAAGTAGTCTGATGGGAGTAATCTGACCAGGTATGATGCATTCAGGACCAGCTGCTTCCACAATAGCCTCATCACCCAAACCATCACCTATAGGGTCTGGATGCTGCAAAAAGAAATTGAAAATCAAAACTAGGTTTGTTGATTGTTGAATTTGATGAAAAATGAAAAGAGGTACCTACCTTCATGATGGAAATTGCATAGTCGGAAAAAGGTGTACTGGAAACGCGAAGAATTGGAGTGTGATGAATTTTAGGTAATGGCTTCACTGATGAAGATGAAGCTCTCCATGGCACGTCCTTTTCAAACGTGGAACCATTCATCTTCGACATTTTCAACTTCTTATCTATCTATCTATCTATCTATCTATCACTTCTAACTCTCTTCTTACAACACATATCATACATCAAGTCAGACCCGCTGAAACTCTCTTAAGACACAAATTTTGGATTTTTTCTCTCTCTCTCTCTCTTCTTGTTCCTTCTCCATTTTTAATTTATTATTATTATTTTTAAAAAAAATTGCATTTATCTCCTTTAATTTATTTATTTTTATATGACACTTACCTTGTTTTGCCAAACTTATGTAAATTACTAAAATTACTATTCACTGTGATAAATTAAAAAGAATTCAAAAAAATGTACAAATAGAATTTGTATTTCACAAAATTAGATATGACAACATAACTCGCACTTGTGAGTATCTAAAACCGTGTCTTGATTTGTATGGAGAAAACCGTTTTGATTGGATGCGGGTGCGGTTGTGTTGATATTCACCACGCACCTGAATTCGTTCCGCTAATAATATTATTTTAATTTTTAAATTTTATATACATGTACATATTAAATATACTTAATTTTTTTTAAAATATTAAAAATTAAAATCTCATCTCTATAATTTTTATTTTATTTTATTATATTATACTAATTATAATAGATATAATTTTTAAATTTATAATTTTATATATATATATATATATGAATGAATGTAGATGTAGGGAAAGACAAAATATGTCCTGCTTACCCAAAATTTAAAGAAATGGAATTTTTTGAAACACATCTACACAATTTAAAGAAATTGCTGGAAGGCATCTAAATTCAAAATAATTATTTTTCAAAAACACATTTGTATTTTAAAAAATTTAATTTGAATTTTTTGAAACACATATAATCTCATCACGTGAGAGTGGAAGAGTTTTGTGTTCCAAAAAATCTAAATCAAAATTTTGAAAACACGTTTGTAAAATTTTCACTCAACTGATGGACCTTCATAAAAAATGAAGGAGAAATGTACCGTGCACCCCCCACTTTGACTTCCCACCCCCATTCTTTGTGAAATGTCTTAATTGTCTTTTTTCCTAACTATAACCCCATCTCAAAAAAATTACCATTCACTTTTTCACCCCCTTCATTCGAAACCTACAAAATTCACCCCACAATTCGAAACATTCAAATCTGCGAAATAAAACAAGTACATAATTTAGATAAAATTTGAATATTTAAAATGTTAGAAGTTAAATTTTTGTAAATTTTCGAAAGTTTTGAAGAAGCTGAAACCTTCGAAGTGAAATTTTTTCCTAGATTATCGATGGTTTCATCAAACTCTCGAATGTTTACATCACAAATTCCATAATTTATCAACACTTTCGAAATTTTTGAAAGTTTCGAAAGACGTATAATTAAAAAAAGTTGCAAACATTTTCGGAAGTTTCGTGTGAAGCTGAAAGTTTCGAACAATTTCGGAAGTTTCATTTAAAGTTGAAAGTTTCGAAAACTTTACTTTAACTTTACTTTAACTTTTCTACGGACAATCAATGGAAAAATAAAATACGAGGATATTTTGAAAACTTAAGTTGAGTTGCATTTTGTTTAACATTATTCACATATTATTTTTAACGTTACCTACACACTAACCATAGAATCTTCTTAAAAAGATAAATTTATTCAATAACAAATTTACACACGGTTTTTCCGTGAGTAATTAATGATTTATCCACGAACTAAGATCCGTAGGTAATTTTTCAAAAGTTTTCTGGATAATTTTGAAAGTTTCCAAATTTGGAAAGTTTCGAAATAGAAAAATTCCAGAATTTTGAAATTTTGGAAAGTTTCGAAAGTTTTCAAATCTGGATAATTTCAAAAATTTGAAAAGTTTCGAAAGTTTCCAAATCTGGATAATTTCGAAAGTTTCCAAATCTAGAAAATTTCGAAATTTCCAAATTTGAAAAGTTTATAAATTTGGAAAGTTTCGAAATAGAAAAATTCAAGAATTTCGAAACTTTGGATAATTTGAAATTTCCGAAATTATCCATTTTGAAATTTATTATAAATGGTTAAAAGGGTAAAATTGTCTTTTCATGTATCTTGAGGGGGTGGCAGGTACAGCTGTGGGAGTGCTCGGTAGAAATCTCAAAATGAAGACCAAGGTATCTGGCAAGAAATTTTTTTGCCAACTACTCTTGACATTTGGTAATCCATGACTAATCGGAGGCTTTTAGTTCTTGCTCTGAATTATTTGCATTGTCTTAATGGTCTAATGATATGGACAGGAGATTGATCATAGGCTCATAGCCCATTCCACTGACTATGATAGAGTTTGTTTTTTCATCCAAATCCCACATAGCGGAAAACCAACGGAGATGCATGACGGTGAGTAAAAAGAATCCTCTTAACATCTCTGAAAACTGTCAATGACAAACATCTAACACCACCATGTCCTTCCCATTTCCTAACGTTAAACGAGGCTAAATGTTATCATGTCCATCTGTGAGAACATATGATGTCGATGTTGATAATAAATGGCATTGGATGCTAGTTTTCAACGGCTGATACTAATGTTCAAACCAACCCCTGCACCTCCAATCAAAGTACAAAAATTTAAGCACAAAAGGGTGGGAGGAGAGGAACTATTCCTTGTACCTACAAAATGTACCATTGTTCCCAGAAGGAAAAATAAAATTTCCATATCTTTCTGTACGGGGAAAAAAATACAAAAAAGCATTTCACAGAATATTCTTAATCTGCAGACATTGCTCACAATGCCAAATACATTTTGAACTTAAATAAATCATTGCTTTCTTTAACTTTCTGATTATCCAATTGAGAAAATGGAGAACAAATATAAATTACATGGAGGGGGAAGAAACCAAAAAATAATGGCACCAGAATATAATTCTCCACCTATCCAATGAACAATCCCAGCTACGGCAATAAAATTATTTTAATTTGGCTAAACTATGATCATATCTGGCCCATTTTGTGCAGCAACATCTGACAGTCTCTTCCAATTCAATTCCCGCTGCTCTTCCACCTCTTTGGCCTTAGCCTCTCTCTCCAAATACTGCCTCTGGCACTCTTCAAATAATTCAGCATCCATTTCAACGAACATTTTTCTAACATTCACAGTCAGCCCACTAACAGCCTGGTTCCAATGACTCTGTACATTTTTCTCCAATGCTTCAAATATTATCGGTAATACAACAGTCCTGTTTTGGGCAATTAAACTGACAATGTGCTCATTATTCCACAAAAAAAGGGTCCGTTCTGCAACCTGCATTGTAAATGTGCTTAAGTATACAGACTTTTTGAAGGGGTAATTTAACTATTTACAATAAATGAAATAGAATGCAATTTTTAAAAGATTAATGATAAAGTAGTCAATTAAAAGCAATCAGGATTCTCATTAGTATGCTAATTATCACTTGAAAGGTAAGACTTTGCGTACTTGCCCGTACTTGCACAAAGCGCTTACTCTAAGGAGGTTAACCTAGATCCAAACCTAAAAGCTAGTTTGTGAAGATCCGTTCTGAATCTTCTGATCATTAAGCCCTCTCTTTTGACCCTTGAGACTAATCATTATACGAAAGGGAAATGCTCCAATAGAAGACAAGGACATCTATTAGCCTTCCACAAAATGTCATTAGTCATGCATTAGGCCAGTCCTGATCTGGAATAATTACTATTTAAGTTCAAGAGGAAACCAAGAGGCCAGTCCCAGTCTTAATGTTTCTGAACTATTTGAGTTCATGGATCTGATCTTCAACCCAAAAGGTTTATGGATCTGATCTTCAACCCAAAAGGCCAAGAAGAGTCAGATAATCACAAAATTAGTTCAGAACTTTCTAATTAAAAAAATAATAACCTGTAGAAAATCCTCAATCCTATAACGACTAAAGAGTCAAGACCATATTGACACTTGACAGGCCAGGCTAAAGATAGCATCTTGTAGAAAGAGGTAAACGAAAATCACCTTAAATAGCACAGGTAGAGAAAACCATATCACAGGAAATGCACACTTTTTTGTTTCCACAAATTCTAGATGTTTGAGGTCGAGACCCTGTTTTAATTTTTCCCTATCTGATGAGTTTAAGCTCAAATTACCATTGATGACCAAGATTAGATTTGGTAAAGCTAAAAAAAGTAAGGAATTTAGTGATGCTGAACTTTGGAATCTTGAAACAGGAGAACCAATTCACTCCTCCCTTCCTTGCTTCACTTTTAAAAAGGATCACCTAACTTTTGTGTCCAGGGAAGAAATAAGAGCAGAGAATGGAACTACATAGAAGTTTTGGATAATAAACACCCCATGGTTCTCTATTAGCTTTCTGGTAACATTGATTACAGCCAAGCCACATTACAAAGATGGCACTGAAGGAATTATTAAAAAAAAGATGGCATTGAACGTGCATTCATAGAAATTCTATTCAAACTAATTTCTCCCATTAATTACTCGGACAATTAGCAGTCTAAAAAAAGCACAAATTCATTTTGATGAAAATAAATTTTCCATTTTATACATGCAATGTAAAATTTTGAAATCTAGGTTGGGTTTGGACTTTAGATTTGTTGGCACAGTAGACGTCTAATCCTATTTCCATTTTCTCGCTCCATTCCAAAGAGGTACAAAACAAAGGGTTTATGTGTTAGACATGTAAAGACACCACTGGGATTTGATTAAATGTGTCATTTTTCTTTTCTTATTAGAATTTGTATTTTTAGAATGTGTTTTGTTTGTTTTCATTCATCTTTCCTGTTTTTGGAGTTTTTTAAGGCAGTGGTGAAAACTGAAAACACACACACACACTCTTAAGTTTCTCCTATAATTTTTCACCAACATATTTATCATTTTATCAAATAAGAAAAATTTAAGGTCTAAGAATCAATGTTCAGCCCATGGTACAAACTTAAACTGCAAAAGTCTTATTATCATTCACGCAAATAGAAAAAGATTATCAGGACAAACTAATAGAATCTAGAACTTATAACAAGAGACCCGATTCTGAATCAATAGCTTTGAACTGCAAGACAAAATGCAATGTAGTTAAAGTACTCATCTGCACATGAAAACACATAAGCTGATACTGCAGCTTGATGATCGAAATGAAAAAGAGAAGAAACAATTCTTTAAACTAGGAGATTGAATCAATATAGAATGGTAGAATTTAGAACTGACACCTAAAACAGATTTAAATTCAAAAACATAATAATATAAAAGATAGGCTAAAATGCAAAGCACATGCTTTGACTCGTCTCCACCAAATAAGCCCCATGGTTGTAATTTTTGCAATTATTCCAAAAACTTCCTATGACTAAAAAGTTGAAACAAATATAAAGAATGAATGTCAATCGAGTTAAGTTTTGCTGCAACTTTGATTCAAAAAGAGTGCTTCTAGGAAGAATTTCTCTCAATTTTGTGACTCTGAGATTTCACAATCTTTTTATCAGTTATGATCTAAAACAGTGGCATATTAGGGAGTTTCCAGAATTTGGGGATATTTTCCTTAAGCCAAATCTCCGAGTTTAAGTAGGCTGCAGAGAGTCAAATTCAAAGCAGAACTTACTTGCATATGTAAGCCAAAATCAACACCACCCACAAGGCAGTTACAAGAAATCGAGAAATAATCAGTTATGCTAAAATCAAAATTCAGTTTCAAGTTTCAGGTTTACTAATTACTGCCATTAAAATATCATTACAAGCACCTCACTAAAACGTAAATAACACTAACAGTAATATTAAGAAAGAAATCTATAACTCAAAGATATCTGAAATAGTGCATAAGCCAAACCACAAACTTCCCTTTCAAAGTTATTAAACAGAACATTTACAATACATTCACTTATGTATGCCAACGAATCTTATTTTATGCGAGGGGTGTAGACCATTTAATAGAGACAATATACATTTATAAATTTCAGAGTAAATTATCAAAGAATAGTTGTACCAAAAAAAATTGTCAACAAATAGTCATCAATTGAATTAAAGAAGAAAAACAAAAAAGAATAGACAACCTCTGTACGTGAGAAATGTATGGGATGTGAAATTGTGATCAACTATTTTTGTATATGGGTATATTAGGGTTGAAGACAATTATGATAGAACATTATATACTTCCCAAATTGATAGATAATGGTAAAACATAGTTCTTTTTGGTTTTCCTCCATCGCCAAACACATCACCATTAATGTGCGAAACTGTAACTGAACTATCCACAAAACTAAAACAAACTGGGTTCAACACATTAATACAATCACAGCAGAGTTTGGGACTTGAAGGATACCTCAGCTAAAGTTTACTAACTAGGAAACCAAACCTTATATTGCTCATAAGTTAATATTATACCATATAAGGACCTAGTTGAAATCTATCTCACAAAGATAATAACAGTTCAACAAGAAGCATTGCAAATTTATAACCCAATTATCCAAAGGAAAAGGAAACTAGTAATTAATAAAAAGCTTGTATTAATCCTAATCAATCAACATCATGAAAAACCATTATCAACAAACCTGAAATTGCGGACTATTGAGACAACGTGCAATCTGTCTAAAAAGAAGAACCATGCAGCGTTGGAATTCTGCAGCCTGCATAGCCTCCAGCACCTCCTCCAGCTCCCCAAGAAATAAAACTTCCTTCTGGCAATTGGTGAGGGGCCAATACTTCAACAAACCCCTAATAACAGTATCCGCTAACTTATAATCCTTCTCAACAAACTGAGAGATGCAGTAAGACAATTGCTGATGGTACACAGCAACAGGTTTAGGTTTATGCAAAGGCAACAAAGCCCTCACAAGAAACAATTTATGTTCCTCCTTCATGGGCAAAGCAAACCCATTAATGACACTCCCAAGAATCTCAAGAAGCTCCCCAATCCCACTATGTCTCTCAGTCTCATAAATAAATCGATAAAATATGTTATTAATAGCCTTCCTAATAAAGGGTCTAAGAACCATGAATTTTCCATACACACGATGCAATATAGTTTTCACGTACTCACGCTCCCTAGGGTCCTCGGAATCAAACAAATCAAGCAATTTAAGCACAAAGGAATGATCAATGTAACGTTTAGCTACCTTAGTATCAGTATCAGATGAAACCACATATCTAAGGAGAAGCTCATAAACAAGCTGCAAATGAGGCCAAGCTGGCTCCAAACACGGTTCATCCTCTTCCGGATCGGCGGTGTCTTGCCCAGTGTTCTCGTGCGATGCCGGCGGGAGAGACCGGAAAATATTCACCGACACCATTTTAATCATCTCTTCTTGACAAATCTCAGTTATCTTGCCGGAACCAGATTGAATGAATTCAACCAATTCCATCAACGTTTGCCTCTTGATTTCCTTCTCCCGAACCGATTTCATCGTGTCGGTGAAATCCAACGAATGGCAACAAATCTGAAGCTTCCGGATAAACAAATTCTGTCTCTCGGAAACCGGAACGTCACGGAACAAAGGAAGCGGTTCGATTGTTCCCGATGGCGGAGGCACGACTACCGCCGTTGGATTGTTCGCCGGAGGAGCGTATCCATCGGTTGAATCCGATTTGGAGGGCTTCTTTTGCCCTCCCTTCATTATTCTCTTGAACATTTTTTTTTGTGCGAACTCTAACCCTAAGATAACGAATTAGGAAGTGATTGATTATTATGAGGAGGGGATTGTAGAAGATGAAAGCTACTACGACGTCGTAGAGTCTTTCTTATCTGTGAATGGTTCTTCTCACACGGTTTTCGCATCACAACTTAAACGAAAGATGGATCTGAGGATTAGAGTGGTGAATGATCGGAGTTGTGGCGGGTTGATTGGTCGGAGATGTTTTCCGGCGGCGATAAAAAGAGTGGTAAATACAGAGAGAGCGTGTGTTTGTGTTTTGAGGTATTTTTGGGTAAAATAAAATTGAAGAGATTATTAGAGAGGTGCATAATGGTGTCAACGATATCAGTGGATAATGCATTATTACAAAATTATTACAATTATTATTACGATAATAATGAGGAGAATACTATACTTAAGATAGGTTGAATTTCAAGTTCTGCTTTACTTTTTCACATTTGACAAATCACAGGAGTATACTCTCTCCCAACTCTATTTTTTAAATTTTGTTTATGCTTACATTTATAGGATATTTATCTATTTTATATATTTTTATACAATTATCAATCATATAGTGGGATTTGTGGTATATATATATATAGAAAGAAAAAAAAATTGTAAGCAGTCAGCAAAAAAATATGTTATTATTTATAGATAAATTTGATTGTAAGTAGTTAGTTAGTTAGTTAAACATTATATTGAGTGAAAATAATGTTAAAAAATTCAATAATTTAATACTATTTTTTTTATATAGATATAGATAAATGTATAGATATTTAAAAAAAATCATAATTAAATAAAGAAGGATAAAATGGTAAATAAAATAATTCAAATCAATGGTAAATTGAAAAGAAAAAAATAACACCAAAACTTGATATTCCCTTTGATAAATAATTTAGATATTTATTTAAATAAATTTTAAAATAAAATTAAAATTATCAATTTAAATAAATTATCTTAAAATAAAATTTGAAATTAATATGTAGATATTTGTAAAGATGGTTTATAACTAACCTAACAAAATGAAAATTAAGTGGAGGCATATTTAATTTTGAGATTGGTGTTTACCAAGGATTGTTCCATCAAAAGGTCACAATAGATACCCCTTTTCGATAATTAAATTTTGAACTTTGTTATAGAATTTGAAAATTTAAGTGTTACAAATTTCAATTAAATAAATTATATATATAAAAAAATATAATTTAATATATTATTATTTTTTAATTAAAAAAATTAATTTAAAATATTAGATAATCAATGTGTTTTTTTATTACTTTTAATTCAGTCCATTCTTCATATATATATATATATATATATATATTATATATATATATATATATGTGTGTGTGTGTTAAAAATTATATTTACAACTACTTTAATTTAATATGTATTATAAAAATTTATTATTTTTCTTATATTTTATATATTAAATATGACTATTTGAGTAACATCTACCATGTGACCGTGAATATTATTATATATGTTAAAAAAAAGTTCTATTTCATTTATGTATTATATATCTAGTTTTTGATAGAAATGTATTATATATTAATATAAATCAAATAACTGTTTTTTTTTTATTAACTGCATAAAATTTGGTTGTTCCAATAAACTATCGCTTTCAACTTAGACAAATATATTTTTCTTATTTTCCTTTCGTTCTTCTTTTTGCACATAGGGGTAAAAACAAAGACACGCATGCGGACTTGTTTAACTTGTTAATACTAAAATAAAAATTGAAACCCATATAAATATTTATATATTGGTTTCACTCTAAATATTTGTAGATACTTTACCTAAAAGAAGTAGTCCTTTGTATCTTTAATTATATATATTATACTAAACAAAAGTTTAAATGAAATTCTAGTTATTGAAACAATCTATAGATGAAAATTTAATTTCAAATATCTCACATCTAGAAATTAATTTTATTTCACATAGAAAACATCTCCAATGTTCTAGTTATTTGGAGTATGTTAAATGAGATTTGTGTGTGACTAACTGTTTTTAATTTGTTAATCTAATCTTGTATTAAACTCTTTCTTGATGTACATTAAAACAATATAAATTGTTTAATAATGCAATGTGTCAACGTGTTTAAAGCAACCAAATCTCACTCTCACGTGTAAGAATAGAAAATAAATGAACTATCAATTGAAGATGTGATGCGTATAATGTGCAACATTTTCATTTTTTATTTTAATTATGGTCATGTTTTTCAATACATTTATCAAAATTATCATTATTACAACAATATTGAAGTTGTTTATATACTTTCCCTGGTTCTCAGCAATATATTATTATGAAACTGGTGTCTAAAAAGTTAACTGATGGCAAGTCCCTCAAAGAGTAATTTTAAAAATGTGTTTGCAGTTTGATCATTTCTTGAGAAAACAGTATCCGAAACAATATGCATAGATGTTGTTACATTAGCCAGAAATGAGTCCAAGGTCACGACTCATCAAACGAGACTACGTCATGTGCACGTCTCTAATCAGTATTACTATAATCATTAGCATCTACATAAATATTCTATGGGGATTAGACACTCAAAGTAGAGTTGGATCCCATACAGATGTAGAAATTCAATCTTAACTACAAACCACTTTATAAACCTAAAAGTAGGAATTAATCAAAAAAGACTTTGGACACATTACCTCAGAGATTAATATATATATACCTTACAATATACTAATATATTAAAAATTAACATTACAAAATAACAAATATCAATTATATTTAAATTTTATGAAATTTTATATATATATTTTAGATATCACTAAAAATTACACTAATTCAATCGTCACAAACTCACAAGTAACTATATTTATAATTACCGAATAGCAAATTAAATTAATTATTCAAGAAAGCACACTATTTTATTTATTTTAAAAAAAAAGCAGAACATCAATTCAATATTTATAACTAAACGTTAAACACACATCCCTTTCTACTATGATCTATGGATGACCAAGAAAATATTGATACATGTCTTTAACTTCATCTTAAATCTTGATCAAGTAAATTTTTTAGACCTAAACACATCTTTAATTA
This sequence comes from Cicer cuneatum, assembly GCA_037974295.1. NCBI lineage: Eukaryota > Viridiplantae > Streptophyta > Magnoliopsida > Fabales > Fabaceae > Cicer > Cicer cuneatum. The sequence goes on along the minus strand of JBBPBO010001986.1, from coordinate 66,397,108 downwards.
CCGTGAATGACTATGAATATCCCCAACAAAACTTAATGTTGTGTTGTTTTAAATGTCTTCACTTTCAAACAAAGTATCACTAGTTTTCACAATCCTCGTTTCAGCTGCTTCAAGTTCAGCCCTGTACTTTCTAAATACATCTCCTTTGTAAAATTTCCTAGTCCTAAGCACCAAAATAAAAGAAACAAAACATCCAATTAATGTTGACATTGTGATAATAATAAAAGCCATCTTGTAACACTCTACACCAACACAAGTTAAGTCCTTCCCCTCTTGTCTCTTTAGTCCATTACTCTCCAATTGTTTCAAAGCTTCTTTATCATATAAATAACCAGCCACTCTCACATTTAATATATAAGATCCCACAGGGCTTGCCACAGCTCCAAAATTGTACAAAGTTGAGTAGTATTTCAATCCAAAAATTTCTGATATGATTGCAAACATTAGTGGCCATTGAGCTCCAAAACAAAATCCAATAATCACAGAGGAAAAGTAAAGAGAGTTTGGGATACCAAGAGCTATTAGAATATGACCAACGCAAGATAGAAGCATAACAACAGTGAGTAAATATGGACGAGGGATTTTGTATTTGTTTAATAAGATTTCTGAACTATAACCCGCTGCAACCCGTCCTAGATAGTTCCATATACTCACTAGTGACACAAAAGTTGTAGTACTTTTATTTGGGTATCCTAATGAATGACCAATTTGCCCTAAGTTATCAATTGCTGTTAATGTTCCACCAACACCAAAAGTTGTTGCTATAAAGAGGATCAACATGTCAATACTAAACAAAGCTTGCAAAATTGTGTAGTCTTCACCTCTATTTGGAGGTTTAAACATAGTCTTGAAACAACAATTTTTATCCTCCAAATTTGTTTTAATAGTTGATGTTGTTTTTGGCACTTCCATTTCTTGTTCATGTGATGACATATTCTCATGTCGGACTTCATTGATAACTTTCAATTGAGAAATCGAATTATCCTTCAAGAGCTTAAATTCCTCTCTAAATACCACAACAAGTGGAAGAAGTAGAAAGAAAATAACACCAACTCCACCAACTACATACTCAATCCTTGAGAAACTAAACTTATTTTGGACAATAATCAAAACCATGAGAAACAAAGCAAGACCAAGTGAAATATAAAGAAGATTATAAAAAACTTTACTCTCTTTTGAAAATTGTTGTTGATTCAATTTCAATATCCTAATAGTTGGAAGAAAAAGAAAAGAAACAGCAGCAGGAAGCCAAGCAATAAGTAAAATAAGAGCTTGAACATTATTTTCATCATCATAATCATAATATAAACTATGATATATTTGTGTGATTATAGCACCACTTAAACCAACATAACCTTTTAAAAGACCTAAAACACTCCCACGACTATTAGGAAAATTCTTAACAGAAGTAACTAAAGCACCCGTGTTAGAAAAAGTTTGAGAATTTGCACCAATGCAAATATAAAGACACATTAACCAAACTTTGGGTTTATGAATTTTTTTAGTAACGGAAAGCCATATCATGAAGTAACCAAAGAAATTCATGACGACACCGGTAGAGAGAACAACCGAAGGAGGTGTGATTTCATTGATTAAACCGGAAATAACACCAACATTGGCACCGAGGTCTTTGAAGAAACTAAGTAAGTTGAGAGTAGTTTGGTCGTAGGATAAAGATGTTTTGATTTGGTTTGAGTAAAGACCGAACATGTAGGTTGCACCTGCGACAGACATGATTAGTGAAGAAGCAAATAACATGAACCAACGACCTGTGAGAAGATGGTAGGTAATGAAGCTCTTTGTAGCTACCATTTTTTGTTCTCTGTTTTGATAATTCATTTTTTGTGGATTCATGGGATCAAGCTATGAAGGATTCTGTATATACTATATAGGGAAAAAGTATAGTTTACTTTCTTACAACAAAAAGTAATATAGTTTTGTAAAAAAATCAAAACAAAAAATATAAAAAAGTCTTTTGTGGTATTGAGTGATCATGAAGATTCGTTTTAGTTAGAATTCGAAAACTCGCGTTATTCACTTTATCTATTTCTCTTTTAAAGTGTATATATTTATATAGGTGTATACCAAATATTTTTATTTGTTTAAATGCAAGTCATTAATAAAAGTTGAAACACCAAAAGTTTATATAGAAACAAGTAAAACATCTTAATTTTGTAGTTTTGAATTATTATTTATGATTATTTTTCAAAAAAGTTATATTATATTTTTCAGTAATTTTTATGTTTTGCACACCTCAATTTCTTGTTTTGCATTTGATTCAAATAAATTTATTTTATTTTTTGCTTTGCACATACAACCGATACAATAACTTGTATTGTATTGAGAAAGATAGGTTCAAGAACATTGATTATACAATTTTAATACATAGAATCATGCAGAGGTAGAGGTAAATTAAAATGTAAGTTTGTAATTTGTTTAATACATGTATCAAAATTTTAAGATTAAATATATTTTTTATCTCACAAAATTAACATCAAATATTAAAATTTCATCTTATATCTTTCTAAAATGAAGTGTACATCACATAATTGTGCATTGTCTCTCCTTCATAAAATTGAACATATTTATCTGACTTCTTTTTCCGTCAAGCTAACGTCATCAATGAACTTTTCCGTCATTTCTACCAAATAACTCCCTTCTTCCATAAACAATGTGTGCACCAATTTTATAATACCTCTTACTTGCCTCAATATCTCATCGACTTAGCATCCAAGTATTTAAAAGTACAACACTGCTCTTTCTTTGGAGAATTTTATTCATTGTCTCGGTATGATAAAAATTGTCGCCTAGGACACCAAAATTGATATCTCAACATATACATGCATATGAAATTAAGGCCGGTTATTCAGAAAGGATTATCACAAGTTTTTATTTTATTTTTTTATAAAGCATACAATTTGCTCCTCAATCAAATGGATAAAAATAAGGTGTCATAATTGTGTAAGTACAATAATATGAATGGAGAAAATGACGAGCACTAAGGGGTGCTCCTCAATTTGCCAATAAAGTGGGAAAGTGGGGGATGCCCATTATCATAAGAGAAGTCATATGGTTTACATTTCACCACTTTTGAGGCTGAGACACAAACAACAAATTGTATTTCATCAAAGTCACGTCATTGAATAAGTTGGTTTCTCCCTAAAAGAGTTTTCATTTGATATACTCTCTCTCCCTATATATATATATAATTAAAGGAAAATATACACGTATCAATTATTAATATAAGAAAAAAAATAATTATTGTCCTTTTTATTTTTAATCATGATTAAATTTTAAAATATATAAATGTCATTAAACTATTAATATAAGAAAAAAAATCATAACTACCAAAAAAAAATAACTACCTTATATTATAAGAAAAATATAATTACTTTATAAAAAAAAATAACTACCAAAAAACCAACATTTTAAAAGAAAATTTTCTTTTTGACAAAAAAAGGAATAATTTTTTTTAAGAAAAAAGTTTTTAGAAGTTAAGAATTGAGAAAATTAAGTGACTTTTAGAAGTTAGGAACCAAAAACTTACTATTTCTTTTTTAAAAAAATTACAAAAGCCATATTTGTAAAAAAAATAATATAGGTTACACAAAAAATTGATCAATGATAAATATTAAAAAATGTGGAATAAATATTTTTCAATTAAATAAATATTAAAAATAACATGACAAATATTTATCACTGATACATAAAAAAAACAAAAGACAAATATTAAAATAACACTAGATAAATTTTTATAATTGATACATAAAAAATACTATACAACAATTTGTTAATGATAAATATAAAAAATTGTGGGACAAATACTTACTACTAATACATAAAAAATACGGTACAAATATTTGTCACTGATAAATATTAAAAAACATGATGGATATATATTTATAAATGATACATCAAAAATAAGAGATAAAATTTGTAAGTGATATACAAAACAAATATTTTCTATTGATACATAAAAAAATACGGAATAGATATTTGAAACAAATCAATATTAAAAAACAATGGGACAAATATTTATGTTGTCACATATCAAAACACAACAAATATTTGTCAATGATACATAAAATAATATATTTTTTTGTTTAAAAGTTAAACAAGAAACTCATAGAATACAAAAGACGCATCACTCGTGCAAGAGTACGGATTTTTTGCTAGTTTAGCTTGAAAGTATATAATAAAAATAGGCTTAGTTGGAGTTTTAAATTTGGTTATTTTATTTTGAAATCTATCAGTTTTTTACTTTTATTTTTTAACTAAAAAATGACGATTTGACGTATTTTAAATAATATGACTCATAATACGATAATGTGAAAGACTAACACTCATGAAATTGCGGTAAAATCTTATAAAAACTTTAGTTTTGAAAATTATTCATTTTATAATTTAATTAATAACATATGACTAATTAATGCATTTAAAAAATTATACATCATGAGATCATATCTCACACAATTAAAAATGTGTCAAATCATCATTTTTTTTAGTTTAAAAATATGATAGAGAGAGCAAAACTGTAACAAATAATTAATTAATTTGATGTTAAAATTATTTTTAGAATACATGTTGATAAATTTTGTGATTAGTTTTTGTTATATGGGTGTTTCAGATGATGTGCTAGTTTTATACACATTGGAGTAAATGAATAATATAAATAACAAATATTATATTTTATTATTTTATATATTTTTCTAAAAATAATAGTATTTTAGTGTAATATTTTAAAGAATAAGATTTTAGGCGATTTTACGTGGATATGCGAGTACGCAGAGAACGTGATATTTTCATGTGCGTTTGACTGATGTTAAGTGTGCACATAGCTATATTTCGATTATTTATAACTATTTTCTATTTTAGGCATTTATTTTATAAATAATTATCTTGAGATATTAGTAATATTGTGTTTGATTTTCTTTATTTTTATATACTTGTTATTGCATTGTGATTTTATATATATTTATCATGATTTATTAATTAATATAAAATGTTGATGTTATATTTATTTTATTTCAAATATTTTCTAATGATGGCAGTATTTTAATGTGAATATTAAAAAAAAATAAGTATAATTATAGTGATTATTTTGAATATGAGAGTCTTGACTATTAATGAATTTTAAAAGATTAATTACTTTAATTACTTTATTTTATAAAATATTAGTTTTAAAATATTAGTAATTAAATTGTTTGGACACTCTAAAAATAAAATAAATAAAATAAATTTTAGGATAGATCATTTCTGCACTTGTTTGTTTCTACGATTGTTTTGTTTGAGCTGTCTGCGTTTTACACCCAATTTTACTTTGTCATTCGCACGCTTCAATCTGTATTTAAAAAAAAATACTTCCTCTTCTTCCTTAGAATGCAACACAACCATAAAAGAAAATCTCATTCCTCTTCTTTCTTGCCATTTGAATTGATCCCAATATCTATCCCACACAAAATCGGCCACTGAATCCATGTTTGGCATCAATTTTATTGATTGTGGCTCCGTATAATCAGAAACAGTTGTGTTTCTTTCCTTAGGTGAGTTGTTTTTTGCCGACTCCAATCATCATGTTTGTCGTATCAAAAAACTGACATCGTTTTTGGATTCCTCTCATCGAAACCTTCAAGAAGCACTGCTCATTTGTATTTTTTGACGAAGTTAACGCCGAACCCTTCCGGCACTCCGACTAGTCGGTGAGACTTTATCTGCAGTTTTTTCTCGTCGTTTTGACTCTATTTTTGCTCATGAAATTATTATTAATTATTTAATATTTATTTTTATGCTCCGCATAATTTATCAGTCGCGTCTTGAGATTTTGTGAACTCGCTGTTTATTCGGTTCGCTCGCTCTACATTGTCGATCTGCAATTGCCGTTGAAATCTTCTATTGATTTTTGTGTTTGAGAAAGCGTATAAACAAGGTAAGTGGTGAGAGAGCGTTTGAATTCATGATAATAATAATATATTGTGAGATGAATGGAAAATCGTATTTCTCAACGATTTATCCGGGGCTCGCTACGTACTGTAGTAGTCCTTTGAGAGATAAATAAATGAATTAATGTGAAAATATGAGAATTGTGAGATTAAAATGTTAAATAGATATGTTTATAAGGTGTTGATTGATTTAATTTTCGATAATTGTGTGGTATTGATATTTGATATTATTGTGATGTTGGATGTTAGAATGAAATTACGTGTATATGTTTGATTAGACGAATTTATGTGATGTGATAATAAAAGATGGATGCACAGTATGATATATGTTTATGTGACGATAATGTTGATGTTTGATTGATGATATTGATGTTATAAATTGTGATGAATTTATATGATGATCATGATTATGTATGATTAATTATATTACAAAATTGTGATAAGAATATTGAAGTATTCCATAATTTGATGAAATAGTGATGATTCCAATTTGTGCTAAAGACGATACTCTTAATGGAGTAGTCTAGATTAACAATGGGAGAAAATAGATGTTGGGAATATTTGAAGTTGATGTGAATTTTTGAAGTGAAAATTATTTTGTCATCACATAGGTAGGGGCTGACAAGTCTAGTGATTTCAAGGAAGTACAACTGAATGAGCCTGATCGTGGCGGTCTGCTGTTGAGCCTTAAGGTAAGATTCTTAAACCTTGGAGGTATTCGGGTGGGGAATTCCTTGGTGACTTGGAGGTAGCACTCCAAATGTTGGGAGCTACCATGCAACATACATTTACCTCAATTGTCGCGTATATGTGTATTGGGTTGAGTTGAGGGGATCTATGGCTTTATTTGAGTGATTTTGACATTATAATATGATATTATTTTTCTTGAGTATTTTAATATATCATGATGTGTTATGATACAATCTATTATGATTGTTTGCATGTTCTCCTTACTTATATTACACTATCAACATGATTTCAAAACTCACCTCCTTCGTTGTTTGTGTTTGGCTGGTTTGGCTCTGCGTGTGCAAAATCGCAATTATTAGTCTTGAAGTTCAAGTTTGGGATAAGCCCCTCTCTGATAGGTGATACCGGGAATGAGAGTTATAAATTGTATTTTTCTTATTTAATTAGAAACAACTTTGTGTATGAAAACCTTATAAGTAATAGTAAGTTTTTGGAATTAAATTAAGAAATTATAGTTATATCGAGTTTATGGAGATTGCACTATTTTATAAAAGAAACAAAAAATTAAAGTGTTCCATTTGTATTTTGAGAAATGTGATATCTTAAATAACTCGTAAAAGTTTCTTTTTATTTGGAAGAGTTTTTATGTATCCGCTGCAAATTTGATAGAAATATGATTTAAATCAGTTAATAAAATAAATCCCATAATTAACAAACTTCAACAAGTCATTCAGAAAATTACAAATAAAACAAAATAAACTCCATAATTAGCAATAAACAAAAGACATTGTCATCCTCCATGAATAAATAATAATAATTACTAATTTACTAACAAATAACAATGTTACTATATAATAATATATATATATATAGGCCTAGCTATCCTGACTAATAATTTTTTTACAAGTCTGAGTCTAATTTATTTAAATTAATAGACTTTAAAAATAACATAAGCCTAACCTTTCTATTAAATAAATTAGAATTGACTTTAAATAAATCAAACTATCGATCTCTGATAGACGATCTAACCTAATTCCACTGTAGAGAGTTAAAAACATTGATAAATTAGTAAATATAGCCTTTAAAATTTGAATTGCTTAACTAGTAAGTTTGAATTGCTTAACTAGTACCTCTAAGTAGGGCTGTCCTGGTTTTGAAAAATCAAATTATATCTATTTTAAAACTAAGAATTAAGATTTTACAAAATCAATTGTAATTTCGGTTATTGTTAAATAATAATTGGTTTTTTAGTTATTAATCGATTTTCGACAAAGGCAATTTTAAATTAATTTTTTCTTCTCAAAACCGTTTTTTAAAATCTATTTTTAAAAAATCGGTTATCTATTGTTTAAAAACTAACTATCTTTATAAAATGACAAGAATTTTCATATAGTAATTCAAACTTTTAATATTATTTTTGTTACTCAATATATGTTGCACGAGAGACAATCACTAAGACATATAATCTGATACGACAATAATTTCAAATAGATGGATCAAAAATAATTAAAAAAAACTAAAAAACAAAAAATGACTAATTCAATCATAACTATGAAAACTCTATTGGTTTCATGCGTTAAAATGCATCAAATAGAATACACAAAATATTTAAAAAAAATAGAAGGTAAGAGTTTTAAATTGGTGGAAAGTAAACAATAATGCAAAACACAATGACAGATATTGACATGTTTTATTAAAGGGACTAACAAAAAAATAGATTATATACTTCAAATCTAAGTATTTACAATTTTGTCAAACAAAATAACAAAAATCACTATCATAGAGAGTTGAACATAGGATAACAAGTTCATAAAAGTCTTTCTTACAACTAAACCACTTCACAATTTAACATTGTTAGCAAGACATTAATTATATATACTATATATTATAGATAAATATTGTTATAGATATACTTATTTTTACCAAAGAAAAAAAATTTAGGGTAACCGTAGCCTCTCTCTGTAATAACTAAACGACGCCGTGACAAAACATATGATCAATTTTATTCAAAAATCTTAAAAATGATGATTCAAGCTTTTATTTTGGAAACTAAATCAATTCATAATGCTATAGAAATTAAAAGAGATAAAAAAAAAACTTTTAAGTTAGTTGGACAATAATTTATTTAAGATCCTCATTCCAAGTAATTTTATTTCTCAATAGAGTATATATTGTTATCGCATAAACATCATGATTCTAATTTGGTACATAAAGCTATTCGACAATATAAAAGAAACATGCTGAAGGATTGTTCAAACACAACAATTTGGGAGAAAAGTAGATAATAACCAGATAAAATCTACATCCGAAAACAAAATATGGACAGATATCCAACTGTTTGCAAATGGATTGGATGATATCCATATTATTTAATCTAGATTTTTAAATAAGTTATTGATTTGGTTATGGATTTAAGGCTCATAACCAGTTATTTTGCAGAGCCCTACTTCTAAGTGTGGTAAGTGAGCTAAATTTGTCCTAGCCATATGATACTAGGGAGAGCTAAATTTTTTCAATCGGTTTTACTATAACAATTTTTAATGACTATTTTGTGTTGATTTTGATTGATGTATTTTTTTAATTTAAATGAATTTAGTTTTTACTATTTAACTTTCGTATATTAAAAATTGCTAAATCTTGATATATTAAAAAATAGGCTAAATAGCATGGTATCCATGGTCCCTTAACTTAATTTCAAGTAAGGTTTAGTCCTTTATCTTTTTTTTTCTTCCCGATTTGGTCCTTTATTTTAATTTTAAGTGACAATTTAATCCTTTATGTTTTAAAATGTTAACAATATTATCCTTTTTTTTTACAAAAATTCAAAAAATTCATCAAAATTTTCAACCAAAACCCATAAAATTAATTATATTCTTTAATATAATACAAATTTTATCAAATTCGTAACTCAAATATTCAAATAAATTCATATTTTTATTCTTTATTAGATGGAATTTTAAAAATCAAATAAAAAATGAGTTAAGAAATATTCAAATAAATTTCATGCTCAATCAATGTTTAGAAAAACTATTAAAAGCACAAGAATAAAAAATCATATTGCAAGCCTTATTTTGAGTTAAGAATTCATCTCGTGATTAAATTTAGGGTCATCAAATCATATTATCTCAATTTCATATGAACAAATGATTCATATTGCAAGCCACATTTTGGTTCAAAAATCCATCTAGTGATTAAAATTCGGGTCTTCTGAACATACTATTCATGAATAAAAAATTCATATTGCAAGCCACATTTTGGGTCAAAAATCCATCTCGCAATTAAATTTAGAGTCATTCAATCATACTATCGCAATTTCATATGAATAAAAAAATTCATATTTCAAGCCATGTTTTGGGTCAAGAATTCATCTCGAGATTAAATTTAGGGTCATCCAATCATATTATCCCAATTTCATATAAACAAAAAATTCATATTGCAAGCCACATTTTTGGTCAAGAATCCATCTCATAATTAAATTTTGGTTCATCCCAATTTCATATGAATAAAAATTCATATTGCAAACCACATTTTGGGTCAAGAATCTATCTCATGATTAAATGTAGGATCATCCAATCATATTATCCAAATTTTATATGAAAAATAATTCATATTGCAAGTCACATGTAGAGTCAATTATTTAGCTCATAATTAAATTTCGAGTCATCCAAACACACTATCCCAATTTAATATGAATTAAAAATTCATATTTCAAGTCACATTTTGAATCAAGAATGTGTGATTAAATTTAGGGTCATCTTATAATACTATCCCAATTGCATATGAACAAGAAATTCATATTTCAAGCCACTCAAGAATGCACCTCTTAATTAAATTTTGGATCATCCTAACATAGCAAGTGACTAGTCTTAGGGATACTTATTGAAACTTTTCGATTTTTATCATCCATCTTAGGCATGAATAATCAGAAATTATCAAGATTATACATTCTTAGATACTCAAAAATAATATGTTAATGTTGCAAAAACAGTTGGATTATGGTGTAACACTGTAATGTTATACTCTGTTTTTGTATGTGAAGTAAATTTGTTTTATACGAACATTAAACCGTTGTTTTTTTTTTTACCAAATAAATTTTTACGTCTGTTGAACAAAATAACTTCCACTCATATTTAAAAATTTTTATATGATAATAGTGTTATAATTTTTTTTTACTGAAATATTTTCAATATTTTATTGCATATAAAATAAAAACTAAACCATATGTGTACTTTAGTTTTTACAATCAAAAAGAGAAAATTTCGTTAATTTATTATTTCCTTTTTTTGTGTATTTTTTTCTAAATTTTTAATTGGTCTAACGCAGTTATATAAAAATCGTTTATAAGAGTGTTACTTTTTATAATATTTTAGAGTTATTGTTGTGAGATATGTTTTTTTGCAATATACTATTTGTGAGTCCAATATTATTAAGTTTAGTGGGTATATATAAATGGTAGGTAATCGGATTGATTAGATCTGATATCATGTAAAAAAATTATATTAATCGCATGTTAGACATTAAATATAATTATCTCTCCTAATTGAGATTCATATTTGGTTGATTACGAGTTGTGGAGCTAGTCCATTTTGTTAAATTCGTCTCAATTTAGTATTATTTTCTTTTATTGAAAAAAAAAATCTAAAATCTACGTTGAAATAACATATAATTATAAAATAGTTTATAAAGAATAATATATCTCACTAATAACAAACTTAGAGGAGTGCGGACATGAGCTCTATCAAACCCTCTTCTTTATCTGCCTTACAACACATATTCATCATGATTCAATAGGCTCTTCCCGATAAATCGAGGTAATAGAATTGACAAGAAGTATTATCTTAAAGACCACATGAAGATGTACTAAGATTAAATTAAAAGATGAGAGAGATAGAAAAAAGACCACATGAAGACATACTAATTAAGATAATTGACAGCAAGTATTGTCTTAAAACTTTTGAACTATCTTCAAAATTTACAACAATCCTCACATATTTCAAAAGTTAAAAAAGAAAGTATTCAAAAGAATTTATTCGGCTAACATCCTAGATTTAATGCATAAGAACTATGTAGCAAATGATGATATCAGTCATAGACTAATAAGACTTAACACAATGATTTACTTTAGCAAGTTATGGAACCCAAGACGATTGTTATGTGTTAGAAGTCTCTCAATCACATTATATCTCACAATTCTTGTTGTTGACACATTGGTGCATATTTAGACTCTGTGTTTGCCTAATTTTCATGAGTGCTTTAAAAGTCCACCAAAGTCTCATGCAAAGAGGCCAACTTATTACTCCTATAAGTGATTTCATCTTGTGCATGCTACACCACCCATAAGACCTTATGATAATCATTAAAAAAATTTAAAATAGCAACTAAAGTAGTTATATAATATAAATGTTAAATTGAAAAAAATAAAAAAATAAAAGGCTATTCTTATAAAATCTACTTTTCTAAAGTAACGGAAAGTGTTGAAGAGTAATTTGTTATGTTTAAAACGTAAACGTTTGGTTGCGAAATTTGACCATTAAATTGTGAAAAGAGAGTATTTTTGAAAGATAATTTGGACTTTGAGCAAAACCACACTAAAACAAGTATATTCTATTTCATTTTTTTTCATATATTCTTTTCACCAAAAAGAAATTTTACCTGGAACAAGTTATCAAAACTAAGGATGTTCACATTTAAACTAATTTAAAAAAAACTGTAAATTAATCAAAAAAAAAATTAAAAACCACACAAAATCAAATATTATTGGATGAATTTGCATTTTCTTTTGTAAAAAGTGTTTAAATTAAAATTGAAATTCATTTTTAAAAACCGCTCGGATGATTTTATTATTATTCTACTACTATTATTATGGCTGTTGCATGCATATGAACCCCGACATGTTTGTTTGTTTTTATCGATTAAAATAATAAAAATCACAATATATATGATTATTTTTTAAAAAATAAATCAGTTATTTAAATGTTAAAGGATGAGAAGTGTAAATAAAATAATTTAAATAAAGGATAAAATTGTAAAAAAAATCATATAGAAACTTATTATCCTCTTATATAAAAGTAAGATATTTTTCAATAAAAAGTTATAGATATTTGAAAAATTAAATTATTTGATCAAATAAAGATATTAAAATTATAAATAAAATAGTATAGATTATAATTAATTAGTTTTTTTACTTAATTGAAAAATCAGTTAATAAAAAAAGTACTAATATAATTAATTTACAATATCTGCCCATATTATAACATGAAAATATAATTAAATACATTATAAATGTACTTTTGGCACAACAGATGTTTGTTGAGATAACCACAAGTAAGCATTATAATTTTTTTTATTATCTATCAAAAAGTGTTTATCCAACTAATAAGATTAGAAGGGATGAGTATTTTTGGTGTGAAAGACAGACAAAACATGTTGTCTAAAATTAAGTTTAGAGCAATGAATAAGCAACAAGAAACAGCTAAGGCGGAAGAAACTAATAATGTAGCTCCAATGCTATCTACATATTATATAATTCTCTTTCACTCACTATTCAGACATGGAAGAAACTAAGAGAATGGAAGAAGGTTTCAATTCACCATTGGATGCTAAAGATGAGTTGAAGAATCAAGAAAATAATATTGAGTATGACAATGACGCAAAGCTTGAACAGGATCAGCAGCTAAAGACAAAGAGGGTTGCAACACTAGATGCATTTAGGGGCCTCACCATAGTGGTAATTATTCAATACAACTTTTTCTTTCATTTGTAAAAAAATAAAAAAGTTTTGCTAACAAGTGTCCTATTATTTATGTGTAGATGATGATACTTGTAGACAAAGCTGGTGGAGCATTTCCACGCATTGATCATGCTCCTTGGAATGGATGTACTTTGGCAGATTTTGTTATGCCTTTCTTTCTTTTCATTGTTGGGGTTGCAATAGCCCTTGCACTAAAGAGAATACACAACATAAAATATGCTGTGAAGAAGATAATGCTTAGAACATTGAAGCTTCTCTTTTGGGGTATACTTTTGCAAGGTAAACAAAACTACTCCTCAAACTCACAACTATATACATTTTTTAATTCATAAAAAAAGTAAGCTTTATAATACTACAGGTGGATATTCTCATGCCCCTGATGATCTCTCATATGGAGTCAACATGAAATTTATCAGATGGTGTGGCATTCTTCAGGTGTGATTCAAAATTAAATAAATGTTTTTTTTTTGTATGGCCTAATGCACAATAATCACATTGCAATGCAATTTCTGAATAACCTAAGTTTATGAAATTGTGTGTGTAGAGAATAGCACTTGTATATTGTATTGTGGCTCTAATAGAGACATTTACCACCAAACTTAGACCTACTACCTTGACTGCTCAACGCCTAGCAATCTTCACTGCCTATAAATGGCAATGGTAAGAAAACACAACACACATTTAATTTCAAATTTAAAATATGAAGGATTTAATTTGAAATTCAACTGAAATTGCTTAATGAAAATTGTGGACTTGTTTTGATTTATGTTACATAATATTTATATGTGTGACATAGGTTTGGAGGCTTCGTGGCATTTTTTATTTACATGATCACGACTTTCACCCTCTACGTTCCTGATTGGAGTTTTGTAGATCATATTAATGGCGACGAACCAAGGAAATACACAGTACATTCAACATCACTATCTATCTAATGTTTATATGCTTTTGTATATATATTTATATATATTTTGTTAGGTGATATGTGGGATGAGAGGACACTTAGGCCCTGCATGTAACGCTGTTGGGCATGTAGATAGGCAAGTTTGGGGGGTTAACCATTTTTATTCACATCCTGTTTGGAGACACTTAAAGGTGAGTATTGATCTGTGCAATTAAGAGCATGTTTCATTTAATTATGTTTTATAATTGATCTTGTAAAAAGTAATAGTAAAACCAATCTTACTGTTAGTAATTACTAGTCTGCATTTTGTGACTCCTTAGTTGATATTTTTGGTAGGAATGCACATTCAGTTCTCCTGGTGAAGGTCCATTTCGTGAAGATGCTCCAAGTTGGTGTCGAGCTCCCTTTGAACCTGAGGGCTTGTTGAGGTTTGCCTTTCTGTTTCTTTTCCTTCTACTTATTGTTAGTAACAATAAGAATTACAAGCTTTGAACAGTATTCGAAGCTTGTAATTTTTTCCTTTTTATATAAACACTTACAAAAATTTCTATATATTAGAAATATTTTAAGAAAGGTGTTTTTTTAATTAGTTCCATATCAGCAATCCTCTCTGGCACCATCGGCATCCATTATGGGCATGTCTTGATTCATTTCAAGGTTACAAATTCTTACTCTATTTGTATCAAACACACAACAATAAACATTTGTTCTATAAATTTAATTTAATTATAAGTGAAAGCATAAAACAGAATAAATATTTGGCAGGGTCATTCAGAGAGGCTTAAACAATGGGTCTCAATGGGGTTTGTGTTACTCACAATTGCCATTATTCTTCACTTTATAAATGGTAAGCTATTGTGACAAGCACTTCTCAAAATATTCATCCTAGAAAACATACAATTTGAGTTCAAGATAAATCTTAACAATTTTTTTTATGAAATAATAATGCAGCTATCCCAATTAACAAACAACTCTATAGCATCAGCTATGTTTGTTTGACAGCTGGAGCAGCTGGAATTGTCTTCTCTAGCCTCTACATATTGGTAATGCATTATATATTCATTCAAAAGTTTGAACCTTCATTCAATTGTTACTTATTATTATTATTATTATTTTAAACTTGTGGCTCTTCTTTAATACTCTTGATAATCAAATAGATTGATGTTTGGGGGCTCCGTACACCATTTTTGTTCTTGGAATGGATAGGAATGAATGCTATGTTAGTGTTTGTGATGGCAGCTGAGGGCATTTTTGCAGCATTTATAAATGGATGGTATTATGAAGATCCAAATAACTCACTAGTAAGAAGTAAAACTTTTTTTAAATATTTATATTGTATATAGTCTGTCTTAATTATCATAATTTTATGGTATATAACTATCTAATAATATGTTTTCATAAAAATATAAATTAGGTACATTGGATCAAGAAGCATGTGTTTGTCAATGTCTGGAACTCAGAGAGAGTTGGAACTCTCTTATATGTTATCTTTGCAGAAATCACTTTCTGGGGGATTGTTTCTGGCGTGTTGCACAAGCTAGGAATATACTGGAAACTTTAAGACAATACAAGAGAGAATATTATGGCATTGAGCCATTGATATAGGAAAGATCAATTGAAATTTAATAAATTGGATTTTTTTTCTTTTTGGGAGTCCTTCGTAATGAAATATAATATACGAGAGCTTCTTTTCTTACTCTTCACATGTATTTTAGAAGTGTATTTTCAAGAAAAACACAGTTTTTTTGCCTTTCAAAAGTATACTTCTAGACACAAGTGTAGTTGCTCTTTTTTTTATAGAATTCTTTATCTTTGTTGGATCCACTTTGCTTTTTCCATTACTAGCCTGAGTTGGTTAAAAATAAAACAAAAAATTTACAAATATGATAAAATTTAATGTCTATATATACAATTATAAAAACAAAATAGAAGGAAAAAAAATATAACAGAATTGAGTATATTTTAAATCACGAAGATTATTTTTATGGAAAATGATAACATGTGCTCTCTAAGAGCACATATTAATTATTCAAATATAGAAATTTTATCTTCAAATTTGTGTTTACCACTTTTTAAAAGTCTAAACATCATATTTTTTAGTAAAACATTTTTACTTTTAATATTCTTAACATGTATCATTCATGTGCGTCAGCCATCTATTTATTCACTCATTTCTCCCTTTCTATTGATGCAGCAAAAATATTTTGCTAATGTCCAGTCATATCTAACATATTCCTAATAACAAAATAAATTTTTTCCTAAGGATTTTGTCCAACGACCAATTATCAAGCAATTCTTCCAAACCAACCTAAGGCAAGTTTCCAAACACAAGAATCTAAAGGCACAATAATTTCTCATTATGAAAATACGGTCAAAGCATAAGATAGGAAAGGGAATCTTTAATGTGTCAAAGAGAGACGAAGTTTAGAGCAACAACAAGAAACAACAAAAGGTGGAACTAATTAACATCCACCAGCCTGCCAAGTGCCAATACTAATCTAACAAATGCAAATATATATGGACCTCTTTCTTCTCTCTCCAAATTAAAATCATTCATATGTCTCTTATTTTTGTAATGTAGCTGCTATTTAAGATATTCATTCTCTCCCCAATTGACTTCACTGCCGGCCTTATCATTCATTTAGACTTCATAATTTGTCCCTTTATATATATATATACACGCTCTCTGTCTCGAAATATAAATAAAGATGGATAAAAAAAAAAATAAGTATTTTGTCTAATGTACATCAATTTTCTTTGATTCATTTTTGCTTATATTTTGAGTGTATATATATTTATCTTTGAACTTTGTAGAATTTTAACTATTCCGCCATGGATGAAGCTAAGAGAATGGAAGAAGGCCACAATTTAGCATTGGATGATGATGCTAAAGATGACTTGAAGAAGCATCAAACTAATATTGAGCATGATAGAGACGCAAAGCTTGCGGCCAAGTCCTTGCAAAAAACAGCTGAACAGGAGGATGATCATGAGCAGCCTTCACAGGTTAAGCAAAAGACAAAAAGGGTTGCAACACTCGATGCATTTAGAGGCCTCACCATAGTGGTAAGTAGTTAGTGTAAAAGTGAAAGAAACTTTATGTTGTTTTGTAAATACTCCGTTTTAATAAAATGCAAAAAAGTACACTTATTTGGATCATTTACTTGTATTTTTTTACGGAATGAGTAAATTTATTTATTATGCACTCAACATTGAAAAAATATATATTATATGCAATGATAAGATATGAGTAAGCATATATGTAAAAATAATTGTGCAGTTAGAGTATAGTCAATAAATTTAAAATTTAATAGACTAAAATGATATTTTGGGTATGTTTGTGTAGTTGATGATATTAGTGGATGATGCTGGTGAAGTTTATCCACGCATTGATCACTCTCCATGGAATGGATGTACTTTGGCAGATTTTGTTATGCCTTTCTTTCTTTTCATTGTTGGGGTTGCAATAGCCCTTGCATTGAAGGTAAGTTTTTTCCATTCTCTGTCCTGTTTCCATTTGATTAAAAAAGCTACACAACTTAGTAATTTAATTGTCATCATTTATTTAAATTTTACATATCAATATGCTCTTTCCTATCACCTAATAAACTAATGTCCTTTAATTCATGAATAAACTTTGATTGTAATAATGCAGAGAATCCCTAAAATAAAGTATGCTGTGAAGAAGATAATGCTTAGAACATTGAAGCTTCTCTTTTGGGGTATACTTTTGCAAGGTAAATAAAACTACTCCTCAAACTCACTATATACATTTTTTAAACATCCAACAATTATAAGTTACACGATTTACTAAAATACTTCTCTATAACACTGACACTTTTGATCAAATGCGTGTCTTGATGTCCGACACCGACACGACACCAACACTTTGATTTCATATAATTAATTCATTTTCACAAATTATTACCGGTGTCGATATCTTAGTGTCAGTATCATGTCTGCATTAGTATCCGCCCTTCGTAGAAATATTCTCTATGCTACTAAATCCACAAAGTTGCATAATTAGATGAATAAATCTTATAGTGCACTGTAAATTTGATTTGATTACAAAACATGTTATAGGTGGATACTCTCATGCCTCTGATGAACTCATATATGGAGTCAACATGAAATTTATCAGATGGTGTGGCATTCTTCAGGTGTGATTCAAAATTAAATAAATGTTTTCTATGCATGGCCTAATGCAAAATAATCACATTGCAATACAATTTCTGAATAACCAACTTTAAGAAATTGTGTGTGCAGAGAATAGCACTTGTATATTGTATTGTAGCTCTAATAGAGACATTTACCACCAAGCTTAGACCTACTACCTTGACTCCTCAACGCCTAGCCATTTTCACTGCCTATAAATGGCAATGGTAAGAAAACACCTCCAACATTTAATTTCAAACTTCAACTGAAATTGGTTTGATTAATGGTACATAATATTTATGTGTGTGACTTAGGTTTGGAGGCTTTATGGCATTTCTCATTTACATGATCACAACATTCACTTTGTATGTTCCTGATTGGAGTTTTGTAGATCATGTTGAAGGCCACGGATCAAAGAGATACACAGTACATTCACTCTCTTTATAATGTCTAACTTTTATTTAACTTTTTTATTGAATAATTTTATTTAATTTTCTGTTGTTCTTTTTGTTTATTAGGTGATATGTGGAATGAGAGGACACTTAGGTCCTGCATGTAATGCAGTTGGACATGTTGATAGACAAGTTTGGGGAGTTAATCATCTTTATTCTCAACCTGTTTGGAGACGCTTAAAGGTGAGTTATTATATATTACAAAAATAAATTGATAATATTTTGATATTGTTCTAAATAAATTGATATATGAATTACTCTGTTGTTACTTTCCTAATTTTTGTATTATTTTTTTTTAGGCATGCACATTTGCTTCTCCAGGTGAAGGTAAATTACGTGAAGATGCTCCAAGTTGGTGCCTTGCTCCATTTGAACCAGAGGGGTTATTGAGGTAACCATCTTAAAAATTTCTATTTGTTCACTTTGAAAGTATATTTTCAAAAAAATATATAATATATAGTTTTTTGTTTGTTTAGAATTGTGACTGATCCATTTATTTTCATAATTTTTTTTTGTAATATCTTGATATGAGTAGCATTTGATGGATTTTTGACAAAAAAAGTATTTATCATTTTACTTATTAGTTGAAATATATTAAAGATGGATTTTTTGTTGTTGCTAAGTTCCATATCAGCTATCCTATCTGGCACCATTGGCATCCATTATGGGCATGTCTTGATTCATTTCAAGGTTAGAAAATCTTACCCTAGGTTAATTATACTCACACTAAATCTCTATTCTAATTGCAACTTAGTGAAAGGCATAATACAAAAGAAAAAATCTTAAATTTGGCAGGGTCATTCAGAGAGGCTCAAACAATGGGTTTCAATGGGATTTGTGTTACTCACTATAGCCATTATCCTTCACTTTACAGATGGTAAGCTATTGTTACAAACACTTCTCAAAATCCATACAATTTGAGATCAAGAAAATTCATAACAATTTTTTTTATGGAATAATTAATGCAGCTATCCCAATTAACAAACAACTCTACAGCTTCAGCTATGTTTGTTGCACAGCTGGGGCAGCTGGAATTGTCTTCTCTGCCTTCTACATATTGGTAGGAAAAATGCAATATATGTTCATTCTAGTAAAAAAATTGGTTATATATTGTCCGTGTAAATTAGTTTTATTTTGAGTTTCGCCTTGTGTGGTTCTTCCTTTAATGCGTTCATGATAATCAAACAGATTGATGTTTGGGGATTTCGTACTCCATTCTTGTTCTTGGAATGGATAGGGATGAATGCTATGCTAGTGTTTGTGATGGCAGCTGAGGGCATTTTTGCAGCATTTGTAAATGGATGGTATTATGAAGATCCAAATAATTCACTAGTAAGAATCAACTTTTTTATATTTCTATTGTTTATGCTTATGTTCTGTCTTAATAATCATAGTTTTCTAATATATATACAACTTTCTAATACATTTTCATTTTGCATATGATATATAAATCAGGTACATTGGATCAAGAAGCATGTGTTTGTCAATGTTTGGAACTCAGAGAGAGTTGGAACTCTTTTATATGTTATCTTTGCAGAAATTACTTTTTGGGGAATTGTAGCTGGCTTGTTGCACAAGTTAAAAATATATTGGAAACTCTAAGCTATATATAACATTCAACTTTGAAATTGTTTCCTCTCTATTCTTTTTGCAATTTGGTTCATTGTATATTGAATATTATTCGATTTGCATTTGTGAAAAGAAAGAAAACAGCGATGAAACTGAATTTCTATTTATGGATTGTTGTGAAAGTTATAAAAATGAATGAATGAATCTATCATAGTACTAATAAGAGGGATATACTTTTATCACCAAAATGGCAGAGAAAATAAAAAACGTAGATAATTTATAAGATTTGATAAATATTTTATAAAAAGTTAATATGAAAAATATATTGTTGTAAAATATACTGATAGAGTTTATAATGATTAAATATACTTTTAATTACGCTAATGAAATAATTGCAAGTGAGACAAAAGACTAACATATAAAAATAATATAATTTTAAAAAACAAATTAATAAGAAAAAAAACTTAAAATGCTTATAAAAAAATTATACTAATTTTAAAAGATCATGGGTGTAATAAATAATAAACATAAAAAATTAGACTAATTTTTACCTAACATAAAATATTTGAATTATAACTTGGCCATCAAGTAAAGGAAAGGAAAAAGTTGGGGAAGGAAAGAAGTCTGTGTAATTGTCAACTGAAATTACCATCACTGACGTTACAATGACTAAAGATCATTGAACACGTGTCTAAAAAAATGAATTACGGACAAACTTTAGTGTATGGATAATGGATGTGACATAAATATATCTATTCATTAGATTATCCACAAGTGTTATTCGTGTGGGAGACAAGGACAAGCCGGCGAACTCTTCGTTAAACAAGTACTCTTATATCTATTCATTAGATTCCACAAATGCTTAAAAAGAAATATTTCCTTATCCCATACATAAATTAATAGTGTTAGAACACTCACATGAATAAATAAAAATAGATGAATAAAGATTAAAAAATAATGAAAATACATATTATATTAACTTATATTTGTATGAGTGCCTTCAAATACTATTTATTTATATCTGTGATTAAATAAACATTTCTCCAAATGTTGATGGATATTGGTTTTGTTTGTTTAAGATTTTTTTTTTTTGAAAGTTTGATTTTATATTTTTTTAAATAATTTTTATGATAATTTAAAAATAGTAGAAGTTGTTTTAGAGTCAATGTTACCAATTAAAAAAATATTCTAAAATTTAAATAATTATTGTTAGAGATTTTAACATGATAAAAATCACATTTTTTTAAAAAAAATATCTATCAAAAATGATTTTGATGAATAGTTTTTTATTTTAATAATTTTTTGAAATTCCATCATTCAAAAAAATTGTAGCAAATAAATGAAATACTTAAAATGATATTTAAAAATAAATTATTTAAATCAATTTTCATTTCAAGTTTTATTTCTAACTTTTTTTTAAATGTTATAACAAAAATATAAAATACTATAAAAATTATTTTTAAACCAACGAATCTATTATTTAAAAGTCTAAATTATTAAATTTTAATAGAAAATCATACATTTCACGCATTGAAAAATAAATGTGAATCAACGTCCTAAAACATTGTTTAAGGAGTCTAAATTAATAAATTTTAATCAAAAATTGTGAATTAAGGATGAGAATAGGTCGGGCCAGATCAGATTTTGAAAGGCCTGAGTTTGGTCTACGATTAATTTTTTAGGCCTACGGCCTATCATAAGTTTTTTTTTGTCTGGTCTGACCTTTTTAAAAATCTGGTCTAGCTTGAAAGCCTATTTAAAAATCTTGTTCACATTAAAATATTTAAATGTTATATTTTATATTTTTTTTAAATAGGCTAAATTAGACAATTTTATATAAGGAAAACTAATAAAATTATAATCAAATCTAATATAATAAAATAGTCTAATTGATAGGTTTTAAAATAGGAAACAATAATATTAATAAATAACATTAATAAATAATAAAATATATATACTTTAAAATAGAAAATAATAATATTAATAAATAATATATATATATATATATATAAAAGTCGGTCTGTCAGGCCTAATAGGCTTTTATATAAGTCTGAACCTAACCTATTTACATTAATAGACTTTAAAAATAGTCTAAACTTAGCCTTAAGGTCAAGCCATAGACTCCTGAGGGACGGCCTAACCTATTTATATCCCTATTATGAACTCAGCGGCATTATAAATTGATATGTTTAATTATTTTAATAAATAATTTATTTATTTAGAATCTTTAAATAATTTAGAGCATTTGTTCCCAAGAGTCTAAATTTTTATACATAAATAATAATATCAGTTACTATCAAAATGAAGGCAACTTGGTGGTCGTGGTCGTATCCTAGGAAACCAACAAAATAAAAGATGAAGGAGCAACAAGTAGTTGAGCAAGAAAAGCACAATAGCCAATGGTTGTAGTTGATTATATTTGTACGTTAAAACATGGAAGCAAAGTGGCTTCACCACTAAATCACACTTGCATTTCATTATATAAGTAAGTCGTTGTCACCAAGGTTTTAAAAACATTAATGCTCTAACAATATCTCTATCTTTGATATTATGGTTAATTCGTAATCAAATGAGATTGAGGATATATATTATTATCCAATTTAGACATTTTTAAATACTCTATTTATCACTAATTAGAAGCTACAATGTATAATTTTCGGTCTACAATAATTATTCATCGAGGATGTTACTGAATTTTGGAAACCCGCTTGCTCCTATCTTTTGTTTCATAAACTTGATAGTTGCTACTTCTGTTGTTTATACATTTCTTAGTCTTTTATTTTTATCGATCGATAAAATTAGTTCTTTATTTTAATATTCAACAATTTTTTTTCTTTTAGCAAAAAATAATAATGTAATATATATCAAATAACATAACATATGATTTAACCATATAAAACCATATACGATGCATTTATTGTATATATATTATTAGTTAAATTTCAAGATAGATAATTTCATAAGTTAAAACTGGTTTTTGGATTGGCGTTTAAAATATACTTCATCACAAATTTTTAATAAAAAGATTTAAAAAATGATCAAAATTATTAGATTTTAAGATATGAGGACCAATTTCAGATTGAAATTGATAAAAATAAAAGATCAAAATTGCAAAGCTCAAAAATATATAAGTGGTAAATATTACTATTTACACAATATATGTGACGATGAAATCTATGAAGTTAAAACTAGGAACTATAATATGTACAAAGACAGATGTTCATCCAAAAGGAACAGTGCCAACAACAATATATGAATCACTCCCAACCCATCAACATTTTCCAAACTCCTTTCTCAATCTTGTTCCTTGGAGAAGATAAACCCTCCCCTTCATCAAGCAACATTCTATACACTTCGCATTCCCGGTTTCCAATCACATGCCTTCCAACTTCAGCCTGTTGAAACAATAATTAGTTCAAATAACACATGCACTAAAACAGCCATGAATTGAAATAAGGTTTAGATATCTCATCTAGGAAAAACCATGACTTTCACAAAGAAATTAGAGCATGCATTAAAACTAAACTATATGAGATGAGAAAGTACCGAAAAAATGCAAAGTCCAAGCATTTTGAGAGCAAGAGTGATATCATAAAAAACAAGGGGCCTTCCTTTGCCAGACAATTCCACAGGGTTTGCAACCAGCAGCTCTGTATCAGGGCCCCTGCTAATAACAGCTACTTTGAGCGGACATAGTAGTTCGTCTTTAAGACGTGATGACAAAGACTCTTGCTTGCTCGGATCAACTATCTTTTTTCCATCAACTTGCATGATGAACAAGTCAATCTCACATTTTCCTCTATTTTTTGTTGAGAATCTCCCATAAGATATCTGATTTCAATCACAAATTTGATTTACTTTTAGCATGGTAGATAAGATGACTAATGAAAGTACAGGCATATCATTGTTGTAATGAAAACTTTACATTTGATATTAACTTATTAAGGGCTGTTTGGTTTGTATGACACATAAGCACATGTGAGTTGTAAGACCGTTACAAAGAGCTAATGAAAATAGTTTATGACATGTCCAAAAGATCTTTTCAAATTTAAAGGCTTATCAATTCTTTCTACTAACTAGCCTAAAAGCATCATTACAAAATGTTTGAATTATTGGAATTTCAAATTACTATACCTGAATATTGAATTCCTTAAAAGTTCTCATGATGTCATAAAGAAGACCTTTGTGATGTTGGCACATAATTTGGACAAGAGTG
This sequence comes from Cicer cuneatum, assembly GCA_037974295.1. Classification (NCBI taxonomy): domain Eukaryota; kingdom Viridiplantae; phylum Streptophyta; class Magnoliopsida; order Fabales; family Fabaceae; genus Cicer; species Cicer cuneatum. The sequence continues at coordinate 66,372,432 of JBBPBO010001986.1, read as the reverse complement.
TGAGCAGGACTCAATGTGTTATCGATCATAACAGAAACAGAATCTAATGTAGAAGTCCCACTTTCCAAATCAAAGACATCTGTGATTGCATTTGGAAGAGATAAAGATGCTTGAGAAAAAGCAATGCTTTCTGGGCCAACCAATTCAATGTCAATGGTAGTGCAGCTATCCTCCAAAATAGCTGTTAACTTCTCAATTGTGGCATCCCTTCTTGTCTTTGTATGTAGAAGTTCCCTGATTAAGTACGATTATGAAGTAGATCAGTTAGTTTAGAAGCACATCTCTTGAACCAGATGCTTAATGAATTTCAGTAAAGGTTGAATCAATCACTCGGGAGTATCCGAATTTGTAACCTAACTGAAACAATCATCTGTTAGGCTTAACTTACCTCCAAACCAAACTTCTAATTACCAGGCAACTTTCTTTTGGAATAGGGTTACGGCAAAAAAAAATTATTGAATTAAAGAAAAATGGTTTTTCAGAACATAATATATAGGAAAACTATCACAATGACACTAGTTAAGCACAACTTTACAAGAGTGACTATATTAATGTTTTTAACTTAGCTACCTTGTTAGTCTTTCCAAGTTCATTTTTTAATCATTATTTAAAGAAAATTTTGATATGCAACTTATCAAATACATAGTTTAGTTTAGTGAATAAAGAAAGAAAGAAAGAACTAGCAATTATAGGAGACAAAATTACAACACAAGCCTCTCCCAAAAATATACATGTGTAAAAATGTGCAACCTTGTATCTGTGATGAAAAATAGATCCACCACTTTCCCATCAGGTGTAGTAGAGACCTTCACTTTCTTTATGGTGAGCTCTAACTCACAGAGAACCGTCGTGACATCTGTCTCAATAATAAAGACATTATTCAATTAGTGTTTGAATCCATCAATGACATACAACAAGCTTAAGCAAGACAATTCAATATTCTGTTTAGAAAGGATGGCTAAATCATAATCAATTTGATGTGCATGTTTGGAATCACAGTGATTTTGACAAAATCATGGTGGCACCGTGATTTTAACAAAACTTTAAAATGTAAATGTAGCATTAGCCAAAAATCTCTGTCAAACTCACTGTCAATACAAACATGGACTTAGGCTGAAATAGGTTTGATAGAGACATAGAAGTCAAAATCATTTCTAAAAGGCGAGTTTCCAAAAGATGATCTAGTGAAGTTAAAATCAATTCTAGTACACATATAAGAGTTGAAATTCAAAAAGGCGAGTTTCCAAAAGATTACCATGTAAAAGACCTTTACGATCATTGCAACAAAATTTCAAAAGAAAAACATCAGAAGGCCTTGGAGGCTGCAAATCAGAACAATAATAAGACATCCCAGAAGCAGAAGAACAAGAAGGGCAAGCCCCAATTAATCTCATCTTCAACAAACTCCACCTCGTATTTTCCTTCCCCATCACCCAAAAAACTATGTAGCACCATTTTCCATCAGTAGACACATCTTCATTGCACAAAACAAAAATAAACAAATCAATCTCATAATCTCAAACACCCCATATACCAAATTCACATAAACAACAAAAACAAAAGAAAAAGATGAGATTGTGAACAAATACCAAATAACCCATCATCTAAAAAATAATAGTAACTGTATTAAACTATATATATTATGAATGAATATTGAATTACCTCCTCGAAGAATGGTAAGACGAAAGAAGAGTAATATGCGACACAAATCACTACCTAGACCAGTTTTGTCAGGACAATTCACAGTTATGATGGTAGCATCACCTTCTTTCTCTGGTTGTCTCATAATCACTACATCATCATGTAGTATACCCATAATAATAATAATATTGTTGTTGTTTTAAGAATGAAAATAAAATGTTTCAGAATGATTGTTTTACTGTGCTAGTAGTAGTGTGACATAGAAGCAAGGTAAGAGAGACAGGGGAAGGAAACATCGAACTGGACAAGACAAAAACAAAAATCGGAGAAAACGAGAAAGAAAAAAAAAAGATAGATTTACAGCAAAGGAAGTTTCTTTTTCCTTTGGGTTTATTTGTTACTGAGGCTGCTTGCGATATTTATTTGGAGGCAGTGAAGTAGTTACTAGGTTATGTTATGATGGTGACTTTATTATGGATATTCACATGAATCTTCTTATAAAAGGAAAATCAATATTCACATTGAATATGAAATTATGTTTGTTTGTGAGTGCATTAAAATGACATGATACTCCACTAAACTTACCTTACCTTATTCTGTTACTGCTTCTTTGGGATTACTACTACTACCTTGGTTTAATACACACAAATCTTGCTAATTATGTCACCATGGTTAATATTACAATACCTTTTTCCTGCACTAAAGGAGACAATCACATGTCACTCTGTTACCATGGTTAATATGTCATTAATTAGCTACTGCATAATTTTTCCAAAATTCATGTATAATTTAAACTAGTATTTTTTCGTCTCAAATTAAATGTTACATTTATATATTTTTTGCCAGTAATGCTAGAGTAAACAATGGCAATGACGGCAAATCAATTATGGGTAATTTTCTCATGAGAATTAATGCAAGGCTGGGACGTTATCTCACAATTAATGACAATCGAAGGAAAGAATTAATACAAGGTGGGGACCCGACAATTATTTGGTGGGAGAAAATCAATTGCGAATTCAAAGCCTAATTAATGATTTTATTCTTTTTGAAGCAGACAATTTCTTTCTATAGGGTCTTATTCTTGTAGTATTAGCGAAAATAACATATTCAATATCTGTTTTTTTTTTTATTTCTATATCAAATACTCCCTCCCTCCCTCTTAAAATAGTTAGAGTAATTATAAAAAATATTAGTTTCAAAATAATTGTTATTTTTTATTTTTTATTTTTAAAGAAATTTTAATTAATTTTTTTAATTGTTCTACTTAATTAATTAATATTATGTGCATCATTTCTAAATTATTATTTTTACTTTATATTTATGATAATAAAAATAAATTGATTGATCAAGTAAATTAATAAAATAATCATTTTCTTTTATTTATTTATATTTTTTTAATTTGCGTAAAATATCAATTACGACTATTTTGGAAAAATAGAAAAAATATTGAAGTTGGGTGAGGGGGATATAGCTGGAATATTGGAGTCATATGAAAATAATGCAATAAAAATGACGATTCTTTAGTGTAAGTTCCAAATGCAGCAGTGGAAGCCCGTGTATTCTATTTGCTCTTTGATTGAAAAATATTGTTTCGAGTTTTGAAAACAGTTTAAAAATAATTTATGTCACCGAAAATATTACTGGTCGCGGACTAGGTCGCGAAACATGTCTTTAAGACGTTTCGCGGCACTGCCTAAATTGTGCAAGGCAGACTATCAACGCCGTCCTCAGGATAAAACAACTCAGTTACTCTGTATCAGACTGCACTGTGAAAAAACCGTTCTAGAATTACACCCTCAGTATGACAGTCTAATGGCTGCCACTCGTAATATAGTACTAAGACCACTCGAAAGAAAGAAAAAGGAGAAGTAAGAATATGGAGGGAGAAGAAGAGAAAAGCAAATGAGAGCTTTTTGGTGTTATTTACAACTAAGCATAACTTTCTATTTACTCACACTAAAATCGTGCCTCATTTTTCTAGGTTAGGTTGACTCCGAAATTTTCAGGGTTTTGACCCAGTACTTGGCCACAAAACAACCGGAAACCAAGGTAGTATTTTGACCAAAACTGAACTGTGTGAAATACAGGGAATGAATAACAGGATCAGAAATAAAGTGTTGACTCGGTGGAGGGCCAATTAAGTAAAAACGCAAACATTCCTTTTTTCAGAAAATACATATGAATTTTTAATTTTCTTGTTACTAAAAAATAATAATTCACCACCCAAGCCCAAGTGTCATACCTCCACCTTATAAACACTACTATAATGTGTAATCCCTCCTATGTGGGACTTCTAATTTTTCAATTCACAAACTAGCTCTTTTGTTTCTCATTTCCAACAATCCCCCACTTGAATTTAAAAAGTAGGTTCTGAAATAGCGTCAAACGCTTTCATAAGATTGTGCATAAACAAAGGTGTCTGTGACTTGAACTTTTGCATAGCGAGTAAGATTCTGATTTAACAAGAGTGACTCGTAGTCTTGAACTCTATCTCGGACATCAAACCCACACACAACCTTTTCATTAGGTGTATTCTAAAAAGCCCGTGCATTTATGGCCCTGCACGTCTATCCCAGTATAGTGAACGCTCTAGGAATTTTTGCCTCGAAATTCCATAGGAAACAGCCTCATTTCCACATTCACATAGGTGAGTCTATCAAGAGTACTCCTGTAGCTAGGTACTCCCTCCACATAAAGTATAGATCTCATTAAGAGTTTTTATTATCTCAGCCTTCCATCGCTTCAGGAATCATGCTTCTGTTAAATATAATAACATGTTCATCTCATATCACTATGACTTGTTATTACCCATTGAACCTAATTCTTGGGATCTTCAGTCTTTTAGGTCGAATTCCCATCATGAGTGACTCATTTATCTATAGGCAATAGTCCTATCCTTTTGGATGTATTTATGACTTTCTCTCTAGCCAATCCTTTCGTCAAAGGATCTACTAAATTATCATCAGTGCGTACATGATCCACAATTACAGCTCATTTAGTAAGTAATTCTCTAACTGTGTTGTGCTTACGACGTATTTGTCGTCTCTTACCGTTGTAATAATGATTCTCAATTTTTGCAATAGTCGCGGTACTATCGCAGTAGATCAACACAACTGGCATAGGTTTTTCCCACAAAGGGATCTCAGCTAGCAAGCATCTCAACTGTAACACCCCGAGTTTAAAACACAGTGCGAGTGTATTTTTTATTTTTATTTTTTTTAAAACGAATACATAAATAAAAGAGTTTTCAGAATTCCGTTTCAAGGAAATTAAAATCAATTCAAATTAAATATCATTCGACTTCGTAATCAAAAATAGTAAGGAATTTAAAACAGCAACATCACAATTAAATCGAATGAGATATTTATCGAAATTTGATCTTTATAATATACTAAAATAAAGATACATCAAAATATTTATCAGAGTGCGGAAGAGTTTTACAATAATTCCCAAAATGAATATTTACAACCATTGAGTTCAAAACCCTATACATAAGTCTACTCTGGTCATACCCTAAGCTACAGTAGCATTACAATATTCACAAGTCTTTTCTTCGCCCAGCTGCTCATCTCTTTGCATAGCCCACAAGTAAAGATCAAGGGAAACTAACGACGTTCCCTATCGTTAGTATGAACATCAGGGGTACGGTTCTGAATCTCATCTGAGGGCAAAGCCCAATTCCACAATAATTGTAAAGGGTCACCGACCGAAAATAACAATTACCACATAGCAGTTATATCAAGAATATCAAACATATTCATAGTACATGATGATAAATAAGGATGCTAAATTTTGAAATACATGTCATTTGTACTTTACAAAACAGCAACCAAGTAAGTATGAAAATCATGATGTAAGCACAAACATCAATTCATCCGAAATTACAGATTTCAAAACAATACTTACTCACACAACAATTTTCCACCATCAACATAAAATCAAAACGTGACCCTCCGGTCAAACACTCCGATGCAATATGTATATGCTCATGTTCATAAATTCTTGGAATCACCAAGGTGCAGTCGCTTACAGACCAGCACAATTTAACGGCCCTCATGACCAGGGTGCAATCGCATACAGATCAGCACCAGTGCAGTCGCATACAGACCAGCACTCGTGCAGTCACTACAGACCAGCACGTTTGACATAAACCAAGGTACAATCACTACATATCAGTACCTAATGCAATCACTACAGATCAGCACTCGTGCAATCACTACAGATCAGCACGTGGCTGCGCATTTCAGGGTACAGACACTACAGTCCAGTACCAGTGCAGTCGTTTATCTGACCAACACTTATATACCAAGGTACAATAACAGATTAGTACCTAGTGCAATCACTACAGATCAGCACGTGGATGCGCATTACTCTGTGGCCCATCGCGGGTACCACCTGACTATGCCATGCATGAGTATGCATTGTTTCACTTCATTGAAAACAGTATGCAACCTTAGTAAAATTCATGCATTTTCCTCATTTTTCAAAACATCTCAACACATTCAAAGATTAACCATTCAAGCAAGCATTACACTTTGCATTACCTCAAAGTTCCACTCTTTATTAACAAAGGTTTTTCCCCAACTGTTAAGATTCAAAGTTGTGATTAAAACTGAGGTTTTCTGGCAAAAATACGAATCTGTATTCGAATACAGCTTCATTGTATTCGAATACAGAAGCCAAGCAAGGCAGAATCAACATCCTGTATTCGAATACAGAGGCTGTCACAGTACAAAAATCAGAATTTCTACATCTTCAGTAAATTCTCAAAAAACTTCATCATCACCACTTCAAACTATCACCAAATTTCCATTTTTAATCACCACAAACCTTCCCAAGGTACCCCAACACTTAAGGTTTATAAAACAATGTTAAAAACTTGAATTTCTGAAAAACACGAATCTGTATTCGACTACAGCTCCCTTGTATTCGAATACATAAGCTAAAATAGTGAAAAATCAGCATTATGTATTCGAATACGAGGTTGTCGTAGTCGAATACAGATGCGAAGTCAGTGGCAAAAGTTGTAAATCTGTATTCGGCTACAGAGGGTCTTAGTCGAATACAGAAGCTAAGTCAGAAGCAAAATTGGAAAATCTGTATTCGACTACAGAGGGTCGTAGTCGAATACAAGTTCGAAAATCTGAAGAAAACAGAAGCCTTGCAGGCTGTATTCGAATACACTCAAGCCGTATTCGAATACACCTTCAAATTCAGTGAAATTTCCTGGAACTTCAACACATTTTTAAAACCTTTCCTTTGAAAAAAACCAACTCAACCCTAGAATCATAATTACCACTCTTTAAAATCTCAACTCAGAACATTTTTCATCCAATATCAGCAACAGATTGTTTTAACAAAACCCAGCAAAACACAGATTCACTCAAATCAGAATAACCTCACTGATTTTTAACAAAACAAAATCAGAACCAGAATCATCATTCAGCACACACAGAATGATTTCCAAAACATAACACCATGTTTTTCACAAACATAAACCAATAATCATTCATCACACATGCATTTACAGCCCTAAATGCAATCTAAAAAGTTGGAAGGTGCCCTTACCTTAGTTACGTTCCCTTAGCTCGTACGCTTCTACGACAAAAGCCGACGATACTCGCGTTCGCCGCTACAAAAATTAGTTCTTTAGCTCCGTAACGATAAGAGGAATGACTTTCGTACTCGAAACTTTCTGATTCGACACTCAGATTTTCCAGAACGATGACTTTTGAGTAAACTATTTTTCTTCACCAACACTCAGAAAATTAGAAGAAGAAGAAGAAGATAAAGCAGAAACTGTCGTCCAGAGGAAAGAAGAAAAGCTTCTCACTTAAGTATCCACTTAAATGCAACTGACACAGCAGAGGAGAGAGGAATTGTTTCCTTTTTCACAAATATCTACGCCGCCTCACCAACTCTTATATTAAAATATCTTCTGATCCTCCAGCAATTAATCCGTTTCGTCGCAAATAGCAGAAAATATCTTAATTAATCGGCCCGATAATTTAATTACTCGAAATTAAATTAATTTATCCATCATCCATAATTTTAATTCCAACTTCAAAACAATTAATTATATATATATATATTTACACAAAATATACATATATTGAATATTACACCAATATTCCCAAAATACCCTTAAAATCAAATCTGAATTTAATTTTAAAATTTAAGGGTCTTACATCAACCAGCTCGCTTCTTCACTAGGTGTTATTAGTGCTATCATTTCAGACTCCATAGTGGACTGAGCCAATATCGTCTGTTTCTTCGATTTCCAAGATACAGCACCACCTGCTATATTAAAAATATAGCCACTGGTTGCTTTGGAGTCATCTGATAAGGTGTTCTAATCAGCATCACTATATCCTTCAAGTACGACAGGAAATCTTTGATAATGTAATCCTAGATTCATGATCCTTTTTAGGTATCTCATGACTCTTTCGATAGCGTGCCAATGCTCCATACTAGGTCTACTGGTAAACCTGCACAATAGTCCCACGACGTAGGCAATGTCGGGTCTAGTACAATCAGTGGCATACCTGAGGCTGCCAATGATGCTCGCATATTCAGTTTGTCTAACACCTTCACCAGTGTTCTTAAAAAGTTTCATGCTTGGATCATATGATGTGCAAGCAGGTTTACAATCAAAGTATTTATATTTCTTTAGGATCTTTTCAATATAATGAGATTGATCTAAAGAAATTCCCTTTTATGACCTAGTAATCTTGATTCCTAATATTACATCCGCTTCTCCGAGGTCTTTCATATCAAAGTTGTTACTCAACAATGATTTCACAGTATTTACAGCATGAATGTTTGAACCAAATATGAGTATGTCATCTACATAGAGACATATGATAGTGCAAATGTCATATTCAAATTTGTAATAAATACATTTGTCACTTTCATTCACTTTAAACTCGTTTGATATAATCAAATTGTCAAACTTTGCATGTCATTGCTTAGGAGCTTGTTTAATACCATACAGAGATTTATCTAACTTACAGACCTTATTTTCTTGTCCCAAGGCTTATTCCATATAGATTTCTTCTTCCATATAGATTTCATATAAATTACAAAACCTTCACGTTATTCCATATAGATTTCTTCTTCCAGATCACCATTTAAAAAAGCAGTTTTAACATCCATTTGGTGTATCACCAAATTATGAATTGCTGCTAGTGAAATGAGTACCCTAATGGATGTTATTCTCGTGACTGGAGAAAAAGTGTCGAAGAAATCTATATTTTCTCTTTGCCTAAAACCTTTGGCTACAAGGCGTGCCTTGTATTTATCAATAGTTCCATCGGGTTTTAGTTTTCTTTTTAAAATCCATTTACAACCTATCGACTTGCAACTAAGAGGCAAGTCTATTATATGCCAGGTCTTGTTAGATTCTAGGGAATCCATTTCATTGTTTATAGCCTTTTGCCAAAGATCTGCATCCAAAGAAGACAAGGCTTCTTTGAGATTTGCAAGATCCTTCTCTAAATTATAGGCCATATTTTCTGGTCCACAATCTTTAGCAACTATGACTCTCTTACTCCTTCGAGTTTCCAATTCACCTTGTTTGTTGCTTTCATCGCTTCTTGTAACGGGAGTATGACTTGGTTCGCTGCCCCCACTATTTCTCAATTTGAACGGGAATTTATTTTCATAGAAGTCAACATCATTTGACTCTATGATCACTTTCGCATTTAGGTCATAAAACCTATATGATTTACTGTTTACTGCATACCCAATGAATACACATTCACAAGCTCTACTGTCGAGTTTAATTCGCTTGGGATCGGGGATTCTGACATACGCCAGACAGCCCCATGTTCGAAGATAAGACAACTTTGGCTGTCTTTTCTTTATTATTTCATAAGGAGATGTTTTTCTTATAAATGTTGGAAGTCTATTTAAAACATAGCAAACAGTCAAAATAATTTCCCCCCACCAATGAGATGCAACACCAGACTTAAGCATAATAGCAACAACAAGTTTAGTCAGAGTCCTATTCTTTCTTTCAGCTTTACCATTCATTTCAGGTGAATAAGGTGTTGTGGTTTCATGTATGATTCCTTGAGTTTTATAAAACTCATTAAATAAACTAGAATCATATTATGTTCCTCTATCACTACGAAACCTCTTAATCTTTTTACTAAATTGATTTTCTATTTCAGTTAGAAAGATCTTAAACATGTCAAGCGCTTCACTTTTATTTTTCATCAGATATACAAATGTATAGTCAAAACAATCGTCAAAAAAAGTAATAAAATAACGTTTTCTATTTCGTGTTAATGTCCCATCAAGTTCACATATTTCAGAGTGCCAAATATTAAAATCTAGCATGCCAAATATTAAAATCACACAACATGTAAGCAGAAGGAGACATTTTATTCATTTCAACATTTAATTTAAACATGTCATCAGTTATGTATCATTTCCCAACAAAAATACCCATTTTAGAAATGGTGTACAAATCTGCCCCTATAGCTTGATTAAACCCAGCCTTATTAAGAAGATAACCAGAAACTAAATTCTTCCTTATTTCTGGAGTGTGCATGACATCCTTTAGAATTAAGGTCTTTCCAGAGGTGAATATTAATTCTACATCTCCTATACCAGCAACATTCGTGGTGTGGGAATCTCCCAACAACACTTTTTTATCTTCAGCAGTAGTGTATGTTTTGAACATAGCACGGTGACATGGCGAGAGGCGCCAGTGTCTATCCACCATCCATCTGATCCACCAACAAGGTTGATTTCAGTAATCATAGAAATGAATTGCTCTTCTGTCAAGTTAGCCTGTTGAACAAGGTTTGGCTTGTTCCTACACTTGTGTGCCATATGTCCTTCTTTCCCACAATTATAGCAGAGAAAAGGTGCATTTCTAGGAGGTGGTTGCTGCTGCTTTGTAATTGGGACCTTTGGAGGGTTCCCATTCTTGTTGTTGTTTCTGCGGTTCTGATTATTAAGTTGTTTGTCGTTTGGCTTCAGAACTGCTCCAATGAACTTCTTCTTTTTGGTCTTGTTTACGGGATTCTTCCTCAATTCTGAGGCGGATTATCAAACTTTCAAGAAAAAACTCTTTTATTTTATGTCTGAGAGAATTTTTAAAATCTTTCTAAGCAGGGGGGTAGTTTGTCAATAATAACAACAATTTGAAACTGTTCATCGAGGGACATACCTTCAGAGACGATCTCGTGAACTATTTTCTGGATTTCATGGGATTGAGCTTCCACTGATCTGTCATCTGTCATATGATATTTGAGGTAGCGGCTAACAACATACTTCTTGGCTCCAGCTTCCTCAGTATCATATTTCTTCTTTAGAGCATCCCAAACCTATTTAGCAGTATCGCTGGAACTATAGTAATCATATAGATCATCAGCAAGTCCATTCAGAATATAATTCTTACATAAGTAATCATTATTATTCTATTGGGTTAATTCAGCAGCTTTGTTATCTTTTTCTGATTGTTCACCTTTTTCTGGAACAACAGGAATGTCATCTTTTAGAACGTTGACAACTTTTTTCGTTGTTAGAAAAAATAGCATCTTTTGTTGCCATCGTTTGAAGTGACATCTCTCAAACCGAAACGGTTTTGTTGAAATCAGAAACAGAAGAACTTGTACCAGTAATTTCTTCGGTAGACATGGCAGAAGGAAACGTCTTAAAATTGTTGTTTTGAAAACAATTTAAAAATAATTTATGCCACCGAAAATATTATTGGGTTGAGTCGCGGACTAGGTCGCTCTCTTTAAGAAGTTTCGCGGCACTGCCCAAATTGTGCAAGGCAGACTATCAACCACGCCGTCCCCAGGATAAAACAGCTCAGTTACTTTGTATCGGAGTTTCACTGCACCGTGAAAAAACCGTTCTAGAATTACACCCTCAGTATGACAGTCTAATGGCTGCCACTCGTAATATGGTACTAAGACCACTCGAAAGAAAGAAAAAGGAGAAGTAAGAATATGGAGGGAGAAAAAGAGAAAAGCCTCATAAGAAAGGAGAGCTTTTTGGTGTTATTTACAACTGAGCAGAACTCTCTATTTATGGTACTAAGGCTCACACTAAAATCGTACCTCATTTTTCTAGGTTAGGTTGATTCTGAAATTTTCAAGGTTTTGACCCAGTACTTGGCCACAAAACAACCGGGAACCAAGGTAGGATTTTGACCAAAACTGAAAATACATATTAATTTTTAATTTTCTTATTACTAAAAAATAATAATTTACCACTCAAGCCCAAGTGTCATACCTTCTCTTTGTAAACACTACTAGAATGTGTAATCCCTCCTTTGTGAGACTTCTAATTTTTCAATTCACAAACTAGCTCTTTTGTTCCTCAATTCCAACATCAATTGAGAATTATTTGGTGGGAGAAAACCAATTGAGAATTCAAAGCCTAATAATGATTTTATTCTTTTTGAAGCAGACAATTTCTTTCTATAGGATCTTATTCTAGTAGTATTAGCGAAAATAACATATTCAATATCTGTTTTTTTTTATTATTTCTATATCAAATACTCCTCCCTCCCTCTGTAGTTATAGTTATTATAAAAAATATTAGTTTCAAATCATTTTTTATTTTTAAAGTAATTTTAATTAATTTTTTTAATTGTTCTATTTAATTAATATTATCTGCATCATTCCTAAATTATTATTTTTATTTTATATTTATGACAATAAAAATAAATTGATTGATCAAGTAAATTAATAAAATAATCATTTTCTTTCATTTATTTATATTTTTTTAATTTGCGTGAAATATCAATTACGACTATTTTGGAAAAATAGAAAAAATATTGAAGTTGGGTGAGGGGGTTATAGCTGGAATATTGGAGTCATATGAAAATAATGCAATAAAAATGACGATTCTTTTGTGTAAATTCCAAATGCAGCAGTGGAAGCCCGTGTATTCTATTTGCTGTTTGATTGAAAACTGATCCAGCTTATTTCAATTATGTATTTGAGTTGGACTCAGTTTTTGTAGTAGATACATAAAAATAATAAGGAAAAGCAAATAAAAATAAAATAAAGACTATTAAGAAAAAAATTACGAGTTAATTTCAACGATAAATTAATATCATTTATTAAAATATCTTTATTAATTATAGTTAATGAATTAATTAAGTGGATTGAAAATCAATAAAGAAAATTATATTAGTAAAAAAATAATAAATATTGCAAGGCAGAAAAAACAGGCATTGTCATTACCATTTGCTTCCGTTATTAGCTATAAATTACCGTGAGATAAATCAAGAGCATTAATTTAAATTTTATTTTATTTTATTTTGAATCAACTATCAAGAAGATTAATTTATGTGCGTCATTCATGCCAAAGCCCGTAAGACTTCTCTTTTTCGGGTTTTGGTTCTTAACATAATAAATAAAATACAATTTTAAATTTATTAATTATTAAATTTCTCTTTTCCCTAATTTTTTATTTTAACAAGATTTTATTTTCTCATGTAAAAGAATGCACTAATTAAAATTAAGAGTATTTTTGAAAGAAATTAAAGTAACTACTTTTAAAGTAGGTCTATGATCTATGTATTTTTTATTATATGTTTCTTAAAAAAAGACAAGAGGGAACAATATATATATATATATATATATATATATATATATATATATATATATATATATATATATATATATATATATATATATTATTTCGTAAAATAATAAAGTCTATAGTAAAGGATATAATACTTGCCGAAAAATATTTCCTAACAAAAGATTGATGAAAGTAACCTTCTACCCAGGCAATTTAGATTATGTTTTGTTATATGACCACTCAATCAAAGTCCATTTTAAATAACCACTTGAATATGCATGTATAATATATAATCCAACATTTGAAATATAGACTCCTAATTTCCACATGCATGCATAGAAAGCAACCAATGACTTAAAAGGAACAAAAAGTGTGATCTAATTGAAGTGGAAGATGTCAGCAATTAGAGTAGTAGATAACAATGAAAGAGTGATTAGTGACGTATATATCTAATAATGTGTTTAAGATATTTAGGTAAACACATAATGCATCTAATTCCCACTTGAGAGGAAAGTTATAAGAAACGTCGTGCTTAATTTGTCCACACATCCACTTCCACTAATTAGAAATATATTAAGGATTTTTCTTTTTTATATTGAGTGAAAAGAAAGAGGCAAAAAATGATGAGAATGGATATTCAATTTCTTTTCATACATGAATGAATATTCAATTTGAATCCTGAAGGAACTATATCTCATGATCGATTGTTGTACTACTATTACCATGCTCACTCCGTCCAAAATGTATGCAAATAAAACTCACCAACTATCTATTGTGATAATGCAATGATAAATTCTTCTTACGCCTTCGGAGTCTTATTCCGAATTAATTCAATTTGGACGAATAAAAAACAACTCCAAATAAAAAATTGAGAGAGATTTTCTATCGTCAAAATTGCATAATAATTACAGTCCATTTATGTGATAAATATTATATTGGTCTCTCTCACACACATATTTGTATATATTTTATTTAATTTCATTTTCAAATTCAATACAACATTCAATATATAATTCATGAGGCGGTAGAACGGTGGAGATCATCTAAATAATAAATTAAATATCGAAAAAAGTCATGGACAGCTGGAATTAGTATGCAAGATACAATATATGCATAATATTGAATACATCCTGAAGTGATGTAGATGTTATACAGGTCACCCCATAAAGGAATTTGTCAGAAAAAAAAAATAAAGAGCGTTAAAGGCATATTAATAAATTAATAATTACATGAGTTTCTCAAATTTAAATAAGCAGACGTGCTTTATAAAAAGTAAACTTTTACTTTACCCACAGCTTTAATAAATGGGTTAAGTAGGCCTCACGGACCTTTCTTCATATCATTTTCTAGGAAATTAGTTTTATTTTCATATTTGCAGTTCAACCTAACGCAGGGAGGGATTCAACACTCTCATACTTATTACAAGTTTTCTTAAACATTATTGGTTTTCAAGAAAATGACATTTTCACGTTTAATTAATGAATTTACTCCTTCTATTTCATTCTAAATGTCGTATGTGATGATCCAAGCACCAAATAAAAACCTTTCTTTTCCTTTTCTTTCTCCTTCTAAATCTCAAATAAGATCTAAAAAGATTCTGCTTAAGGCATGCTGAAGTACAAAATAAATATTTAAACAAAAACTGAATCAAAATTGTTCATTCATATAAACTTTAGTAAAATACCTCTGTGTTTGCATGGGTCCTCGGGATTGTGTTTCATAGATAGCATCGATATTATATAAATGTAGGAGTTCTCAATCCTCGTGGCATCAGACATTCATCTTATGTTGGTTTCTCACGCAACTATTTCAATACGTAATATGCCTGAAGCTCTTTGGCTCCGGGGGCTTACAGACTTACCCCTTCATGATCAATACATACTTTATACTTATAATTGACTTTATACGAGAATAGAATAATCTTTTATTTTCTAACCAGAAAACTTTGGACTATCATTTTTATGTTAAGTTGCCAACTTACAAACTATCTCAGCCCATGCATTATATTTTTATAATAATAACAAAGAGGTAATAAAAGTTATATACACAAACCATTTAATGGGATCATGCTTTTTATCTATTCTTAACTTTTATGCCAGAGTAGCTACTCCATGTTAGTCCTGCTTGACATCTACATCTTCAGCTTTAACAGGTTCTACAAGAGCCCGAACAACTTCTGCTTCGACCTGCTAGCAGTTTCAAACATTAAACCATCAATATGTGTTTCTAGGCCGGCAATGATGCACATGTGTCAATGTAAGAATTGTACATCACATTCACGATGCAATAAACCCAAAGTAAAACTAATCACCGAGGATAACTCAAACTCCAACTAACCGCTTATACAGGGGGATGTGTATGGATATATGTAAAATGAGCATGTCAATTAAACCTAATACTTATGTCTATCTTTTAACAATTTGGCATGGACATATTATTCCCCTTTGATAAACACTCTTAACAATTTTTTATAGGCAACCACCCTCCAAGAATGGCATATGATCATCCTATCAGGTAACATCGAATAATGTCTTGAGTAAACTTGTGATTGAACGAATCCGGGTTATGTAGAATAGTAAACCTAGAGTATTTCATAACAGAGTTCTTGATAATAAATCTAGGATGCTCTTCCAGGCAAAGTGCTCCTTTAATCAGAGCAATAGACCTAGAATACCATTCTTACTGGGTTTCCGAAACTGTCTGAGCAGAAAAGAAATCATAATATTATAATTATGCAAACAAGCCCGAATAACATAAGGGGAGAGAGAGACATTTCAATCATTGATAAGAAAGTCAACAATCAATATTACATACACATGCATAATCATAAAATTATTCAAACATAATCTACGGACCAGACCGGAGCAAAGAGCACAAACATAGTATAACAACTTAAATTAATGGACAATGGACGTATTCACAAATCACAAGATACGTGGCAACTTGATGGGGACAAAGAAGGAATTGATGACGTGTCTAGTGGGACACATAGTACACCTGAGGTATGGAGAGTGTATGTTAGAAAATCCAAGAAAGGTGAGCTGGTCCCACCCTGTATATAGAGGAGATGTGGGTAAGGAGGGAAGGGGGACAAATTCTGTTAGTTGTGAGTAGAGAGAGGATTCTCTCTTATTGGAGTGAGCATAGCTCTCCGGAGTAAAAGAAAGGCTTGTTTCCTTTGCTCAATTTCCCTTTATCATCAATAAAATATACTATCATATGTTGATTAATCTCTCATTAATTCTTACTGTCGTATTTATAAATTGAGTACCTATCAATTTGGTCCGACCTACCGAATACATTACAAACCAGTGAGTGTATGAAATTTTGGTGAATGCCCCCAAAGAAGATGGAAAACAAGGTTCATGCATTGGAGAACCGAATGTCAACCCTCGAGGTTGCAATTGCTGAGATGCGAGCGCAAGCTGCTGCAGACCAAGAAAGGCTCATCTCTCTCATCACTCAAAGCAAGGACATGGGTGGCTCTGTAAAACAGAAGAGTGATGGAGACTCGAATCACGCTAACGACGAGCAAATCAAGAAGCTGATCCAGAAGATGCAGGGAGAGAAGCTTAATTAATTCCGTCAATCGGTGAAAAAGATTGAACTCCCAATGTTCACCGGTGATGATCCCGCCGGTTGGATTGCTCGAGCTGAGGTCTATTTTCGAGTGCAGGATATGAGTCCTGAGATCAAGGTTAGTCTGGCTCAACTCTGTATAGAAGGATCTACCATCCATTTTTTCAAAGCGCTGGTTGAAGATGAGACTGATTTGACCTGGGAAGTTTTCAAAGATGCGTTGTTGGAGAGATACGGCGGTCTCAGTGACGGGAGCGTGTTTGAGCAACTCTCGTCGTTGAAGCAGGAAGGCAGTGTGGAGGAATACATCAAGGAGTTCGAGAGGTTGGTTGCACAGGTAGATCGTTTACCAGAAGCTTAATTTGTTGGATATTTCATCCATGGCCTCCGTGATGGGATACGAGGAAGAGTTCGTAGCCTCAAAGCGCTAGGTCCAATCTCACGTGCGAAGCTGATGTATCTAGCACGTGTTGTGGAAGCGGAGGTACAGGAGAAGAGGATTGGTTGGAATGGGCCTCATGATTATGGGCCTAAAGGATCCAGGTTAGGTTTTACTTATAGATCTAACCCTAATTCTGGATCCGGGTCAACTCACCCGGGTCGAGCGCAAAACAGTGATTGGGTCGTAGTCAAGGGCTCCAACGACGGCAGAGAGAAACGAGAAACGGGTCAAATCCGAAGTTAGAGACCCGTCAAGACTCGCGAAGATCTGTTCCCCGTGATCGTGGGATCCGTCATATCTCAGCCCACGAGATTGTAGAAAGGCGGCAGAAAAACCTGTGTTTTAAGTGCGATGGCGCTTATCATCCTCATCACCAATGCCCAGATCGTCAGCTTCGTGTAATGGTGATGGAGGAAGACGATGACGGCGAGATGCAAGTCTTTGCAGCTGATACAACGGAGGAAGATGGAGAAGGAGTTGAACTCAACATTATGAGTTTGGCTCAGATTGATAACCCGGGTCCCAGGGAGTTAGAGAATGTACGCACCATCAAGTTAAAAGGTCGAGTGCAAGGAGTACCCTTGTTGGTGTTGGTAGACAGTAGTGCAACGCATAATTTCATCTCGCACAAGTTGGTGAGGTCAATGGGATGGCCAGTGGAAGGAACTACTCCTCTCAATGTCAAATTGGGGGATGGGTTTAATGTAGTGGCACAAGGAGTTTGTAGGAAATTGGTGCTGGATCTGGGGAACATGACATCTACCATTGATGCTTGGTTGTTCGATTTGGATGGAATTGACATTGTCCTCGGAATGTCTTGGTTAGCTTCCATTGGGGGCATGTGGATCGATTGGGCACAAAAGGTGTTGCATTTCCCCATTGACTCTCAATGGGTGGAGCTGCATGGGGAAGGCAGTGAACATAAAAACCAGCTGGCCTTGCAAAGTGTGTTGGGAAGACCCAAGCTATGGTACAGAGGAATGTTTTTATCTGCAAGAGCACAAGGGGAACCAAAGGGTCTTGAGTTGAGCAAAACAGTCAATGATTCACATTTGACCCCTACTCATCAGATTCATGAGCTAGTGGCGAAGTACTCAAAGGTAACTACTCCCGACAAGTTCCCTATTCCGGTGATTGATGAACTCTTAGATGAGTTATACGGTGCTCATTACTTCTCAAAGTTAGACCTCAAATCGGGATACCATCAAGTGAGTTAAGACTGAAGATGTGCACAAAACTGCATTCCGCACTCATGAAGGCCATTACGAATGTCTCGTAATGCCGTTCGGATTGATGAATGCACCCTCGACGTTTCAAGCCCTAATGAATGACATTTTTAAGACTTTTCTTAGAAAATATGTGCTGGTACTTTTTGATGACATATTAGTGTACATCCCGAGTTTGGAAGACCATCTACATCATGTATCCTCTGTACTGAACATTCTGCAGCAGCAAGGTCTGGTGGCTAATAGGAAGAAATGCAGTTTTGCGGAGCCTAGTGTTGAATATTTGGGTCATATCATCTCTAGAGAAGGGGAAGCGATGGACCCCACTAAGGTGTTGAATGTTTTACAGTGGCCCACTCCGAAGAATGTGAAAGGAGTGCGAGGGTTTTTGGGGCTTACGGGTTACTACCGTATATTCAAGTGGGGAGAGGGTGCTGAGCAAGCTTTTCAACTGTTAAAGCAAAAGATAACATCTGCCCCTGTTTTAGCACTTCCAGACTTTCAGAAAGAATTCTTTATTGAGAGTGATGCTTCTGGGAATGGGCTGGGTGCTATCTTAATTCAAGAAGGGAGGCCAATTGCTTATTTTAGCAAAGCCTTGGGGGAGGGAAATTTGACCAAATCAGCATATGAAAAAGAGCTTATGGCAGTGGCTCTTGCTATCCAACATTGGCGTCCCTACCTCGTAGGCCGAAAATTTACGGTGTGTACCGATCAAAAGAGTCTAAAACAGCTGTTATCACAGAGGATCTGCACCATGAATCAGCAAAATTGGGCAGCAAAGCTTCTTGGATATCATTTCGATATCATTTACAAGCCCGGACTCGAGAATAAAGGTGCAGATGCATTGTCCCGTATGCATGATAGTGGGGAAATGACTTCCTTGATACATGTCCCTGAGTGGTTGGGTAGGGCTGAAGTGAATGAAGAGGTCCACAAAGATGTTGCTCTACAGAAAGTCATTTCTGCGCTCAAGGAGAACAAACCGGTTCGGTTTGGATTTTCTTATGTGCGAGGGGTGTTGTTGTATGAGGGGAGGCTGGTGATTTCTGCACAGTCTCCATGGATACTGGTTATCTTGAAAGAGTTTCATTCTACCCCACAAGGGGGCCACTCTGGTTTCCATCGCACGTTTAGACAAGTAGCGCTGAACGTGTATTGGATTGGCATGAAGAAGACTATCCAGCAATTTGTGCAAGAATGTGATACTTGCCAACGTCAAAAATATGTCGCTGCTGCCCCTGGGGGTCTGTTACAGCCGTTGCCAATTCCGGAACAGATTTGGGAAGATGTATCAATGGACTTTATCACCGGTCTTCCTAAATCCAAGGGATTTGACGTGATATTTGTGGTGGTCGATCGGCTGTCCAAATACAGCCATTTCATTCCTCTCAAGCATCCTTTTAATGCCTGTGTGTTGGCCGAGGTGTTTACAAAGGAGATAGTGCGACTGCATGGCATTCCCTCTTCCATTGTGAGTGACTGCGACCCTATCTTTGTCAACAACTTCTGGTGTGAATTGTTTAAATTATAGGGGACCTTGTTGAAAATGAGCACCGCTTACCATCCACAGACGGATGGACAAACAGAGGTCATTAACCGTTGCTTGGAGACATATCTTTCGCTGTTTTATATCTGATCAGCCTCAGACGTGGGTAATGTGGCTGCCCTGGGCTGAGTACAGGTACAATACGACGTACCACGTCTCTACAGATTCGACTCCTTTTGAATTGGTTTATGGGAGGCCACCGCCAACCCTCACGCGGTTCCTTCGAGGGGAGACCAAGGTAGAAGCTGTAACACGGGAACTTGTTGATCGTGACAAGGCTTTGAGACAATTGAAGTACCATCTCAATCGAGCACGGACGCATGAAGGACCAAGCTGACAGGAAAAGAAGAGATGTGAGTTTTAAAATTGGTGAATGAGTTTTTCTCAAATTAAGGCCACATGTGCAGAATTCTGTTGAAGCACGCATCGATCCGAAACTTTCCCCAAGATACTAGGGGCCCTTTGAGATAACAGCACGGGTTGGTGCAGTTGCGTATCGTCTCCAGCTACCTGCTACAGCTCGCATTCATCCGGTGTTCCATGTTTCATTGCTTAAGAAGGCAATTGGCAATTACCGGGTTGAGCATGAGTTGCCCCTGGGCCTCAACGGTGCCAGCAGCATGGGAGCCAGCAGCAGTGCTCGCCACTCGCACTATCACTGAGGAGGGGTCAGACGTCAAACAATTGCTCGTTCATTGGAAAGGCAAGCCTATTGAAGAAGCCACATGGGAGGACGAGTTTGTAGTGCTGACACAATTCCCAGCCCTCAGATTTGAGGACAAGTCTGTGACTCAAGGGAGGAGTATTGATGGGGACAAAGAAGGAATTGATGACGTGTCTAGTGGGACACATAGTACACCTAAGGTATGGAGAGTGTATGTTAGAAAATCCAAGAAAGGTGAGCTGGCCTCACCCCGTATATAGGGGATATGTGGGTAAGGAGGGAAGGGGGACAAATTATGTTAGTTGTGAGTAGAGAGAGGATTCTCTCTTATTGGAGTGAGCATAGCTCTCAGGAGTAAAAGGAAGGCTTGTTTCCTTTGCTCAATTTCCAATAAAATACACTATCATATGTTGATTAATCTCTCATTAATTCTTATTGTCGCATTTATAAATTGAGTACCTATCACAACTCAACATACAAAAAGAGCATAAAAGTTCAAAAATGGAAAAAATTGACAAATCAAAAGGCTCCAAATTACTTAAGAATAAAGGATGGTGAGATTGGGTTCCCTTTGTTGGAGTTGGATTCAGCTTGATAGAGCTATGTTTCAGCTCATTGGAGTTGGGTTCATTCACTTTGTTGGCTTGTTTGGTTCATTGCCACCTTGGGAGCTACAGAGGTAAGACTCGATGCAATATCATTTACCTCCTCTGGAGATGGGTTCACGTTGGGATGTATATTATATTCGATGCATTTGTGGAGTAGGTGCTACAGCTGCAAGTTAATATTTTGTGCACTGGCACCTTATTACTCAACTGTTACATTTTGGGTTTTCTAAAAGACCAAAACACTGTCATTCAGGGAAAAATAACCATTATATAGTAGACTTGTTCAATCGTCCAAAAACTCAGGATTCTATGTTGGTTTATAACTATTAAGAGTCTACCCAAGTTGGCAAACAAACTTTTAATAAGTTAGTTAACTCAATTTTGATACCTACACCTAGAGTCATAAATTCGTATAAGTTGATTCAAGAGTTTGAAAACCATGTCTTCCAATATATACATTCTACGAGGTCATCGTTGGTTGAATGACTCGAAGATTAACTTGGGCTAAGAGTGGCTAAGCTGGTTTGAATCTAGATTTGGATGATGGCCATAGATTGCTGTCATGTTTTCTACCAGCTTCGCACTTACTTATGCAATCCTTTTGTTGGGAATTCGTGAGCTGCTTCATTTTGGGATTTTCTAATCCATGAGACTTATGACCACTTGGTGCTTGGATAGTTAGAAGGATTCTATTTACTCAATGGCTGGTCAGATCACCTTCATCCAGACTTCTTTAGCAGTATTCACCTCAAATATTGTCATTGTTTCTGAATCAAGGTAGGCATGGAAATAATAGAGAAAACCATGTAAGTGGTCAAGACTTGGGAGCGAACAAACAGAGAAGGTATCATATTGTTAACTGAGTTTTGTTGTAAGCCTAAGATTGATCTCTATAAACATACATTCAAGTCATGGCAATCATTTACAACTGTAGCTATGAAAAGAAAAGAATGACTTTTTAGTTTTTAACATTTAGAAATTAGAATAGAGGATCACAACCACAGTTATTTAATTGAAACAGAAGTTCACAAATTGAAATGAAATTAGCTATACAACAGAATATGCTTCACAGTCATTCATTTCATTATAACTAAATAATATATTAGGAATCACTTACTTCACTGTCCCTTTTGGCTGCAGGCTTGTAAGGACATGCTGGAGGGACCCTCTCTTGTTTCTTGTATTCCCAGCCGAAAAGCCCATATAGTTTTCCCTGAAAATTTTACGAAGTTAAAAAATTACAGAAAATAGGATAACATAGGTGCCCTTAACAACTATCAAGAGAGAGATAAAAATGATTCAAATTTCTCATATACGATTTTCCTCCAAAAACTTAGTAGGTAAAAATACAGTCTACATAAAATTATAACCCCCCCCACCCCAAAAACAAAAAAAACCTTTGCTCTAAGCTTTAAAAATCATTGAGCTCATGAAAATAACAGGGGCTTGCAGGTAAAAATACTGTAGCCTATATACATCTACACTATTTAATACAAAGTATAGTCAAATAGCGCCTATAGCACTATACTATAGCAAAAATTGAACCAGCTGCTATTTTTTGGGATCTTAGAAACAGAATACATGTCATCCCAACTGCTGATTTATTTTTCCAAAAGCTCTCTAAGTAAGATTTTGATTGCAAGTTGTTATCAATTCAAAGTAAGCTAATCCAAATACACAAGTTAATAGGGTTAATCAGAATTGAGAGTTGGTCATGTATTCAAAAAATCAAGTGAAAGAACGAGAAATAATGGAATAGATGCATCACTTACCTTGACATAATAGAAGAGAATAGGCAATATGTTGGCGATCGGAACAAGGAAAAGGGGCAATAAGCAAAACAAGCAAACCTAAATCATATAATCAACGGTATCAATCGATCGATCAAAAATTGGAGTATAGAGAGATTAATTAGGCGCTTACCATTTTAGAATGAATTATCGATTGTGGTTGGAGACTCTTGGTGTGTTGATGCAAGTCTCGAACCTGCATAAAAAATTTTTTTTTTTAAATAATATAAAAAAATTTTAAAATTTGGCCCATGCAGGTCTCGAACCTGCGACCTTCGCGTTATTAGCACGACGCTCTAACCAACTGAGCTAATGGGCCTTTATGCTCATTTGTTATTTTAAAATGATTTATACAATTAGAGCCTAACATAGACACGAAAATCCGTCAAGCCTAATTAAATCAAATTTGAGACAATTTCAACAACAAAAATTTGACCTATTTTAGCTTTAATCTTTTAGTTTTTAGAAAACATAGAACATAGTAATTAGAAATTCAGCTAAGAGATAAATAAAATCTGACTAAAAATTATTTCAACTATAATCAACAAATACTCCTTAATAAAACTAATTCTATCTCAGCGAAAAACATCTATTAATATATATTGAGTCATCATAAGTGAGACACCTGTCCAAATTCGAATTAGATTCTAGCACATGGGAGCTCCACCATTAAAAAAAATTGATCACTTTTTATTTACAATTAAAAAGTCATGATAAGCTTATAGATGTCTTTTGAGAAGTTTAATGAGAGCATCTAATAAATTGATATGCAATAGGCCATGAGCTAATTTCAACTTATAAGAAATGTAACTGTTATTAGTTTTTATAGTAACAAATGTTAACTCTTATTATTTTGTTAGTAAAAGAAGTTGAACTTCATGACCTCCTATCCTATCACTCCAATCATGATGTCCCTCTGTCAAAAACTTACAAATTAGATCTTGGCTAAACCTTGCAAATGAACTATGAGGATAAGAGACAACTAGCATTTTTTAAAGCACATCCAGAAATGCAGACAATATCGACCATGGAGATCAAGTTTAGGATGTTTGACTTAGTTTATCGAGAGGGTCAAATGAGATTTTGACTAAAGTTTAGATGTAACATGTTCCTTTGATAACAAAAAAAAAAGTGCTTTGAAAAACGTTTTTTCTTCTTTCATGGAAATGCAACCAAACAAGCTATATGCATCCATGAAAAACATTAAAAAAATATATGCGTAGAGTATGAAGAAGCAACCTTCAAACTCATCCATACGACTGCTAAACATATCCATTTGCATTTAAGAAAGCATGTTTCAGACATGTTTTCTACTCCAAGTTCCTATATTCAACCATATTCATCAAATTACAAATTCAGAATGTATTCGAGCACCTTGGTTATTCATGACAATCTCCATTCAAGGATTTCTTACAACATAAAGTGATGGACAAAACATAAACTAGGTATTCAGCTTACCTATGATTTATATAATGATGTAAATTATAATGGTCATACATTTGCTTTTGTATACAAATTTGTGCAAACACATAGCACATGAAAGACAATAGGCTTCCATGATTCCATCCCAACCACAAATAGTTATTTGATTAAGAAGCATTCTCGCTCTCCTTACAAGGAACGTTCTTGCAGCGGCAAACGGGTCTACCAGAAGCTTCCCAACCATTGAAGCCACGTTCTAAGACCATAATGTTCTTTATCCCAACATCTTCCTTGCTGTCTCCAAGATAATTGACAAGCTTCCTAGCACAACTTGGGCCTCGTACCTGTGAATAGTTCATACAACTTTCAGTTTAGAGAGCGACATTCTGGTATCGTACAAAAAGGGTATAGGAAGACATTCGTGTTCTCATTGCAAAAAAAGTTTTTCTAATGTCATGACTCATAGAAACTTGTTTCGGATCAGGTATGTCAGGTTGATTTTTTTTAAGATAACAACTGTAAAAAAAAATCACTATGCACATCCTAAAAAATCGCTAGCAATTAGAGCATGGAAGTGCATATAAGAATCTGATCAATCAATCATGTAAATTTTGAAATTTTATAACAAGAAGATCATCCTAAGAACATGAATCAGATACAGCAAGAGAATATTTAATGTGGCACTTTGCCTAAGACAGTGAAATATGGTTAAAAAAACAATATCAACAAATTTGAATAATTTATTTTTCTCTTTCGTAAGAAATAAGTTCTCATCTCACTGAAACCATTGCAGTCTATTCCTCCGAAGCCGGTAGCTTTACACTGTACTCCCTCTTCTAACTACACTGCCAAGGAAAACACCAAATTAAGGAACATCATCCATTGAAAAAGGAGTTGCTCAGAACATAAACTTTTATAGCTGTCATTTGTGTTTGGAGAAGTGGTGAAATGCTTGGTTAAACAATGTCATATGACAACAGATAGCTATATTCCACTACTCCTCCTCTTAAGACAATTATTCCTCACATCAGGACGGCCCAGATATCTTGGTTTAGGTAAAACTTGTAGGTTTATCACTAATCTGACGGTTTTTAACCTATGAAAGACGTACTTAATTATGTCAGCTGTCAACAGCCCACTTTCTCAAAGGCTTACCTTTTAATTGGAGACACAGGAATGGTTCTATATCTCTCTTACACACCCCTCGCACAAGATCCCTTTAGGCTTGATTGCTTGAAGCATGGACGATGCATAGACCTACTAACCTGAGCTAAAATTAAGCTTTCTTTATAAGAATGGGATGGCAAGCATCAATCTCCACCACTTGTGAATAGATGGAGGAGTATGAAACTCTTCCCAAAATGATTAGATGGAGAAGCATGAATTGTTGATGGTTTAACACACTTCAGAGTAAAGCTATGTCTAGTGTACATGTGTCAGTGATGCATATTATAACATTCAGTCACTCGCATTTTTTCAAATAATTATTACCAAGTGTCTACGTGTCCCAATCTTCAATAGTTCGAGCTACAACAAATTTCAGACTTTAATTACGGAATTAATTAATTTGAGTGTTATAAAAATTAATTAATGGAACAATTGAAGACACATATATATACAACAATTAATGAAAATGTGGGATCCATACCGAAATTAGTGGGTAATAAACATATGGATCTAAGTGATTTGGATTCGTATGAAGTGGAATAACATAGCAGAAATAAAAGAGGGGGTGTGTTGTGGAGTTGACCTGACTTAGAGCGCAGTGAAAGACGAGGGTGTCTTTGCCTTTAACTTCGTGAATAAGCTTTGAGATGTTATCGGTGAAACCATCGCTTGCGTAATGAAGAGAACCGGATATGTGTCCATCGTGACTCCTCTCGTCGTCTCTGACATCGACTATGGCGATGGTTGGTTGGCGTCTGAGAGAGAGAAGCTGAGACCCTGTTATGTACGAGATACTGCGACCTGCCATCTCTTTCTCTTTCTCTTTCCGATTCCATTACTCTCTCTGCCACTTTTATTTTGGGAATTTGCAACCCGAACCGGATCTACCTTTTTTTCTTCTATTTTTCATTTCATTTATTCACAAAAAATTTCTTTTTTTTTTCCTTGAAATAGTTTTTATTTCTACATTAATGTTAATTTAATTTTTTAAGTTACAAACGTCCGACTTAGAAATGTAAAATGATTAGATAAATCTAAAGAACTTGACAAAATTAATATCCGTTTATTTAACTCCAAAACTTAACCAAATTATAATAAATGTCATTATTTCATATGAGTTTCGATTTTAATAATATAAAACACTTGGTACTCAAATTAACCACTTGCACTTTAGTCTTTTTATTAAAAAGACTAATCAATAAATACATCTTTGATTATGTAAAGCGCTCTCACATAAACTTTTATAATTACAAATTTTTCAAAAATATTATTGACTAAATACCTCTTTGACCATTTAACTTATTTTACAATCCATTGGACAAACTCATTTCACTCGTAGATGACGTTGACACAAAAGAATGATCACCCTTGCTTTTACGTTTCTCGTTCTCTGATATCAAGACATTATTTTATCAAATCTCGTTACGTCAGTGTTTTTTTTTTCTTCTGTGCACGCAAGGTGTTTTTTATTTTCTTTTCAAATATCCTATTTTTTTATTTTATTTTAAAACAAAGTCCTATTTTTAAATAATAATTAAGAATTTTACTAATATTACAAGGTTTAACTTAGTTTTGACCAATAAAAAAGTTGTATATATATTATTTTTGTGGTAGATTATTGTTAGGTAACATCTTAGATACATTCTAATTTAGTTGAGTATTGATACCCAATTAAAATTAAAGTGTCGTGGAAATTTATTTTATAAAGATATTACAGTTTAAAATATTAATATAAACATAATATCAGAGAAGTCTTAAATATTGTGGAAGTCTTGTTATGATCTTAAAAGTTTGATCTTTAATAAAACAATACTAAAAATCTAAAAATAATAATTTTTGATTCTTTTTATATTATAAATAACATCAATAACATTATTTTTCTTTTTTTGTAAATTACATCAATATCATTAAAAATTATAATTCTATTCTTTTATCAAAAAATCTAAACATTTTTTTAATGAAATATGGACTTTTTTATTTTTAGGCATAGAATGAATTAGTAATATTTATTGGAGTCTTATAATACTCTTAAAAACAAAATTCTGGTACAGTTGTTCTGTCTACACATACCCATATCAGCTCAGATTATATTATAAAATATATAATTTATTTAAATACATATTTAAGAATATTTTTAATTCTTATAATTCCAACAAAATATTATTTTATAAAACGACATTTAAATAAAAAATATATATATAAATTACGTTGAACAAACTCAATTTAATCGAAAGTAGCAAAACATAAAGTACGACGATGCATTTAACTCTTAATAAATAAATCAACGGGTATGAAAGTAGAGGGCTGTTTCCGCGCGTCTGTTTGATTCCCCCTCCCTATCTACGTTTAAACGTCAAACCTTTTCCTACCCCATCACATTCAGTTGGGGCTAAATGTTTTCTTTTACTGACTCACCAGTCACCACACTAAATGGATCCCTTCCATTGGCGCAACTTAAACCAAAACAATTTTCCCTTCTTTTTGCCTAACTTCAATCAATACGACATTCCCTTCGACTGGCGTTACTTCAACGAGGCTGATATTCCCACTACAGAATATCTCATGGCCGCCGGAGCCGATCCTCGATTCACGGCATATTTATTAGAAGGTAACACCGACAACGAACAAGAAGACGACGATGAAGAAGATGAAGAAGACGATGAAGAGTACCTTCCCAATGTTCAGTCCCCTAGGGTTTCTAACGAAGCTCCTCGTAATTCTACATCTGATGAAGTAATCGTTATTCCCGACGATGAACGTCAAAATTCAGTTGAAGACGAAAGAAACAAACGACGCAGAACTGAAGCGGGAGAGGCTTCGTCTTCTTCGTTACCAATTGGAAGCGCAGACGGTAGTCAAGAGAATGAATGTAATCTCGCCGACATTGACGGTCTCATTTGCCCTATTTGTATGGACGCTTGGACCGATAATGGCGATCATCATGTCTGGTGCCAATGCTAAACCCTAATCCTACATTTTCATTTTGAATTTAAATTATTTGATATGCACCTTTGCAAATTGTGGTTGATTTTTTCTGTTTTATTTATTTTTTGTTAGTTGTCTTCCTTGTGGACACATTTATGGCATGTCTTGCGTTAAAAAGTGGCTTCAACAGCGAAAAAATTCGGGGAAGGTATGAAATTTGAATGTAATATACCTACAAAAGAAGAAGGAAGAAGACCTTTAACATTCATATTTTTTGTGTTCTTTTGTTCCAGTGTCCTCAATGTAATAGGAAATGTTCGATGAAGGATGTGAGGAAACTTTATGCTTCTCGAATAGTTGCTGTTGATGAAGAATCTCAGAAGGTTGTCTCAGTGTTAAGAATAAAAGAGAGTTTCAATTTTCAAGAAATTTGTCTGTCTGATTCTTTCTTTTCTGTTGGCAGAGAATTCGGTCACTTGAGACCAAATGTGCTACTCTTGAAAGTAAGGTAAGGTGCTGTCTTCATATTCATGAAGATTTTTCTGTTGTCTGGTGTTTTATGCTACTGCATTTTGTTGACTTGGATTATCATAGAATTTAAGAGGACATGTCTTCATTAGTCTTTGTTAAGAAAATTTGTCAATTATGTTATTAGGACGGTGATTGGCGCAAGAAAGAAGTGGGATGGAAGAAGAGAGAAACTGCATTGCATCTTGATGTTAAGAACCTTAAACAGGTATACTTTTTGCATTATGATGATGGATGGATATGAGCCATTTTTAATTGCAAAGAGTCTGTGGTTTTTCAAAATCAGAACCCTTTTCTGTATTAGATCCACTTCTGGTACAGTTTGTAACTTTGTATTTCTATATATGGAATATCTGACTGAACCGTGTCATGTTTACCCCCACATCTTTGCACCACTCCCCACCCATTAGAGTAGTTTAGACAATGCAATCATTTTGATATCTCCAATTTTTCTAGTTACTTTGTTAATCTGCTACTGTGATAATGATTCTGTGCTGCATGAGTTTATACAACGATTAGGTGCAATTTGTACAAGCCTTTGTGTTTGGATCATTATGGGCTTTTTATGTGTGGTTTTAAATAATTTTAGTTTGTAAGTTTGTTTTTGTAGAGAAACACTTATTTGGAGCAGCTGGTACTAGATATGCAGAGCAGACAGTCTGGATTAATGGATGCCAATGGGAACTCTCAATGGAGATATGAACCTGGTAATAATTGTCTAAAAATTCAAATGCATATCGTCACCTCACAAGGCCCGTTGTGATTTGCTTCCCCCTTGCAATCTCAATAACCACAAAAGCCTTTTTTTAAACAATTAGAAATGTTGAATTCAATTTCATTGAGGACATGCTCTTTTTTACTCCCCGCGTCTTGCAGAGCGCAGCTGTAATCCAAGGTCCCATGGAAAAGGATCTTTTTGCAATTTTGAATTTCAGGTTAGCCATTTTCTTTCCCGTCTACTTTATGGGTCTATGTTCTCCACCCATAGAAGTGCCAATTTTTTCCAAATACCTAGAATATTATAAAAATATTTCGTTAAGCATATCATTATATGGTATAGTATGATTTTTGGTAATATGAGTTTCATCTAATAAGTTGTTTCTCCTTTTTTAGAAAGCATTTCATCTGGAAGGTGCTCGTGTATTTGACATGGACACTTCTAATGAAATTTTATTAATCGCACAAAAGCCAAGAGCAATGGGTGATGTGCACTTGCTCACTAAAGTAAGATTCTTGAAGTCGAAATATTCATGTGTAATGTACTTGGCTTTTAAATCTCATTATTCATTGACTGATTTTACTTTGACCTTTATGGAAACCTGGCTCTTTAGATGAGCTTGATATCTCCATTTGAGATGCAAGATATTTTACTGCCTTCATCTGCAAATGGTATTAGAGACCTGCATATTTCTCCTTTTGATAGTAGACAGGCCCTCTATGCTTCTTTAGGGAAGAAATTATCAGTGCTCAGGTATAGTTGCATTAAGTACTGATTCATTTGGTCATTATAATGTAAAATTTTGGTCATCAGTGTATTTCATGTTTATGTATTTCATGTTACAGCTTCGAAAGTGGCACCCCTGTTCTCAATTATGATCTACAGGTAGATGTTTGATCAATTATTCTGTTTGTGGAATTAAAACTGTTGGTACTAGTTCATAATTCTATGCTGTGATTTTTTAAGATGATATTGCAATTTACGTATAGTATTTTATTTTTATAATTAAAGAATCAAAATGAAAGTGAAATTCGAGTATAAGTGTGTCCTCCTTGAATTATTTAAAAGAACCAAAGTGAACAGCCAAGAAGATGGCCTTTTGGAAAACTAGAGCTAGCCACTATATTTTGAAGTACCCATTATATTAGCATAGGAAAGGAAGTAAGAAAAACCACCTTATTCCGCAAAGGATGCTGCTGTAACTTGTGTAAGTAGCTATCCTGAGAATTCAGTTTTATTCTCCAACCTCAAAGCTCCAAATGACAGCAAAAATTGCACCACCAGAGGACTTAACACTCTTTGGTTCCTGCACAGCCTAAAAAATGACAGAAAATGCTCCCACCTACTTATATGATAATAAATTTCCATACCTTTTTTCTCATGTTGTACTAATGTTATTACCTAAACCTTGCAATCTTCACCAGTCAGTTTATATGCCCTATGTGGAGTTTATAACTTACTATAATCGTATTCCAGGTTTCTGCTTGGTCCTGTTCATGGGATATTAACAATACACATTACATCTATGCTGGGCTTCAGGTCAGTACTTTCTTTTTTGGCATTTATTTATTGTATCTAGGAACTCTAAGTGCTAATCTTCATATAACTTTCCTGCAGAATGGTTCTGTCCTGGTGTTTGACATGAGACAAACTGCAGGACCCTTAAAATCTTTAGCTGGGTTGACTTGCAACCCTGTTCATAGTGTGCGTTCTCTTGCACAAACATCAAGTCTTCCTTCTGGCGCCAGAACCATCCTATCCGCATCTGCCATTGGCCCTTGTCAGTGGGACATTGATTCTGAAGAACGGTAGGCAATTTAAATTTTATGGATATTAGCTTTAAGCTTGCTTTTGTTTATACTATCAATGCCTTATAAATATATTTTTCAATGACATTAGGGGTGGCAATTTGATCTAATTTAAAATTCATCCAATCCATCCACTGCATAATATGAATTTTAATGGATTGGATCTAATCCATCCATTTAAAAATTTGGATGGATCCAATCCATTCAACTTTTTTTCAAAATCCAATGAATCATAGTTTATTTAATAAATCCAATACATTACATTTTAAAAAAATATTATATATTTATTTCAAAAATATATTTTTTATTTTAAAACTAATTAATTCTAAAAATAGTTTTATTTATTGTTTTTTAAAAACTGATTTAAATATTATTTTTATTACTAATATTTTTAAAATGTTTAAAAAACAGAATTGAAATAATGATTTATTTTTATTATAAAACAGAATATTATTTAAAAAAATATTTTCTTTAGCATTTTTTAAATTCCAAGTGTTTTTAGATGGTGTATTTGTTTTATAAAGCCAGTTTTGAATTTGGAAGTAATTATTTGGAAAAAAAAAAGTTATATATTTAGCTCTTCTAATGCTTCATGTTTTTTTTCCTGCTTAAAATATGAAGGCCATTTATGGTTCTTGAGACTGATAATCAAGGAGTTTGTATATCTCTTGCCTATTGCTCGAGCAGTGATGACATTGTTGTTTCATACCGTCCAAAGTTCAACACATTGATGGATGCGCCTCTTTCTCAACCATCACCCACTCCTTATCATGCTGTTGGACAAGGAGTACAGGGCTGTCATGTATTGTTAAAGAGAACAGGCAGTCATAATTTGGAAAAGATGGGTTCCTCATATGCCAATGTTAGTAAAATTCGACTACCAAAATGTGTAATTATAGACATAGACAGTCAGAATAGATTGTTTGCATCGGGAGATGAAGTTACAGGGGACTTGGTCTTGCAAGAATTGCCATCTTTCAGAGTTATTCAGCAATTCAAAATGCCAGCTCAGGCCCGTGATATTAGGTACTCACCTAGCCATGGAATACTTGGTTGTTTAAGTGAGAACTCATTGCAACTTTTCCGCACTAATCTCTCTTGAGTAAGGTAATTCTATACTATATAGACGTTAAGGTTTTTTGTTGTTTTTTTATTTTAGTCTTAGAATTATAGCTGTCCATGAAGTAGTTTAGATATTTATTACTTTGCCACTAGCCCGAGAATGATTTGTTCATTTTTCTCTAATTATTTTGAAAGGGCATTTCTTTTTGTAACTTTTGCTTTATTTTGTAAACTAGACTGTAAAATTGATATTGGAATTTGTATTTTCAGACAGTAATGGATATTCTAACATTAATGACAAAGTATGTATTGACCATAAATCAAAGATGATCGATTTGAGTCTTTGGTTCACATTTTTCAAAATTGACAATATTAATTGATCTATGTATCGGACAAAACTTAGGTGTATTTTTTTATGTATTTTTTGTGTAGTTTTTAATTTAATCAATTATGATTCTATTTAATTTATAATTTTTTTAAAGTTTGTTATAACTAAAAAAAAAAGTGTTTTATATTAAGGACTATAGGAAAAGCACATAAAAAATGTACTAAGTCTTTTCTTTATGTATTTCACATTCTAAACACCCAATTTGCTGCACAACCTCATGTTGAAAAAAAAAACTATAGGGAGCGTTTATAAAAATAAAGATTAAGGATTGGATGATTGAGATTATAAAAATGACCTTATGTTTTTTTCAACATGAGGAAATCATTTCTCCCAAACAGTGTAAAGGACACCTCTAGGGCAAAAACCTGAATATTTTAGGAGAAAAAAAAAACATTTTGTTTGCCACTCCACATGTTTTTAAAAAAAGCTTCCAAAATTAATGGTATTTTGATTTTGATTTGCAATCTGCAAACGATCATGTAGTCCATCTAGCTTAGCCCACCACTGTTTCAATCACCATCACTTGTCACTACTAGTTGGTACTTCTATTTCACCTTTCACAAACATGTCCTTCTGAGTGAGACTCTTTGAAATGAGTTGCCACCATCACGATTGAGATTGAGATTGAGCGACTGGGTTTTGAGTAGCCCTTAACCAAAGTTGCTGCTTCCAACTTTACATTGGCATGGAAATGTGCAAAGAGAGTTTCTTTTAACCTTCTATTTTACTAAAAAATTACATTTTCGTCTCAAAGTACACATTTAAAGGACAATAAAACTATGTTTTTGTTTGGAAGTACACGTTAGAAAGCAAAGAAACTGTGTTTTTTTGGATGTGTACTTTTAAATTGTACGAATAGTTGTTGCCTACGCACAAACTTCATAGGTCCACTGGAGCCCATCCTTGTAGGTTTGAATCGTGGTCCTCTTCAAGTGGATGCTACTACTCCCGTGTTTGTGTTTCTCTGCACTAGCAATAGTTCTTTCCCTATCTAACATGGATACCATTAATTTTGTTTGAGAAAAAATTATAACTTATTTTACAATAGTACCTTTCAGTAATGGCAGAGAAAAAAAATTAAAAAAGATGGAAGAAAAATGAATAAATAGTAATGGATATGGATATAATAGACAACAATATTAATAATTTATCGATATCGTAAAATAACATATTAAAGTGACAAATTTTGTTGGTTAGAGTGACTTATATTAGGGGAAGGATAATATGTTAAAAGACCATATATAGTATTTATTAAACTATGTATAAAAACCTTAAGAAAGGAAGGATTAGAGAAAAA
Source organism: Cicer cuneatum (assembly GCA_037974295.1). NCBI lineage: Eukaryota > Viridiplantae > Streptophyta > Magnoliopsida > Fabales > Fabaceae > Cicer > Cicer cuneatum. Next base: position 66,338,062 of record JBBPBO010001986.1, on the reverse strand, counting down.
AAATGTATAGTATGTATAAGACCATATATAGTATTTGATGAGTTTATTTTTAAGCATTATACAAAATTTCCTTAATACGAGGAACTCAAAAATCATGTTTGAGAAAAGATTTTGAAGAGTTTAGATAAAGAAATTAAATCTTTTCATTATTATCATACTTATATTCTAAATATATTAATCATAAATATTTATTCGTTATTATATTCTACAAAATTATTCTCTTAAATAAAATAATTTTTTTTTCTATTTCAAAAATCATTTCCTCCTCTTCCCTTCAAACTCCTAACTGAATCTAAACTACTGAAGTTGAAGGGAGTGTGTTGATTTAGGATTTTAAAAGACAAGTTTTATATAAAAAGTCTTGTGGATTTTAAAAAACTTAAAATTTATTAATGACTTTTAAGATTTTAAACGACTATCAAGATTTATAATTTGAATTTTATAGGATTTATATCATGAGTTTTTTTATAGGATTTGAAATAACTTTATGAATTTATAAAATTTCAAAAGACTCAATAAGTTTTAAGTGATCATTAAAGAGAGATAATTACCACACACCATAATACAATATTTTCAATGCACACATTTTTATTTGTGAAATTTTAAATTATTCCCGCAAAATTTAATTTCACATATTTAAAATCATGTTAGTTATTATTGTTTTATAAATATAATCTTTCAATGATCCATGAAGAAATTAATAATTTATTTTTATTTTAATAATCGTCTCCTTTATATGTAATATTTTTATTGTTATTATCTCGATTACATTTTTTGAGTGATGTACAAATTAAATTAATAATCCATTTTAATAGTTTTTTGTGATATGTAATATCTTGAAAATGCTTTTTTGTGTTGTCTGTGATGATTATTCAACATAAAGAATATACTCAACGACTGATCCATGAAAAAAGATATATATTTAGGGTTTCATTCCTTTAGAAATTAGATAGGTTAAAACAAAAACAAAAAATTGCATTCCACTTAAATAATTATTTTAAATTTTAGGAAATAAGATTTTGGAGGAATAGTAACTTTTTCTACCCGGATAAAAGGAATATTTGGTTACTTGTATCCATGTTAGCATTTTAAAGTTGAAATGGCATAGATAGTTTTTAACAATAATAATAATATAATATTATGAGTAACAAACACATAAATAATTGTTGATTAATAAAAGAAAATACATTGAATCAATATGAAGCAACAAGTAATTTTTTTTTTTTACAAAAAGAATACTTCAATACCTCTATTTGAGTTTTTCTTGAAGTAAAAATCTCATCTAGTGTACCTTTAAAGTATTGTAGGATTCATTCAAATTAATAGAGTAAGTTAGATACAAACACAAATTCAACATCGCTACAAACAATAAATATGCAAATATACTCGCAATATCCAAGTTAATAGCATAAAATGATGTCCGTAAATAATGTGAGAAAATCAAAGTGACCGGGAATATATGTCTTTAGATCTGCAATGTTTACAATATAATCATTGTTGAATCAATAATTGAAATTGATATGTCAATCAAAATCAAACAAACACTACACAATTAGACGGAAAATTAAACAAATATCACATCAAGGCGAAAAATCAAACGTCTTTCTGAGAGACAGTAAAATTACGAAAGAAAACCACTTGTTTAGATTAAAAATGAAGAAAAAGAAGCATATGAGTTATTTCAGATTAAAAAATATCCAAAATCACCTATTTTTTGGTAGATGAAGAAGAAGAGAATGTAGAATTATCTTCTGAACAATAAACATTGATAATAATGAGAAAAACATTGAAGTGAAAGAAAATAAAAACAAATGACATAACAAAGAATATAAAATACCGAGATGTGGAAAAATTAATGCTAAAAAATTGAGAACCTCCTAAAATCTCGAGTGTTTTTGTGGTATTGTTGAATTTTAACTAATAAACCTATCAAAATTCACTCATTCGAACAATCATTTAAAAGTTATATATTTTTGAATATCAAAAGACATTTTATAAAAGTATGAATTTTTTAATTGAATACTATTAAATTTCATTACATTCTTAAAACAATCTTAATAGTCTTAGTTGAATATCAAAAATTATTTATATTTTTTTAAAATCCTAATTTACTTCTAGTATAACCAAAAAGTCTTTTAAAATTCATCGAAATTTCATTGAATAGTGCGAATGGGTTTTTTGACGGAAAAAATATTACAAGAATTGACTATTACTTTAATGGGATGGCGAATCTATCTTTCTCTCTGTTTTACTTTTTGTGTGTCTCATAAACTCTGTTTTACTTCATGATCCGCAATCTTTATAAGAGTCATGTGATATTTTTACGCGCAACAAACAAACATTTTTCAAGGGATGACATTGATAACCAAGTTTCATGCTTGTTTATGATGGTGTTCTCGTTTTCATCGTTGAAATGACAATAACGTTATAAAATGATGTAATGACAATAACGTTATAAAATGAAGAGTATGTTTATAATATTCGCACTCAACTGTGCCACATTTATCAACCCATATATAATTGTCCACTTGGCTTTTCTTGGACATTCACATTATTCCTTTCTCTCTCCCTTTTTTGTTTTTTTTTTCCCTTTTGGTTTACATCAAACAAAACAGATACGACAAAGACAAAAAAAAAAATCACACAATTTTCCAAATTTTCTCGTGTCTTAAGAGCGTTGGATGTTTAACCCCTTTCAGTTGCATAAATAATGCTGTTGTCAAATGAGTGGGGCCCACCTCAAGTCACCCCCACAAAGTAAAAAGAAAATTTTCTCAAACAAACAAAATACATCACAAGATAATAGTGTTTTCGGCACCACACCCCAATTTGTCCTGTGCATGTTTGAACCGACAGTAAATTTGTCAGATACATAGTGGGCCAAGGTGATTTTAAAAAAAAATACATTTTAGAAGTTTAACAAAATGTCACTGTAATTTTGCAAAATTCAATGTTAATTCAAACATGCACTAAATTTTCAATCTTTAACTCCAACACTCTGGTGTTAATCTATGATCTCTTTTAGGGTCTTGACAATAGTTATAAGCCATTTGATATCTTTGCACCCATCTCATAGCTCTATATTGTTGTGAGGTTAACCCACCAGAACCATATGGTGAGGCTGAAACTGGATGGCACCAAAGGGGAGCAAAGGCTGTGCAACCACTAGCTTTGAAATTTGTATACCTTGCAACAAAAGGTTGATATTTGTAATCAGCTTTGTATTTTCCATCTTCAGTTGCCCATGATGATGCATCCCATATTGAACCATAAAGCCACATTGGTCTTATAGGAAATGTTGCATCACTCTTCCTCGGGTACCTCCTTATAGGCACATCATCCACAAGGAATCTGATATGTTACTCAGTGTTAGTGTAAAGCAAATACTGTATTAATAATTTGTTATGACATCAATTCAATATAAAAAATAAACGAAATGATAAATGAAATTCATCTAAGTATGTCAATGTCTCTAATTACATAACAACTGTAATTTCATCTTATTGTTAATTAAAGGATTAGAATTTATAATGTTACAACTCATATTTAAATATACAATACTACTTCTGAACTTGTTGGTCCATGTCCACTTGCTAGTAACTTTGAGGCATACCCAATATAATCATTTATATGATTCACATAGTAGCTAGTACAGCTTTTTGAACGTTATATAATTTAACCCTTCATCAATAAATTAATGTTACTTTTTTAAAAGCTTTTCATTAGTTGGATGTTATCATATTTGTTTGCCCCACACTTCTATGTTATGATTTTTGTGCCATTCATGTGACCTTGATTTTGTATTTCTATATGATTTATTATTAATCCTGTCAAATTCCTATTTGCCTTCTTCCTTTATTTCAGAGAAAATGATATTTTTAATCTTTCATTTTCCACTCCCTTTCAAAAAATAAAAACTTTCATTTTCCAAACTATCAATCAAACTTGCCTAAACTTTGATACCAATAGATTAACAACCAATCAAAACAATGCCACTTATGCAGAATCCAAGCTTACCCAATGGATTCTCTTCATCTCTTATCTTAGGGAACAAAGTTTCATATGGTTTAAAATCTCTACGATCACTGTAGTCAGCTAATTCGAACCATTAATAAAATTGAACCACTTACATAGTAGGTTCGTGAAATTGGTTTCAAATATCTAATCTTTATTGGTGGTTGAGATCATAATTGCAATGACTATTAAACTACGTAGTATCAACACCTCGAATTAAATGTGTCTGATGTTCTATTGTCTAATACTAATAATGATAGATTATTATTATATTCTAATAGTTATACTTAATTATTTCTATTTTCTTAGGTTATTATTAATGTATTTATTAGTATCAATATCAATGTCGTCTTCAGTGTATATACCGACCCTAGTGAGAACACGGAATCCATGTTATCTATCCTACCTCACCAAAAAAGGAAATAGTACCTACTCTGTCTACCCTACCTTTTTAGACTAGAACTAATAATCTATCTATTCAATTTCAATATCACTTTCACATTCAGAAAAACAGTTAAATTTAAAGTGACTTACATTATCTCCTTAGGACTCCAAAGTATAGCATAGTGATGAAAATCTTTGGTAGGATCAAACCATAGATGAAACTTCATCTCTCTACCAATAATTTTCCCATCTCCACTGCCTCTTATATAAACATTGGTCTGTAAAGTATAAGGTTTTCCAAATGTTGTCCCTAGAAACTCAATGTCCACTTCATCATGGTAACCAGGATGTGCCTCATTGTTTGATAGCTGCAATTAATCAAAATCATCATTATCATTAATTAGTACTAATAACAATTAATTAGCTAAACAAAATGTGTAATTTTTTCTTACATAGAAAGCTGTTATAACTCCTGCAGTATAACCTGGTTGAAGCTTAATGGAAGCACCAAAGTAACCGGATCGAAATGGACGAACCGATTTGAATCCACTTCCTGAGGTTCTATCAAGCCAAATTGTTAATGCATTTTGGTCTAGTCTTTGGTGTTGAGGACCCCAAAGATTTGTAAAACCTTTGTAAAAGTTGATAGAGTTGAACTTAGAACTTGGCCAGTAACCAGGTGAAGGTGGCCAATAAGCATTGCATGAAGAAGTCATCAAGATTAAAATAGTAACTAGAAAAAGAGCCATGAAGTAAAGTGAAGGATAAAGTTTTTTAGAAGAAAGATTATGTTGTGTGTGAGAAAGTGATGAAAGTAAGGATCATATGGAAGAAGAGTATGGAAGTGAGTTTGGTATAAGTAAGAGATTTAGTAGGTCCCAAATTTAGAATTAGTGTGGTTAAATGAAATTTTGGAGGGATGTGAATTAAATTTACCATATCAATGATTATTTATAGATAGTTGTAGATCAATCAAATGATATTTCATTGTTTTCTTTTTTAAGGTCAATATTACTATTTAGTATTTGGTTAAAAATTAAAATCAGATACATCAGTTTTTCAGTTATTTTTTTTTTATATTTCATTCTAAATTAATATGTGAAAAAAATTGTTACTACATGTAAGAGTAGAGAAAAATATTAATAGCAAAGATTGAACTTTGAATCTCCTATATAAAACTCTTTTAGTATCGTTTAGTCAAATCATTAGACTATTCCTTTGGGGATGATGATCTCTAATTTTTAGCGTCGAAGGTTAATCTAGTTCGTAAGGATTTAACTTATATTTCACAAATGCTTAGATTTGAATGTAAATATTTAATTAGTGAGGGTTGTGCAATTACTTCTTTAACGCATTTTGAGTTCTGAAGCTTTCTTTAACCCTAGTTAATCATATGAACTCGACTCGACTATACTTTTTAAAATATAATAAAAAAATCTTTAATTTTTGAACATTAAATAATGTTTTGCAATGATCTTTAAATTATAAATTAATTTAAATTCTATGGTGCATTTAGACAATTGTGGCTAAATATCCACAACTAATTAAAATAACTACTTGTACTCCACTAACTTATTTTTAAAGTTAATTGACCTTTGGTTGTAGATAACTTAACACAATTTTTGAAAAATAAGTTAGATCTCACCTTAAATTATTTTCATTTTCTTTTTTCACATTACAACTACTTTTAGTTTTTCCCCATCTCTTCGTGACAAAAAAACCCGTTCGCTTAGTTGGAAAGGGTAAAAAGATGATGGGATGCAGAAGAGGTAGATGGGTATGCCTTAAATGTGGATCTTAATATTGTTTGTTTTGCATGGCTTTCTGAATCCAACCAGAACCTAGGCTTGTACCTATTCATTTTCTATCTTCATTTAAGGCTACATGTATTTTTGTCTTATCACTGAAAGCAATATCTTGATTAACCTTATTTGGGTGTTTTTTTAGTTTTATTTCTTTAACGTGCTTGTTAATATTTTTCTTTTAATTTTTATTATTAATCTTTTAAAAATCTTTTTGAAGCGATGAAAATTCTCAATCATGATTCAACTATTTTAAATTGTTTAAATTTGGATAAAATTTCCTTCTTATTGTTCAAATAATCTACTAGTAGATGATGATTCAATCCGTTGAATGATCTATTTCTATTTCATCTTTAAAAGATTGTTTACTGTGCCATTCACCTTTTGATTGAGTCAGTTACCTTAGAGTAATGTCTAGAAAGGCCAAAATGAGCCAATGAATGACATATGAAACAAAATAAAAGTAGTAATTGAATTGAGGGACAGATTCTAATATAGTCAAATCTCAGTAATCAAACAAGAGCAACGGTGTGTTTAAACTTGTGAACTTCATCAATGAAAGGTGGGTCACAAACTATCTATCTATTAATTAAAGGACCCTCAAAAAGCTTGATTTGATTTTCAGTAGGGCACATGCATGATTGATTGACACGTAGAATATATAAATCCTTGATTATTATAGTACGAATTATTTGAAATCTTCATACATTGATTGATCTATCAAGAAAAGGAGTCCATATAGATTTCAACCAACCACATTATTATTATTATTATTATTATTAATTAATAGGGGTCCATTAATTATCAAAATCCTTTTGTTAGCATTGTGAATCGCGATGATAAACCACATAGGCAAAATATTAGATTATTTATTTTAAAGAGTTTAATGATAAAATTTAGACACTAGTCATAGAAGAATGAAAATATTAAATTCGAACTTACCTTTCAAAAATCTATACAGTTATTATATAAATGATAATTGCGAGATAAAAATGCTAGATTTTAATTAATTCCAATTTTTCTTTTCTCTATTGTCACATTTTTGGTATAAACAAACATTTGGAAATAAAATGTTTTTGAAAGTATTCATAGATGTAAAGTTTAGTGCAATTTATCTTAACTATTTATTTTCATCATTTAGGGTTAGTTTAGCAATAATACATTATTAAAATAACGTTTGATAGGAGGCAAAATCGAATATGATATTATATAATATAATAAGAAACCAAAATATTTGATTGTTTGATGATGGAATGGAGACTACTTTGCTGGCACACTGACTATAGTGGTGGAATTATCATTAATTTCCCTTGTTTTGTTTTTTTTCTCTGATTTAGCAATAGAGAGGCATAAACCACACAAATTAGATAATGATAAAATAAAGAAGATACAAAGATCTTTATTGATCGATCAATTTGACCTACATGATTGAGAAAGACTTGCTACCTTATTTCTGGCTTTAAACCATCATGTTCCCAAGCAAACTTGATTTAAATAAAATTTAATAAAAAATTATTTCAATAAAAATTTAAATTCAAATTGTCTTAAACGATTTGTTATATAATAAAATTTAATTTAAAAAAAGACTTATTTATCTTTTAAAGAGTAAATATATTAGCATCGAACTTTTTCTCCGTCAATTCGAACCTCATCGAAATTCAATCTTATGTATAGAAAGTACATGCACTTAATTAAGGCATTGTTCCCGTGAAGCAAACCACAAAATCACATGATACAATTTACAAGAGCTTTTGTTGTTTCAGCTCTCGCTAGTAGCCACAACTAGCTACCTATACATACTATGAATCGTGATCTTATAAATTAAATGTTAAATTACTATTTTACTCATTTCATTTATTTTCTTATTTCATTTTTTTTTTCTGTTTTAGTTTTTTAAGTGTATTTTTGTTAGTTAATTTCGTCTTTTATATTAATTTTTGTTAAGAAATGTTAAATTTTATCATCTCATTTATGTTTAAACTTATAAACACTTTATTTTCAAATCCATAACTTATAAATTTAAATCCATAATATTTGAAACTTAGAAAAATAAAAAATTAAATAAAGTAATTCTACTACTTTATCTCGGATAAAAAGACAAGTTATATACATTTAAAAATACTTGTATAGTTGCAACCTCAAATAAAAACTATTTGAACACATACATTAAAAAACATTCATTATTTAATTATTTAAAAATATATTATTTAATTATTTCTTCTTTTACTTTTTCTTTCTTTCTTGTGAACGTGACTAAGTTTTATACCCACACAAGATTTTCTAGTTACATAAGAGTCTAAGTTAAAAATATTTACTCATAAAATATGCACATTAAATTTACTTTATATTTTTCTTAATAAAATTAAAAGGTGAATAAAAATGGAGGTGGTAAGTATTAAATTTAAGACAAGTAAAGTTGTATAACAATTTCTTTGTAAAAGAAAAAAGTGATATATCGATTTCATTTTAAAAAGAAAGAGTTCTTATAAATTTTTAATAAATGATTATTCAAAAATATTTTTTACAGTCGAGATTTGAACCCGAAATTCAATTTTAAAATTTTTCAGTAGTACTACTCTATATGTTGTGTCATTTTTCAACCTATTTCTTTAAACTAGTTCATCTGCGTCATACATATCCTTGTTGTTTTTTGTGTGCATATTTATTCATAATTTTTTTGTTAAATAATTTATTTTATTTTTGACAAGCTACCTCGAGTCAGAAGTTTTCACTAATTCTTTTAAGTTAAATAAATTCATTTATGGAGTTGATCTTTTTTGTAATGTGTTCAAAACAAATCCATAACTTTCAAATTTAAATCCATAATAGTTTAAACTTAAAAAAATAAAAAATTCCCTAAATTCATTTTTCTTCTTTAGAATTTTCTTGTGAATCAACAAATATGTTTTTTAATTTTCTTTAAAGAATTTTTTTAAGATAAAAATTAATAAATTTATCATATCCATCACCTACATCATCATCTAAACCTAAAAATTTATCACTCCTTTTAATTCACAAATTCATAATTTTCGAACTTATCCTTAAATCTAAAAAAAACTCATCAAACTCAAACCTTTCAAATCAAAAACAGGTAGAGATGACATCAAATCAATTATGTGCATAAAATTCAAAGATATGTGAAGAGTAACGAGTCTTCTTATTTAGAAACCCACGTGAATTAACCAAAAAAAGGATTTTTCATTTTTATGAATTTGACTTTAAGTTATGGATTTGAAAGATTATTTTTTGAGGTCATATGTTTGATGAATTTTCTATGATTTTAAATTAAAAAACATTAGATAATTTTGAGTTTATGGATTTGAAGACGAGTGAGATGAATATAGTTAAGTGAGTAAAACGGAACGTAAAATAATTAAGGGACTAAAATAAAATTAGAAAATAAATTAAGAGATCAAAATAGTAATTTAGCCTAAATTAAACCACTCATTTTAAAAAATAAAACGAGCAGTAATAATAATAATGTTTGTTTTAGATTTTTTTAAAAATGTATTTAACATTATATTTTTTTAAATAATTTTTGTGAAAACGTACTTAATAATACTAGCTAGAAATTATTTTGAATTAATTTGTTACTGATTAAAAAAATAATTTTAACATTTAATTATTTATAATTTTATTATTAAAGATTCTTACATGATAATTGTCATTTTTTTCGCAAAAGATATTTCTCAAAAATTAATCTTATGAATATTTTTTCAAAATACTTTTTTTTTATTTTAATTATTTTTTCAAATTTCATTATCAATAAAGATGAAATATTTAAAATAATTTATTTATACCTATTTTTTATTTAAATTTAATTTTTAAATTTTAATTAAAAAAATCATATAAAAATCATATTTTTTAAAACTGGAGTAAACGAGCCCAATATTTAATGAGAAAATAATTTACAATTGATATTATATGTAAGTTTCTCACAATCTGTGAATGATTGAAATGTCAATCATTAATTGTACAAAAAAATAAAAAAAATGTCAGTAATTTCTAAAAACATTTTTTAGAATCCTATAGCCGCCCCTCTTTTCTTTTGTCCTTTTGATCTTTCTTTAAATTTTAGTAATTTTCTCATCTTAAATCAATTTCTTTAAAAAAAAAAACATTAATGACTTTATTTTTTTACTTTTATTAACTAATCACTCAGAAGTGTTAAATTCACAACATGCCACAAAAAGGAGTTGCAAGTTAAAATAAAATAAATAAAAAGTTGCAAGTAACACATGTCGGTCCTCGAATGAAACTCATACCTTATGTAGGATGAGAAATAAGCTTTACGATAAAGCTTTACATACGTCCTTTTATAAACTTGTTATACTCTTCTTTATAGATAATATGTGATAATTATTTTACAAACTTGGTAAATTTCTAAACATCTGAAATTTCATTTATTAGTTACTATTAATTTACAGCTTGCAGGAGCTTCTTTTGTTGACCAAATTATATGTATAGAAAAATTCACACGATCATGCACTATTCTGTCGGTCACACCAAGTTTGGCCGACATATAATCCAAAAAAATTGATTTGTTTTATTTAATGTTATAATATCTTGAATTAGACCCTCCAACGTTAGGGAATAGATTACATTTTTTACAGCCAATAATCAGAAGCTTTCATTCTCTAATTTGATTTTTTTAAGATGAATTAATGTTTTAGATTTTGTCTCCATTGACTCTGTATATGCATGCTAACTTAGGGGCAGGATTTATTATCAACAGCTAAAGATTTTAATTTATGTTAAATCTATGTGAATTTTCAAAATGGATTTTCTGCTTTACTATTTGATGATTTTCTCTGTCATTTTAGTAAATTTAAGACATATTGATAGTTATTTAAATTAAAGAGAATAATTGATTAAAAGAATGCTTGATTTACAAAAGAAGTACTAAATAAAACAGTACAGAACAAATATTTTAAAAAATGGATAACTTTTTGTCTTATATTATTTTTTGTGGATTATATTAAATATCATAAAATAAGATAATATAAGAGAGATAGATACGTTACAAAAAGTAGGGAATTCAAGCAGCGTCTATATATGCTTAAGTTTAATAAAATATAAAGTTTGTCTGGAGTGATTAATTATTGCATGAAGTATAATGAGTTTAGTATGTTTTTTGAACACCTATTTTTTTTTTTATTATTAAGAGGAATGCTAACACATTTTTTAACATATTTATTTTTATTTTTATTAATTAAAATTCATGTAAGATCTACTAAAATAATGTGGACTCCACCAAATATAGTGAATTCCATATAAAATCCAATCAATAGGAATGAGTGTGTAGAAAAATATTTTGAAGAACATATTATTTAGTATTTTACATATCATTATATCAAATCATCTCATTTGTTAAATGATACATGTGAAATAGTTTTAAATTTTTTTAATATTGTAATGGAAGAAAGAGATCATATATATATATATATATATATATATATAATATGTAAGTTGAATTTTTGTTTTGGAGAGTTTGTAGTGTACTAGGGGTCATGAATTATTTGAGAGAAGTCTATGTGTAGTTTTTTTCACATAATGTTATACGACAATCGTAGTTTTTAAAATAGAATAATTAATTTCATGAATTTATAAAATAAAACAATTAAAACTGTAATTAATTTTAAAAATAATTATGATTAAGGTTAAATGTAATTAATAATTTGACAGCCATAATTCATGGGTAGTATAAAATAGAGCGCCTAAGTAAAATATTTTTGTAGTAGTTTAGAAGTCTTTTTTTGTTCACAGTAACAAGGCCTGTTACTAGGGCCTTTTATTTATTTTTCTTCTTCTATAAACTACAAAATAATAGTTTTTTTTGTTACACAAAACAATAGTTTGTGCTACGGCCCATTTGGTTACAAAAAATGAGTTAATGATGTTTATAAGAAAAATCTACTAGACACACTGCATTTATTCATCACACCCTACCGTTAAGCTAAACATAATAAATTATTCTTTTTAATATTAAAGAAAAAATATATTTTGTTTTGCATTCATTTTGGAAAATCTAAAATTTCTTCAAAAAAAAAATAGTGAAATTAACGAGGACAAAAGTGGATTTTAAGAAAATTGTAGGGGTGTGAAGAATAAATGTGGAGGTGACCAGTAGATTCTTATATTCATAGTCATTATAAAGTTTTTATTTAATATTCTATAAAAAAATGTTTTTCTTTTATTAATTATCAGCATAATTTATATGTTAAGTTTAATCTCTACATAAATTTTATTAAATATTAGTATCTATTTTGAAAAAGTTCAAAAAATAAATATTTTAGAAGTGATTTCACACCTGTAAAATTGAGTTTTACATTTTTAATTGACATTGGTTAGAATTGATTGTGCCTTTATAATTAATTCTACTTTTAGTTAAAATTTGTAACTTTTATCTTTAAAGGATTTTATACTCAAAATTATTATTCAACTCAATTTAAATTTAATTATTTTACAAAATCAACTCATTTAATATCATTTTATTTGACTACATAATCAAACACACAGTTGACCAATAATTTAATAAGACACTATTTTACAGTTTAATGGTACAAAACTTCAACCACCATACAGAGTTCAATAACTTGTTTCTCACGTTGATGTGTTGCCTAAAACATTTTTTAAGTATCGATGCATTTGTCATAGCTGCTGTATAAACTCTTGCATTGCATGGAATATATGTGGACAGAATTAGGATACCAGAAATAGATAATGTGATTGTATTTTATGTGTTATAACCTATGATTTACTAAATGCAACTTTCGTATTTACCACTTCGAACAGTTACTCACGTCTGTATAAGAAAATATGTGAAGTCTCATTCTTGTCCTTGACATAACCATATTTCTCAGTTTAATCAATAAAACAAAAATCATACAAAAAAAATACTTTTAATCTCCGTAAAAAATAAGCTCAGACATCCTAGGAATAAATTATTCAATTTCATGGTTAACTCATTTTGTAAAGAGAGTTACACACTTGTTGATTGTATGTTTTTTCTCATATTTTCATCACCCTATTCGTTTTCCCTTTTCCTCTAAACTCTAACTCTCTCCACACATTCTCACTAGAAAGACTTCCATTGATCCTTAACAATTATCTTCTATTATATATCTACAAAACCAAATATCTTTAAACATCACAATTTTGGGATAATTATGAAATTTATTTTTCTAATTTTAGAGTAAAAGATGAAATTTGTATTAATTAAAGTGACATTAGTGATTATTTTATAATTGTCTTTAAAAGGGTTTAAATTTAATACCTTGAGGTTATAAGACTAAGTTATTACCACTAAGCTAACACTTCAAGTATTTTAAATTTATATTCTTACATCAACCTCTAATATTAACGTGTAATTTCAAATATTAACCATTTATTAAAAAAATTGAATATATATTTTATTATGATACTTTCTATATAAAAATAAAAACAAGAGAAATTATAATATTTATTACTTCAGTCTTCTATAAGTATCATGATATTTTACTGATCAATTAGCTAATAAAGAACATGTATTTGTGTTAGATATTATGTTTTATAAGCAATAATATATATAATATATATTTATTTATATATATATATATATATATTATTCTCTATCTATATGGTTAATACAAATTACTTCGTCTATTTTTTATATATATATTATTCTCTTCTCTTTTTTTTCTTTTAATTTATTTATCAATTGTTGATATTGTTCAATTTATTCTCAAAAGTGAAAAGTGAATTGTTCACTTTCGTCTAACACAAATAACTTCTTTCTCTAATCTAATTTTATAATAAATAAGTTTTTCAATGGCTAAAAATACATTTTTATTATCAAAAATAAACTTTTCACTTTCTATTCTCTTATCTCTCTTAAATTTTCATATTTTATTATTTTTTATTCTTTTCATTTCTCTTTATCTCAATTATTTTTTTCATACTTTATTATGTTTATTATTTTTTCTATTGTCTCATCTTTCTTAAATTGCTATTATCTATTATATAAATTCTATAACATATTTTCTATCTTTCTTAAATTTCTATTATCTGTTTTATAAATTCTATAGCATATTTTCTATTTATTATATATTTATAAATAGATATAAAACATAATCTTACTAACTACTAATATTTATTTATAAAAAAATATTTATAAAACATAATGCCTTGCACAAATAGCTTCTTACTTTGATTTTATTTTATAACATATAAGAGAAAATACTGGATAATGCTCATGGTGTAAATTTTCATATACTCCTATGTTGGTATTTATCTTTGTATTTCTTTTGTATAATCAAGCTTAAAGTTAGAATTATTTAAACACTTTGTGTTTCTTTTTAATTTACCAATTAATACATAAATGGTAGACATAAATGTTACAATCAAATACTTATCTATGATCGAAATGTATGGACCATTATCATCATTTCATTTATTTACATCTTTTTCCACGAGATCATTAAATTTAAGTGAAGAAAAAATCGATAATTAATTTGTCAAAAAAAATTGATAATAGATAAATTCATATTTGACCGTGAGTTCCTAACTATAAACAGCTCTTCACAAGTTAATTAGTTAATAAATGACTTTTTACAGATCAATTACTTAATAGATGAATTAATAGTTATAGACTTACGAGTTAATTAATTAATAGATGAATTCATATTTGACTTTTTTGTTGTTGATGTAAGTAGAGCCAATTTATTAACTAGAAGAAAAAGATTGACTTAGCCATTTACAATCAGTTTGCAAAATGATGTCAAATAAAGCAGAAAATTCATTAAAGAAACATAAGTTCAGTGAGCCACACATGTTTTTTTCTTCTTCTAGGAAATCCACACTACGATTAGCTTCACGAAATATGCAACAAAGAGAAGTACTTCAATCAGAAAGATGGAGGAGATAGTTGACCTCATTCAAAAGAGGTTGAAGACTTGGTAGAGTAGACAACACACATCTGATCATGTTAATTAGAGGTTTAGAGTCATTTTCAAAAATGAAATTTTTTAAGCCTATATTTCGAGCAACCCTAGCACCTTGAAAAAGAACTCAAGCTTCAACAAAAATAACATTATTTCTAGCATCTAAGTTGCCATAGTAACCGGTACAATAATTACCTTTCTCATAGCGAATGAGACCACCAAATGAGGAATTTTGAGTAATAGGTTGGAAGGCTCTGTCGACATTCAACTTATAATAGTCGGTTGGTGGTGATTTCCAAGTAGTTTCAATACTAATATTTTTGTGTTTCCAAAATCCAATGGATTTATTATTCTCTTTAACAATCATATGAACATATTACGAGTTTTAATCCAGAAATCTTTGTACAAATAAGAGGAGTTTGAAAACACAAGTTAATTCCTAACATTCTGATCCAAATGATGACACCAAAATAGATAGGCTAAGACCAAAGAACACAACTAGGGATGACAATTAGATTCAGACCCGGTGGGTACCAGCAAAAAAAATCCGTAATGGGTATGATAAAAACCCGCACAATGGTTATGAGGACGAGTAATTACTCGCAAAATTGAACGGATATGGGTGCGGGTACAAGTACTATAGTACCCACCCCACCCCGCACCTGCACTTATATATTATTATTATTATTAGGTGTTTTGTTTGAACTTAAATAAAAATGATTTTTGTTTTAAATAATTTAGAGATTTTTTAAAAAATGATTTTTTAACTCCCGCTTGTTTACTATTATAAAAATGATTTTTTTGTAAAATGATTTTTAACTTGTTTGTATACAATTTTATAAAATTGATTTTTTTTAAACTACAAAATTACCATAACGGACATAAAAATGATTTTCAAGAAAACATGTTTGTTTGAAAAAATATTTTTTAAATACATGATTTTTTTAAATACACATATGTCTCTCTACTCTCTTATGCATCTCTATATCCCCTTCCAATCTCTATCTATTATCTCTTTCACTCTCTACTATCTCATGTCTCTCTACCTCTCATTTTTATTCTAAGCAAATCGATGAATTTAGGTAATCCATTTCATAATTTTCGGATCCTTCTAAAAATTAAACATATAAATAAATCATCACGAAAATATGATAGTAATAGATTTTGGAGGTTATGTTCTAATCTTAAAAATTCGGCCCTTAATAAAAAAAAAGGTGCAATTTTAATAATAAAAAAATTGGAAAAATAAATTTTAGTCGCTATACACATATCAAGCTACATGATGCTCTATCTATACCAATTTATATGATGTTTATTGTAGCAATGTGAGATCATTTGATATGTCTTGGATGTTTTGAGTCATCAAATATTTTGTTTTGTAATACTTTATGATTTGGATTTAAGATATTTGAATTTTTTTTTTAAATTTAATCACAACAATAACAATTATTTATCAATATATATTTTTTTAAAAATGCGGGTAAAATAGGTATGGATACGGACACTTAAAATAACCAAAGGGCAATAATACGAGTATTAAAGTTGATACATACGAGCACGAGTATGAGAATTTTTTTTAAACTACGTATAGGGACAAGTGTTATATTACCCTACCCAAATCCTACATATAATTCCTAAACACACCCAATATTATGAGGAAAGAAATTTCAATTCAACCAAACATAAATACCCAAACCGAAGTAACCACTGAGCTGGATTTATGATGTTATTCCAAAATGTAGACACCAATTCACAATTATGAAGTATATGCATTATAATTTCACTAAGTATAGTTCATATTTGACTATTAATTTGTCTCTGAATATTTAATAAATAAAAAGCGTGAAAAATTTCTATATACAATTAAAATTTATTTATATAAATTCAATCTTTTTTAATTTACACACAGCAAAGCAAATTCAGCAGTATTTTGCTAATTTCCAAAAAAAGAAATTGGAATTTTTTTCCAAATAATTTTTTAATAAAAAGAATCTCGATTTAAAAAGAAATTAGATGTCAATTGGTTACAAAGAATCTCAATAAGAAAGAAATTAAAATTAGTTATAAAAATTGATTACGATAAATGATTTTTAAACGAATCTCTATTGGTTACATGAATATGAAATTCACGAGCAATCTTAGATTCTTAGCGACTAAAATATATGATTAAAAAAAACTAAAATAAAGTGACTCAATTGGTGCATGAAGAATATTTTCCGTCATTTTCGCCTGTGTTTTTCTTCCACATTAATTAATTTAGGAAAGATACCTCCTACATTCCTCTAAGTTAAACAAAAATAATAAATAAATTATTTATTTATTTATTTTTAACAATCTAGTCTTTTATTTTTTTTAATGTTAAATTCATCTTTTATATTTACAAACACTTACTCTAATTATAATTTTAAACCAACAAAATTGAAACTCAAAAATCTCTTAATTTTTTCAATAAATTCAAATAATTTTTAAAGAGTTTTGATTGCAATAATCGCATTAACATAAATAATCAATCAAATTTAAAAAAAAATTAAACAAAAGAGAATTCGGATAAAATTGATTTTAAAATTCTTAAATTCAACGCAAAAATCTCTCGATATATATCATAAAATCACATAAAAATTTATTATAATACTCTTTATATAATTATTTAAAAATCTTTAATTAAAAATCACTAAATAAAATTATGATATAAAATAATTCAACATTATAACTTTTACTCCATGTAAAAGATTAACTTTAATAAAAAAATTAAATAATAAATTTGATATATTGAGTAACTTAAAAGACAATACTACCGATGTATTTTGCCATTAATTTATTAAATCTGAGTAATTGAAATTATAAAATTGACATATCTTTTTTCTTGGGAAGCATACCAAACGAGACGCTTTGCTGACTCCCTCGCTTCGTCGCAGTTGAGTTCAGTTCAGTTTACTGTGCATTTCGCAAAAGGTTTTGTCTTTCCCTTTCGACTTTCAGTTTTCAATTCACACGACGCTATTCTTGATCATGTCAATTCATGCGCACTATAAATATTCAATTCTCTTCTTAATTAACCGATTGTTTTATCAATGAAATCATTGCTGTTTCATTATTATTGATTTTTTGTTACTTGCTGCTGTTACTGTTTTATTGAAATGACGGTGGATGTTGCATTGAAAGAAAATTGAATTCGATTAGATTGCAGTAACAAGTTCTTGTGATCAAGGAATCATAGGTGATTAATTTCTTAGAGTAACAGTTTCTTGCATTGGTTGATTTTGATGCCTAGGTTTTCTGTAATATGTTTGTTGGTGCCATTGACTTTGTAGTACACAAGTCAATGAAAAGGGAAAGGGTTTATTTATTTATTCTTCTTGTTGTATGTTTGATTTGAGGTGTTGTATTGTGCTTCTGATTTGTGGTTCATCAACAATGTATGTATTTCTCACAATTAAATATTTTCTTTCATTATGATCATTTTGCTCCCAAGAGGGAAAGGATGCTTCCCTGAACCCTCTACTTAGTTTACTAGAATTACCCAGTTAGTTGTCTGATACAATGTTCCGAATGTAGGTAACAGATAGTTCGAAATGAAAAAATCCGTCGTCTATATTGCAAAACGTTCATAATTTGTTATGCATGTGCATATTACATCAACTATTGATTTGCTTTTCAGTGGTTGAGATTGTTTACTTAATCCACTAAAAGCGACTTGCTTTCGTCAGAAAAGTCAAATTATTTCTTAAATAGATTTTTGTAATTTTTGGAATTATTAGTTGCTGAAAAGTTTGGTATTAAGAAATAGGCTTTGTATTTGCAATTTGTTCGTTTTGAATGTGGAATTTAGAGGATGAAAATGCATTATTTTCAATTGCTTAACTAGATGCTCTTTTGCATGGGTACCAAATCTCTTAAAAACTTGAACTTTTATGTGGTGGCTTAGGAATGATTTTATATTCATATATCATGAATGACAAGCTTTCCCTCTAACAAAGAGTCTTCTTTCCATATACTTTCTATACAGGCTAACAATTTAGAAGGAAATGTTATAAGGCTCTCCATAGAAGATGGAACTAATCGGTCGTAGTTCAAGTGCCCATCAGAGTGACTCTTCAGGGGGGTCACATGATGTTAGCAAACATAATTTGACTGGGAAAGAAGCCTTTGTAAACCATGGTATGTCCTTTTCTGACATAGTTTTATTATCAACAACTCTACTTTAGCAAAATCAGAATTAGCTTGCATTAGCAAAACATCTCTTTCATGCTTTGAGTTATTTTGGGTATCTTGTAAGCACATAGATCTTAGACAGATCTGCGACAAGGCTGATGTGTTTGTGTTGAACTTCAAATTACTAGGTTTGGCACGTCTCAAGTATTGTTCTTGTTTTTTGTCCTCCCTTACAATGTTTTAAACTTCCAGCATGATGTTTTTTAGTCCTATTTTTTTCTTTTTTTTCTTTCTGTTTCCTAGGTAAGCCATGAGGCAACTTGGATATACTGTATGCCCGTGGCTTCCTAGTAGGAAAAAAAAAATATGTTAAAATTGTAGTACATAGTTTGGCATGTGATTGTATTAGTCGTTTACTCTATATTCAATATGATACACAATTGCACACTAACAAATATACACACGTAGGTATCTATTTTGCTTACCGAGCTAGATGTAGCCCAGATTATAGAAACATCTAGCATTAATCCTTTCCCGATCTCTGAAACCATTTAGAAAATATAAAATATATCAAAAAAAAGTTGTTGTATTTTAATGTTGACTCGTGTGAGACTCTTCTTAGCGATTGATTTCTCCAGTGCCAAATGCAGTCCAGTTATAAGCCTCTTCTTAGAATACTCAAGTATATTTTTATTCTCGTGCAGGTGAAATAGCGTGGAATCAAATAAGGAAAGAGTGGGTAGGTGATCAGTCTAAAAAATTACAGAGACCACAGAAAGATTCAACTATATGGTACATACATATTTCCGATTTTCATCCATTTTCATAAGATGTCTGAAAAATAAAAGGGCCTGTTTGGTCAATTGTAATAAAAGATAATTCTTCATTCATGCATTTCTTGATAGACTTCAAATTTCCATATTTAGCCAAGCTGGGAAAAAAAAGGGTATCATGTAAATTGTCTATGTAACTAAACCAACTAAATAGAACAATCAAGATTACTATGAACAAATTTATTGACCTCTTGTGAATTCATTCCATGTTTTAGATTATCAAAGTTGTCTCTTTACTGTGTCTCTGAGCACTGTACATATGTTACGTATATCATGCTTTTAATTGTTTGGCTTGCCAATATTAAGCGGAAACCTTTACTTCAATAAAATTGTACATGTTGCCAATCGCTCATTGTTGGAGCCGCGTGCCAAGTCATGTTTTATGTAACCTTGAATATCTATTTCATGCTTGCCAAAAGTAACTAAGACATCTCTTGCAGCCCGACAGCAAGTGCCGACAATATGCTTTTCTCCAAAGAACCTTTTAGTCCGCCTATACCATTAGCTGTAAGTTCTTTAAGATACACTCCTTCATTTTCAAATTTTGGAATGCATTAATATGATAAAAGTATGTTGGTATTTTTGGGTTATGCAGACGATCGTAAGCTATTTTGTTGAAAATTGGCATGAGGAGGGTCTCTATGAAATAGGTAACAGGTAATTCAGCTGCAAATTTCAGTAAGAATCTTGCACAATTTTATGTTCACAGAACAATCGCAAGCACATTGGTGAGAGTGAGACAAACCCTTTAACATGAGATTGATTGAAGTCGTTGAATGATATTGTTATCGGTTCTGTTTAATGCTTGAATACGTTTAATAGCAGTTTCGGCCTGCCACTCTGCAGATTTTTTTAGTCGTTTGTGACTGGCTAAACATCCATCCTTCCTTGTAGTTACTTTTCTACATTTTTGAATTTGAATACATTCTCCACGATTACAAAGTGGTCAATCTCACCCAATGTTTTAATGAAATTTGAAACAAATTTTTAGGATACAGTTGTATTCAAATTGGAGAAACTGCTAGTCGAAAAGCGCACCAGTCATGTAAATATAGTAGCCATGGGATTTTGAGAATAGTACTGCATGTGCAATACATCCAATGGCTCACAGTCATACTTCAATTGTTGTCCTTCGTCGTATTGTAATTTAATTTAATTGGTATAGATGGCCTTGATGTGAAATGTATACGATTGACTCAAAGTAGCTGACAAGTAAATGAATCCTTCATAGTGGTTGCAGAGTCATTGAATTGGGTACAAATAGGTGCAGCTGGATTTTGCAAGCAGATCCAATCCAACGGCTCTGCAATTGTTGTTGCAGAGGATTCACTTCCCGCTTTCAGCGCTCTTAGTGAATTCCTCCTAATTTCCACATTTGCATGGGTCCTCTACAATTGTCTGATCCATTGTTGGTTTGGATCCACCAAATATATCCTATAGTAATAGGGCGGGAGAATTAATTTTAGAAACATAAATCTCTTTTTATTTAAAAGGTTTAATTCAAATGACAATTATTTTACCAAAAATAAGAGAATCCAAATACGCAATTGGTTTGTATACATATCTGGGTCAATGGAGAAACACCATATCTGTGTCAATGATGGCTCTGGTCATGTTGGTGTATCTTTGGCAAATTTGGTTTTCACTTTTCAGTGTGGACTTACTAAGCCTTTTCATTTGGCTTATTCAGCACGATATGTTGCTTACAAACAACTGGAAAAGTAAGACGCGTCTTGGTATGTCGTATTGCTACCACTGAGGTGACCCTTATGAAAAATCTCTGCATGTGTCGGGTAATTTCCCATAACTTAGAGGGATTCCTTTAATATATTTTTAAATTTTTTTAATGAATTAATTTCTATTAATCATAAATATTTAGTTTTTCTTTTTAATTTTTTTTTATATTATCACATCCTCAAGATGTGAGATTCGGCCTCTACTCCAATTTTGTTTAAAAATACAAAAATAAATAATTTTTTTGAAAGTCGCTCGCCTAAGTGGAAAAAAGAATATAATTTGGTATATATAATTAAAATATAGGGTATTTTTTTTTTAAATGCGATAAAAAGATCCTCCTTATCCAAACAAGAAAGGTATTTTCATTTGTACAAATTAATGTGTGTCTGCCTTAAACAAGAAAGAAATCAAAATAATTTTAACTCTAAATCAAAAGAATCTTAACTCTGTAGATGGTGTATACTGTATAGGAAACCTAACAAAGTAAGTTATTATTGGAAGTTATATATTTAATATATTTGAATATATTTTTAACTGATTATAGTGTGAGTTAAAATCTTTAAACAATATCCTTATATTTTTCGTTTGAAATTTTTAAACAATATCAATTGATCTAGATATGTAAAATTTTGATTTAATCATATTTGAAATTGTACTGTTGCATTACTTTAGTCTCTCACATTATTATTATTATTATTATTATTATTATTTTTATGTTTTTTTTTAGTCAACTACATTTTTTATATTCTAAAATGATTATAAAATTGACGACATTTTAATTAAAATTGCTTCTTCGTCGATACTTGAAATAAAGCTGTCAAATAGACCGTTTCAATTTAAAATATGAAAACACATAAAAGAGTTAAAGGAGAGCCGTTCCAATTATAGTTAAACTATAAATAATCAAACTCTATCTAATGGAGCAATGTAACCGTTTTGTTTTTTGAGTAAAACAAAATAAAATTAGATCAATCTAAATATAAAATATGATTGAATACTTGAAGACCAATCTAATACATTAGTTATACGAAGTAGAGCCGTCAAAAAAATCCATAATTTCAAAGTCCCTTTTAATAAATTTCTTATTAGGCCCTCAATTTTAAGCTCCTCTTAATAAAAAATTTTCTTTGGCTCCAGCCCCCTATTTTTTAATTTTTGTGGATTTGGGCTCATTTCATTTTTAAAAAATAATTGAATTTATTAATTTTATTCAGAACATAAAAAAAAATCGACAATTTCTAAATCAAATAAAATTCGAAAAAAAATTTGAAATTGAAAAATTATTGAATTTGTTAATTTTATTCATAACATCAAAAAAAAAATCGACAATTTCTAAATCGAACAAAATTCGAAAAAAAAAATCGAAATTATTGAATTTGTTAATTTTATTCATAACATAAAAAAAATCGACAATTTCTAAATCAAATAAAAATCGAAAAAAAATCAAAATTAAAAAATTATTGAATTTGTTAATTTTATTCAGAACATTAAAAAATAAATCGACAATTTCTAAATCGAACAAAATTTAGAAAAAAAATCGAAATTGAAAAATTATTGGATTTATTAATTTTATTCAGAACATAAAAAAAAACAAAAAAAATAAAAAAAAATTGAAATATTTTTTATATCAAAAAAATAATTAATTTTTTAATGGGCCTATGGGCTCTCTAAGCCCACATAATTTTGGAGGTTTTTTTACATTGGAGGTTTTCTTTTAATAGGCCTTTATATTATAAGATTTTTTGACCCCCTTCAATATGTAGGCTGAGATCAATATAGAGGAGAAGACTTCACAAATTGAGAGCTATGAAGTAACTTTAGTCACCATATACTAACTATCAATATCTAGACCAAAATCCCACTTAACAACTGCAAAGGTATATCACATAATCGATAACACCACCAGGATGGTGTGCAGGAAAAGGCAACAATGCTTTCAGAGTCACAGTGGGAAGACAACACGACAGTGATGTTTGTAAAGGCAGTATTGAGTGTGTAGGAAAGGAAAGAGAAAAACTTAACTGCCTCCTTACAGATCACTTCTTTTTCATATTTTAAAGGCAGTTGGTTTAAGGTATTTTTTGGACTCATAATCTCATTTAAATTATTTTTTATTCATTTAAATAAATAGTTTACATAAAAATTTATTTATTTTATGTTTGTTAATGATTTAAATATGATTTTATTTTGTTCGTCGTTTTAATACAACGTTAATTAATTTTAGACGTCTTATTACAGTATTTATATATTTTAGATTGACATTAATTTTAATCAATTAACAATTATAGATTATATTAATAACTTTAACACATATTTTTTTTTCTTTCAACATTTGATTACTTACTCAATTTGGTAATCTAACAAAAAGATAGTCTAAATCTGAATTTTATATTAGTGAAATATGAACAAAAACAATAACTAAAAAATTAATAGATCTTGATCATATTTTTTTAATAAAATATTAATTTTTCAACTATTATTTTTTTTATTTTTAGTATATCAAATTATGGTTGGAGCATCCATTTCTTCACGTCACTTAAAAATAAAGGTCCATTGTTGTTGAGTGTTTCTTCTTATCTCACTCACATAACAAAACAAACTTTTCATATTCAATTCTTCCTTCCAGCCAAATATCTATCTTCCAATCCTGTTGATTTATTCTTCCACAAACACAACCAAAAGGGTCACAATCGTTCACTCATTTCACCACAAGCACCCATTCCTAACTCATACAAAATACACTCCACAGAATTCAACTTTCTCAATAAGTTTTCTTTTTGTCGAAAACCCAGGTTTGCTTTTTGTGGAAAACAGCATTAAATTTTCAATCTTTAGAAACCCAATTTGTTCTAATTATTTGTTCAATTGTTTTTTTTGTTTTGCTCAGATTTTGTGTTCGTTGGTCAACATGGAGATCGATGAAGCGATTAGAGGGTGTGAGGATCGAAGACTTCAGACTAAGTATAACAATGCTACTTATGTTATTCAGAGAGCTTTGGCTTTGTATTCGTAAGTCTTCTTGTGACTTGTAGTTTTTTTGGGATTTTTTCTTAAACCTTTCTTTGAACTGAGTTTGAATTTTATGTGTGTGAAATTAGATTCATTTTCCCCTTTTTAATTGGATATGGAAAAGAATGTTATGCGCTGTTGATTTAATTTTGTGTTGTTGTTTTTCAACTGGAAAAGATGAATTAGTGCTCAATGTGGATTTGATGTTTGGTTTATATATGATTCGTTTGACGAGATTTTGCTTATAATTTTGTTGAGACAGCTTTTTGTTAAAAAAAATTCAGTCTGTTGACTGGAAGATAGTAAACGGAAATTTCTGTTAAAACAATAATGTAATGAACAAGGAGTTCCACTTGATCTGAGTTACTGGTGTAAATGTGTAATCTGAAAACGGGAAAATAGTGATATGTATTTGTGTTAGTTTGTGTAGATTCGTAGAAAGGAGGGTACGAGTTTTGTCAATCGTTATCTTTGTCAGGGTTCTTGTCTGAACAAACCTTACAGCTTCATAGCAACAGCTTTCGCATTGGTGGAAGTAGCATAAGGATATAAAGTTGATTGTTTTAGGGATGGGTCCATAGATCATGGAATGATGCCCCCTACCTATTTGTGTCTTTATGGCTTACGCTACTTCGCTTATGATAAGTTGTCCTTGGATTAACATTTAAATGGAAAAAATGATTTTACAATTTAATTTGTGATATGACTATCTTCTTAAACCTGATTGTCCTTGTTAATGCAAGTTTACGAAGTATGCATTTTTTTGGTCTTAACCATCCGGGTTCTAAGGGAAAGAGACCTTGGTAATTCGAAGTTCATCTGGGACGAAAATAAAGTTTGAGTAATGATTGTTCCAGTTAGGGTTTGAACTCGGGTTCTCCCAAACAATTCTCCCTTAAGTGAAGCTCGTTAGCTACTTGAGGCCAACTACTTGGTTACCAATGTATGCATTTATTAATAATGTATTTCTTCTTACAGTATTGAGGAGGTTGCTTTCAGTTTCAATGGTGGAAAGGATTCAACTGTGAGTTTCAATGTGTGTAATCATTTTTCATTCAACAGAATATTTGAGCCCAATAATGATGATATCGAGCTATGGCATGTAGGTTTTGTTGCACCTACTCAGGGCTGGCTATTTCTTGCATAAAGCAGGGCAAAATAGTGCCAATGGGGATGTAAAAAATTTCCCAATTCGAACAATATATTTTGAAAGTCCTTGTGCTTTCCCGGAAATCAACTCATTTACCTATGATATCGCTGCCACGTGAGTGAATCTTTTTCTTCCTTTCTTCTAACATAGAAAAGTGATTTGTCAAATTTTCTCTTTTAAAAGTTAAGGGATGTTCTCCTCTAAAGGATGGAGCAACTAATGATTTTTTTTTGAGCAGCTATGGTTTGCAAATTGACACCATCAGCTTAGATTTCAAGTCTGGTTTGGAGACTTTGCTGAATGAAAAACCAATTCGAGCTATTTTCCTTGGTGTTCGAATCGGAGACCCTACTGCGGTATCCTTAGTTCTTAACCTTGAGATACCTATTTTGTATTCAAGTGCATATTTTATTGTTTTATTCATTTTTTTACTACAGTTTTATGAATAGTTATTGAAAGCAAAATTTTATTTGAAACTGCTTGAGGATATGTAGAAGCATGCAAAAGTGAAGGTTTTGAATAAGTAATTTTACAGTGTAGTATTATACATTGTTTGGACGTCTCTGTTAAAAAAGAATGCATAATATTTGACTTGCTGGACGAATCCTGAAGATATCTTCATAGAAAAATGTCAGGTGTATGGACTAGGCATTAGATTGTTTGCTGTTATGCTTTATACCAATATTGCCATATCTATTTATACATGTCTGCTACCTCCTTGCAGGTTGGCCAAGAACAATTCTCCCCCAGTTCACCTGGGTGGCCACCTTTCATGAGGGTCAATCCCATTTTAGATTGGTCATACAGGTTTGCTCCTGATTAATATTAATATTAATATGTTGTTTCTTCTTACTGTTTTTTTTTAAATCTTATCTAGATGAGCAAACAAATAAAGATCTGAAAAAAAAAATACAATTCTATCTTGACTACATTAGTTTTTGGATGAACAAACAAACAAATCTTGCCCTTGGTACAAGTTTTATTAGATTTATAATGTTTTGGCATTATATAGACTTTCATATTTGGCTAACTTTGTACATGAATAGCTAATGAAAACTAGAAAGCCTCGGGTGAAAGCTTATGGGAAGCTGGTTGTTAGAAATATACCTTACTCTTAATGAACATATTGAAAATATGTTTATTTAGCACAATGATTATGGCATTTGTTTGATCTATGTAATTAACTCCTTCTAATGCATTGTTCCCGTAAAATCCGCATTTAGTGATCTCTCATCTTAGTAGCTAACTAAATCATGAAATTTATTAGGTTTCCTTCCTCAATTTTAGATCCAATTTGATAGAACTATTGATCGGAAAATATATTGCTCTTTTCCATGATTATTTATATTGACCCTTTCGGACTGTGAATGTGATAATGTTAATTGCTTCATTTAGTTATCATATTTACTTGCTTATATTTCTTTGCAGAGACGTTTGGGCCTTCCTTTTAACTTGCAAGGTGAACTATTGCAGTCTCTATGATCAAGGGTAATACTCAATAGCTATGTTTGATCTTACCGTGGGATTTAATAATCCACTTGCAATATTTGTCCTTTTTACTTCACTTTCCCCCTAAATAGAGGATTATGTGAGAATAGTTGGTTGAAGGTCTCATAAATTTGCTTTGTCATCTTATTTGAATAAAATAACAAGACTTCACTTAATAACCTAACCAATATTGTCTTTTTAGCATTTACTAATTAGACCATCATTGTTGATCTTACGTTCCAGTTGTTTGTGTATATTAAAGGAATTTCAGCTTGCAATTATCACTTTATGATCTGTGCAGTTATACTTCAATTGGAAGCATACATGACACGGTTCCAAACTCCTTACTATCCGTTAGTAATTTGTCCAATAAATTCAAACCGGCATATTTACTTTCTGATGGAAGATTAGAGAGGGCGGGGAGAGTTAAAAGGAAATCTTCTTCGGCCGGTGGACAACTTCCTGCTGATAGCAATGGCATGGATTTGCATAAAAACAGCACACTAACAGCATCAATCATTGCTGTGGGAGATGAGATTCTGTAAGTACCACAATATCACATGGATAGTTGGATTATGTTGAATCTATTGAAAACTATGTTTTCTATTATGAACTAGTATGTGCTGCTTTATAAATTTCCATTTGTAGATTTTACAATTTTATTGGACCATATACCCGCTTTTTGAAATCTGGATGATCATTACGCATTGGTTAACCTGTTGTTGAATTTTTTTATTTTATGCCGGATGATTTGTTGCTGAGCTTCCTACTATATCATGTCATAGTTTTTGACTAAGGAGCAAATCACATCCTTTTTCTTAAATGTAAATTATACGTATTGGGAACTAGTTTCAATAATCATTCAAGGAAAGAAAAACTAAATGAAACCGTAAATCTGTAATCTCATGTCATGCTGTGAAGTAAACTGAATAATATTTTATTGTTCTTCAGCTGTTCTTTTGATGTTCTCTCTTTCTTTACCCTGCTCCATAGCTCAGGTTTGGCATTGTTGAGGATCAGGTGGGACCATATTTATGTACGAAGCTGCAATCCGTCGGTTGGTCTGTGTTGCAATATTCCGTAGTACACAATAATGTGAGTCATTTTTGTAGAAGTCATACCTCTGTGTATGAATGATTCTGCTTTGCAGAAGTGAAGGGTTCGTTCCAATATAGGTATTATTCACCTAATACTAAATTTTTATTGTTTATGGCACATGTGTTTTGTACAGATAGATTCCGTGGCAGAAGAAGTTGAGCGACAGAAATCTAGGACTGATATGGTAATATTCAAATGCTTAGAAAGTTGTTTGACATTTCTTGAAGATGAAATGATGATTCAGGACTCAGGTTATTCATCTGTCCGGCTTCTTGTAGGTATTTATATATGGAGGTGTAGGTCCACTTCATTCAGATGTTACCTTAGCAGGCATTGCAAAAGCTTTTGATGTTCGTTTGGTGCGTTACTTCCTTCAACTGTTATTTTTTTACAATTCGACGCAATTTTAATCATTCTCTAAATGTGCTGTATCCACCCGCACACTCCTCTTGGTTCTTATGTTAGTGTGGCACTCTCGAATAATAAAATTTGACTTTACTGAAGCTTTCTGCTGACTTGACTGGCTAAGGCTTTATATAGGCATACTGGCTTACCTTTTCACATCAACTGCTCTTGATTTACCTTGGAACTCCGTATTTGTGGCTGATTTGTTTTGGTTGTAGGCTCCTGATGAAGAATTTGAAGAATATCTACGACATATTATTGGTGATCAGTGTACTGGTGATAGGAATGAGGTAATTTGCTTTAGAAAACAAGGTTTTTTGTTTTTATTTGTTTTGGCGGTTCTAATTATGTATCGTTTGTGCTCTTTGGGTTTGAGACTCGGGCTACTGAGGCTGTCCCTGCCTGGGAGTTCTTTCTATTGGCTTAAACCCCTTACATTTTACAGGCTCCTGTGATTTTCCACTCATGCACACATCACAGCCTAGAACAAGTACCCCAGGGTTGTTTATACCGACCCGGAATTTTCTGAAACACTACATTCTTTTTGTTGTTGTTCTGTTGGGGAAGCAGTAAAAGTTGCAATATTTCTTCTTCTTATCACTCAGATTTAGCTTGCATTACACAATATACCATGTGATGACAGTTGTAAGAACTTTATTAATATTGATCCATCATGTCTTTCACCTTTCAGATGGCTCAATTGCCCGAGGGCATAACTGAATTACTGCATCATGGCAAGTTGACTGTACCCTTGGTATGTCTTTGGAAGTTCATTATTAAACACTGTTTTTCCTTTTTTTTTTTGTCATTCACCAGAAGTTCAATTTTACATTGAATTGAAAGCTGAAAAAGTTTTTTATTTTTTATTATTTTTTGTGACCAACTCCTTTTTTTTATATAACGAAATCGTTGAAGCAATATATTAGCTGTTTGACAGTTTGAAATAATGTGACAGTTTGAAATAATGTCTTTTTCTTACAGATCAAGTGCCAAAATGTAATAATTCTCAGTGCAACGAATGTTTCGGAGCTGGAAAAGCAGTGGGATTGTTTGATTGAATTAACAAAGTCTAATGACCTACTAACATTGCTGGATCCATACATATCAAAGCACATGACGACTAATTTATCAGATGTACGCGTTAACTTTCATATATTATGATACATTTTGCATGACTTCATTATCTTTGGCTTGGAGAAAGTGTTATCGATGGCTGATGGCCAAATATGGCAGCCTCCAAAATCCTCTCTATAAACACGGCGTTGCAGCCAATCACGGAAACACGACAAATATAGTAGGTGTTGTGGCCTATGGTTGTTGATACAAAATTCACAATGCCATAAGTGTGAAGATAGTTTGATATTATGTTTGTTTTAATATACATTGGAAACAATGCCTGCCTTTGCCTATTTTTCGCTTGTAATGACGATCTGTTAGCTTTAAAAATTATCGGTAGTTCAAATCATATGTACATTTGTCAATTGTTTTTTTTGCATGAAAATATCTACTGGTAGCAGTAGTATGCAATTTATTCTAACTAGAGTGCAACATCTATAGTTTTATGTACATTGTTTTTCTTTAGTTTTATTCCTTTTGGACTCGTCTGACTTCCATTCTGATATCTTAACTGCAGGTTGAAGTTGCTCAACCACTATCAAAGCTTTGTCTTGAATTTCCAGACATATGTATTGGTATCAAGTTTATGAATTGTTGCAATAATTTCACCAATATATTACTCATTATGCATCTTTTTTTATTTAATTTTTTTTCTTTTCAATGTCAAGGGTGTTACCGCAAAGCCAGATATGGATCTCTCATAATAAGTTTCAAAGGAAAGGTACAACAAAACTTCCACATTCTAGTCTTTGTTTTGAAAAAATTATGTAAGTTTCGCTACTAAGCCATTCTCGTGTTGTTCCAGGACCAAGCACGCATCGAATCAGCTATAAACACATTACAGAAGAAGTTTAAATCTGAAGCGTTTATCGAGATGAAGTAGTATGATTGATATCATTCTCATATTATCTACAAATATAAGATACATTGGGATAAAAATCAACAAGGAAGAAAATCAAGGGTGCTACTATCGTTATTAAAGGACAAACAATGGTACAAACACGCGGCTGAAACTTCAATATACAATGCACTTTTATCTCCATCAAGGGAGTTTGGACAACCAATTGATTATTATTGAATGATGATTATGATCTCAATTTACACCACCAGTTTACAAATATACATGATTTTTCATTGAAAAACCACTAGTTAAACCTTTTAAGTTCTCAGCATTATTTGAACCATCAGGTTTAGCTATTATTTTTACTTCATTTTGACTTTGATTGGAAATATACTAGCTCTCTAGTTGGCCAGAACTAGAAGTAAGCCATTTAGTGGATGAAACACTAAGCTACTTTTTTTTTTAACTACTCATTAAATTAAATAATGAGAAATATGCTTTTTTTTTTACCACTAACCTCTTTA
This sequence comes from Cicer cuneatum, assembly GCA_037974295.1. Taxonomy (NCBI): domain Eukaryota; kingdom Viridiplantae; phylum Streptophyta; class Magnoliopsida; order Fabales; family Fabaceae; genus Cicer; species Cicer cuneatum. The sequence continues at coordinate 66,306,588 of JBBPBO010001986.1, read as the reverse complement.
CTTCAAACAAGTAAAAAAATAAGTAAAAAGATTACATCATACTACATGTTGATTAAGGTTATGGCAATATAGTTCTGAATGGTACCTGTGTTTTTTGGGTCAACAAATGGTACCTGTTTTAATTACATAATATAACGTAGGTCATTTAACCAATGACACTGTAAATTTTATACCTACCAACTTAGAGAGAAAAAAAGAAGTTTAGTTATACCAGCCCAAGATCTAATTACCAAGATGTGAAGATAAAAACAAATAGAAAAGACATCAATAAAAGATGTGGGTAAAAGAGACTTTTGTGAACAAAAACTGTTGTCAATTTGAATGGAGGTTTTAGAAGCAACTTTTTATTTCAAAATTGTATTGTGTAATTGCTAGTCCGAACATAAAATAATATAATCGATCTAGAGGTGATTTATTATTATTTTATAGAAACTAAAATTATTAAAAAAAAAATATTGTAAGGACTAAATGTGAGATTTTTTTCTTCTAAAAATAAAAAATAGAATTTTATAGTAGAACTAAAAGCATAATTAAAAAATAATAAATAGGGAGTGGGGAACTTGAGCGAGTAAATGAAATAGACAGGTAGAATATTAGTAGTAGTTAAATCGATTTGTGGTTAAGAAAAGAACAAAAAAGAAATGGTTGGGTTGAGAAAAGAAGCAAAAGTGGAGGGAAGCATGGGAATCGATATGAGTGGCAACGGAGAAGATAATTATAATTCAAAGAAAGGGTTGGAAGGAACTGGCTTAATTTTACCCATCAACCGTCATTCTAACTTGAAAAGCGCTTCCACAGATAACGACTTCACCCAAATCCTCACACACATCAAATCCTCCAAAACTCCCGTAAGCAACACATTCTCTTAAATTTTCTAACAACATCTTTTCTTTTATTTCCTAGGTTTTCACTTCACTCTTCACAACAACAAAAACTTTTATGCGATTTTCTTATAGATGATTTGTATTTGATTCTTGTGTTACACAATTGTTTGCAGGCTGTTATCAATTATGGCGCTTCATGGTATGTTACTCCTCTCTCTCTCTCATGTGTCTTAAACAAATTATTGAGCTAGTTTGAACACCAGGTGTTCGATGTTGGAACTCTTAGAGAATATGTGACTCTGAAATTTCTGGTTGAAATTTTGATACATGATGTTTTTTAAATTCAGTTTGTTTGGATTTGGATGAATTGAATTGAACATCATACATAACATTAAGATAATGATTCAGAAACTCAATTAAGCTGGCATAGGATAATATGTAGTTATCCAGTCCCAGTTAAATTAGCATCGCACTGTTGTCTTTCATTTCCTGCATCGAAGAGAGTTGAAACTTGTCAATTATATGGTTGTAACGTGTTAATTTTAATAAATTTTGAAGACAAATTGTTGACAGTGTCAAATGATGTTTTTTCTTTCTGTATTTTTCAGGTGTCGTGTTTGCAGTCAAATTCTCCCTGCATTCTGTAGTCTGAGCAATAAATTCCCAAAGCTTTCCTTTATATACGCAGATATTGATGAATGTCCGGAAACAACTCAGCACATTCGATACACTCCGACCTTTCAGTTTTTTCGAGATGGTGAAAAGGTAGATGAAATGTATGGTACCGGAGAAGAGAGGCTGCATGATCGACTGTGGTTGCACTCCTGAGGAAATGTTATGATGTAAACATTATGTTTGCAATTTTTCAATTGATGTAACATTGTCGATTGTCTATTATCAACAATTCAATGTATTTCAGGTTAAAGCTTAATTATTGAATGACCTCATTAGAAACTATTGCTGTTGTAAAACTAGTAAACGATTTCATAATTTGATTCCAATGGAAAAAAAACACAATTCCAACAACATTCTAAGTTTACACCAATGACACAAGAATGGTTGCAACACAATCAATATAAAGACATGAAAATACAACCCATAACAGTAACAAAATTTAAACGAAGTGGTAAAACAAAACAAAAAATTAACGAGGTAGCTAATGTTGCATGTTCCCATTGTGCTAACGAGTCCTACTAAGAGACATCATAATCTTCATCTCTATTTCCTTTTGTCATCCAATCCTTGAAACATATCTTCAATAAGAGATGTTTGCATTGGAGCTCCTTTATTTTCTTTTTAGCCAAAAATCTGAAAGATGGCTACAATGATAACCACCTGTATCAATACCATGGTGGCTTGTTAACTCAAGCTTTGGGCTTGAGTGTCTTAACAGTCTCCCATGTGAAATCAGGATCATCGCGTCCAAAATGACCGTAAGCAGCAGTCTTTTGGTACCTGAAGTTGCCACCTCTTTTGAGGTCAAGATTGTTAGAAATCATTCCTGGCCTGAAGTCAAAACTCTCCTTAATCAAAACCAAGATGTCTTTGTCTGGAATCTTTCCTGTTTTGTATGAGTCAACAAATACAGAAAGTGGCTCTGGGACTCCAATTGCATAAGAAACCTGCACAATACAGCGTCGTGCAAGCCCTGAAGCTACGACACTTTTGGCTGCTTGCCTAACAATGTATGCACCACTCCTATCGACCTTGGTTGGGTCCTTGCCAGAGAAGGCACCTCCACCATGAGCACCCCAACCACCATAGGTGTCAATAATGATCTTCCTACCGGTGAGTCCAGCATCTCCGTGAGGTCCACCGATCACAAACCGACCAGAAGGGTTGAGGTGGAAGATAGTCTTGTCATCAAGGTATTTAGCTGGGATAACAGGTTTTATCACATGCTCTTTTAAATCCACGGCGATTTGTTCGTTCGTGACAGTTTCATCGTGCTGAGTTGAGATGAGGACTGTGTGCACGCGAATGGGAACCATGGCTCCATTATCATTCTGATACTCAACAGTCACTTGGGTTTTTCCATCAGGCCTAAGCCATGGACATGTTTTGTTCTTTCTAACTTCAGTGAGCTTTGCACCAAGTTTAGTAGCAAGCACATGAGTGAGTGGCATTAGCTCAGGTGTTTCATCTGTGGCATAACCAAACATGTGGCCTTGATCACCAGCACCAATTTCCTCTGGTTTTTTGGTCAAGTGACCATGAACTCCTTGAGCAATATCAGGACTCTGTTGCTCAATATTGACAAGAACTTTGCAGTGGTCGGCGTCAAGACCAACATCAGCCGATACAAATCCAATTCCTCTGCAAGTATCTCGAACTATCTTCTCATAGTTCACATTAGCCTGTGTTGTGATCTCACCAAAGACCATAACCATGTTAGTCTTTGTACAGGTCTCACAGGCAACCTTACTTTCTGGGTCTTGTTCCAAACATGCATCGAGGATGGCATCTGAAACCTGATCACACAACTTGTCAGGGTGACCTTCGTTTACAGATTCTGAGGTGAAGAGGAAGGTTTCCATCTCTGGTTTTAAGAAGAAAAAAAAAAGCATGAGAAGAAAATATTTGTTAATTGTCTTCTAAAAAGAAGATAACATGACCCTAACAATCTTGTCTTGATTTTATTATTACAAGTACTATAAAATTAGCCAAACAACATTTAATTCAATTTTCCTTACTCTGCTGTAAAATTAGCTGATATTAGTACTTTTTAAGTGAGTTTCGGTCATCTCAAAAGTACATAAAAAGTTACTATCATTATAATTAATCACAATCAGCTACTTTAATGTCATGCAAGGATGATGATGATATAAAGTATAATAATTATAAAAAAAATATAAATATAGGAGCAAGACTGTTAATTATAACGGCTTTCTATGTAAAATCATTGAATTGAATGTAGATCTGAAATAGAAAAGTTGTGTGACTATTGGCAATAATGCAGTATATACCATTCATTGATATAAAATCAGCATTTTCTTTTTTAATTACTTCACCATCCAATCCGAATCCAAACAATAGATAACAAAAGAATCACAAATAATATATATAGATCCGGTAGTTGTACAACAAACAAGAGCAGTAATGCAGTATATAAGGATAAATCGCATAACAGATCCAAATTTCACATACATTTATATAACTAACGAAACAAGAAGAAGCATAGAAACATATTAATTGAGCTATTCATAATATAAAAAGAAGATTAATATGAGACGGTAGATCTGAAGCAAGTCATTGTAGATTTGGATCTACGATATGATGATAAAGTAGAAATGGTGAAAGAATGAATTGAATAAAATTGAGAAAAAGAGAGTTACGTACGAAATGCTGTTCTTTGAGCGAGAAAGAAGAGGATTAAAAGTTATTAATTGGTAACTGAAAATGTGTGAAAGAGAGATATAAAAGAAAGGTAACGTTATCTATATATAGAAGACGTACACAGGCATATGCATTCACAGGAACACGAATGATTCGCTCTTCTTTTTTTCCTTTCATGCTCTTTACACTTTTACTCAATTATCAACTTTTGTATATGCTCGTTAAATCCCAAAAATTATTTATTCATTGCTCTAAATTATACGTTAAGTGAAAAAAATATTATATTAAAGTTAAAGGGATGTAAGTATAAATGTATAAAGGATCATGGTAATCTTTGTTCTAATTTTTTCATCTTCTTATTTTATCACACTTACAAAAATAATGATCTATTTTAAAATTTAATTTTTGATTGTTTAATTATTACATTTGTTGCAGTTTCCGTTTGCATTTAATTTTTTCACCTCTAGAATGGAAATTTATTGTCTCAATGTAAATTTGAAGAGAACATACAATATTTAGGATAAATGTCACCATTTATGTGCTAAAAATTATAGATAACAAATGTAATAGTTGAACAACAAAAAAAAAATGATTTAAAAATAGATTGATTATTTTCATAAGTGTGAAAAAATATGCTTCCAAAGTGAATAATATTTTTCAGATGGTTAACACATATTCTTTGGTCAAACTAAAGTTGATGTGTAGGTTGAAAACAAAATCGAAAAAGATTATTCAAACAAACTTTATGGGTGTTATTGCTATTAGTACATCCGAAATTAATTATAAACAAAAATACATGTTTACACATAAAAATAAGTAATTGATTAGTTGAAAACGACAAACAATCGAATTTTGGAGTTATCGACTTTCTTTTAGTCGAAAGAATATTAGATGCGTATGAAGCAACTAAACATGAGACAGTCGAGTCTTTCTCAAGTTTACTAGAGTCCAAGAGGTTGTTAAGGTCCAAGTCCGAGTCAAAGTGCACTACAACTTGATAATTTGACAATTACGCTTACCTTCCACGTTTTTAGCACCACTAACAAGTAACACAAAGGCACAATAAAAGGAAAATACCGCGCATGATAGTGCCAACATGACAGGCTGAAGAAACCGGAGAACAAGTTGATCATGGAATGCCACGAACTTCGTTAGTTGGAAGTTATCAAACATTGTTTGCGTAATTAGTCGAACATGGCTACATTCATGTCTTTAGGCCACAATTTATGGTTAGTAGGATTAATTTTGCCTATAAATACTACAATTTGTAATTTTTCATACACTCACAATCAATCAAACAAATTTTTTACGTTATCTTTATCAATTTACTTTACTTTATGCATCTAGTTCAATAGCTTAAAAATACACATTGCACTTAACGCTCTTTAGAGTAGTTAAGGAACACGTAAATGATGAACAAAGTTCATTCTTCAGTGTAATTGTTTGAAGTAAAAGGGAATCAAAAAGTTGAGAATAGTTAGTTGTTTCTTCGACTAAGTCTTTTTCCTAACAACAATACCAAATTATGCATATTAAGAAATATTATTCGTCCTTAAGTCATAGCTCAATTGACAAAATGCTGATATTGTTAGGTTGAATGTCTTGTCCCAGGTTTGAATTTGAAACTTTGTGGTTGTGTGTGAGTTTATGGTGATAATTGTCATCATGTCCACAGACAAAAAAAGATAAATATTATTCATATTAGTAATTTCAATAAAAAGTTAAGTATATTGCCTAAAAAGTTTAGTAATTTCAACAAATTTGTTACGTTATCGTATCTTTATCAATTTACTTTACTTTATGCATCTAGTTCAATAGCTTAAAAATACACATTGCACTTAACGCTCTTTAGAGTAGTTAAGGAACACGCAAATGATGAACAAAGTTCATTCTTCAATGTAATTGTTTGAAGTAAAAGGGAATCAAAAAGTTGAGAATAGTTAGTTGTTTCCTCGACCAAGTCTTTTTCCTAACAACAACACCAAATTCTGCATATTAAGAAATATTATTCGTACTTAAATTTTAGCTCAACTGACAAAATGTTGATATTGTTAGGTTGAATGTCTTGTCACAGGTTTGAATTTGAGACTCTACAATTGTGTGTGAGTTTATGGTGATAATTGTCTTCCTGTCCACATACAAAAAAGAGAAATGTTATTCATATTAATAATTTCAATAAAAAGTTAAGTATATTGCCTAAATTACCCCCAAAGACTAATAAATTTGATCATTATTTATATACACTTTTGGTTCAAAATTAATTTTTAGTTTCTCTATTTCAAAATTCGAATTTTTGATTCCTTTATTTTACATTTTCTTGAATTTTTTTGTCTCTTTGACTGTGATTTATGATGTGATGTCATTGTTGACGTGGAAAAAATGTCACTTTTCAACATATTTCATCAATATTTATTTATAGATAAATTTTTAATTAAATAATATTATTTAAAATATCAAAATATTATATAATAATATTTATTAAATCAGAAAATCAACCCTAAATCCCCAAATTTCAAGGTATTATTATATAAATTTTTTAGGGTTAATTTTATGATTTTATGAATATTATTATTTATTTTGATATATTTAAATAATATTATTTATTTAAAAACATTTGTCGCGACCTAAATTTCGAGTGTTTCTCGAATTCAATGGAGTCGCCACCAAAGTTTATTTAAAATAGGGAAAACATTGGAAACCCTTAAAAAGGAAAAAAAAATGGTCTTTGAAACCAAATTTTGAGTTCGGGAGTCGATTATGCGTAGGGAAAGTATTAGCATCCTACGACATCCGTTAAAATACGGTTACCTATAATTAATTGTGCAAAATTAGTATTAACTTAAATATATTTATTTTTCTTTATTATTAAATATGAATATCAATTATTTATTTTTAATGTGATATTGAAATAAATACGTGTTTAAAGAAAATAGGAACAAAAAAGAAGTTTTTTTATTAATGTGCTTGACAAGAGTGTGATCTTGCTCCTACGTATCTCCCGGTGCGATGGAGAAATCAAAGCTACGTAGTTCTTGATTAGAAAATGCGGATGTGTTGATTATTTTTAAATAAATCATGTTTAGTTATTAAAAAGGTTAATTTTGACAAAAATAAAAACGAGTTTGCTTGATTTGAATAATTATTTTAAAATGTGAATTTTAAGACAATCAAGTTGTACAACTCGTGTCTCAAAACTCAAGGAGTAAAAGGATGTTTCATCCAGTTAATCTGTTTAAAAATATTTTTATTATTTTTGATTTTAAAATTGAGTCTTAAAACCACGAAGTAGTACAACTTGTGTCTTAACAACTCAAAGATTTAAAAGATGTCACATCTAATTAATCTAATATTTAAAAAAAGTTTAATTTTAGATTTATGTATTTTTTTTTTAAATAATTTTTAAAACCATTAGGTTGTATAATTCGTATTTTTGCTATTTATGGAATAAAAGATGTCATTTTTAAATAACATTTAACAATAATTTCTAATTATTAATTTATTTATGAGTTTTGATTTATTAATTTATTTGTGAAGATGAGATTTTAAAAATAAAAAAAATCCAATTAATTAATTTTTAATGCAATGTCTTTTATTTATTATTATTTATGAAATTGGACCTTTAACTAAAAATCTAACAGTTTTTTGAAAGAAAACCTAAATGGGCCGAGCCCAAAATTTGTTTAAAAAAAAAACAAAAGGGTAACTTGAAATCCTAGCCTGTAGAACCCAGAGCAGCCGCCAGGAGAAGAAAAAAAAAAGAAGGGAGCGGCTGAGAGAGGAGAAATAGAGAGAGAGAGGAAAAAAAAAAGAATGACGATGGAAGGAGAGGTTGAGAGAGAAGAGGAGGCCGAGTAGGGAGAAAGGAAGCGGAGGCCGAGTAGGGAGAACAGCAAGCGGAGGCCGAGCAGGGAGAAGAGCAAGCGGAGTAGGTGGCGGTGACAATAACAACGACGAAGACGATGACAACGGCGGTGACAATAACAACGACGATGTTAAAGGTTTGATTTTTTTGTTTTTTACTTTTCAATCACAACGCTGTTTAATCAAAAAAGCTTTATTAAAACTGATTATACTGCAAAGACCGTAACAAAAAAAAAACCTTAAATCAGCTTACTGTTTGTTCTTTCTATTCTGCCTGCTTCTTTATTCTTTTTTTTACTTCTTTAAGTGTTTTTGTTAGTATCTGAAACCTTTTCTAAGTATAGAAACCTGTAATACATCTTTCTGAAAGATAGAAACTGATCTCATGGCTAGCTGTAAAACCACAATGTTTGCCTTTGTTTTATTATATTTTTGGTTTATAAAATATTTATTAAATAAATAAATAAAAATGTTGATTAACTTCGTAATCCTGATAACAACATGTCTTCTTCATTACTTTGTTACTAACTTGCCATTTATGTATTCTTTATTACTAAGTTTTTGTTACTATGTACATAAAGACCAGTCAGACACCCATTCCTAACCTGTTTCGAAAAGGTTCGCTCATGCTGGAGGGAGCATCCCCACTTAGTGATCGGTCCGCTAGTTCGCGCAAATCCGAAATCTAAATTTTGTCTAAATAAGTTGTGAATTCGAATTACCACTGCGTAGATCGACAAAAATTAAAAATTAAAGAATGATCGTTTTCGGATTTGTTACCGATGCGTAGATCGACAAGAATTAAAGAATGACCGTAAAAAAATGTAAACCACGGGCAATACATAGATCTAGTTTAGGAGATAAATAAAGAAAGAGATATTTTTTTAGAGAATGTATTTATGATAATCGTAACAAAAACGCATAATATATAATGAGTAATGTTTAGTATAAATATTAAATATGCATGATTCACAAGATAACAACCGTTTTTGTATGATGACTCTATACATCTCGTATGACTTCTTTTTTAGAGGCAAAACAAAGTACATTGTCTAAAATGACTGCCCTTTTTTCTTTTTGTCGACATCCCATACATGTTGAGAATCTATCAAGTTCCCGTGTATATATTTTCAAATATCAAAATAATTAAAATATTTTTTGTTTACACCTACTTCAAATTCCAATATTTATTATCATAAAATAACATTTTCTTTTAAAAATGCTAGATCAAACAACCATGAGACTGAATTAGCTTAGGGAATGGACGATAAAAGAAAAATAAAAAAGGTAATGTACAACATCGAAAAACAACATTGAAAAAAAAGTATATTACTATATTGGGAACAAAAATAATTGAGGTAGGGGTTACAATGTAAGGATGAATGTGTTCATGTTTAGTTGAAGGGATAACAACACTAATCATTCTTGTAATTTAGGACTCCTGTTGGTCAGCACCCAAGAATAATGACTGCCCCAGTTTGAACTGCTTGATTCTCTTTATTCCCTTTTTTTTAAATATCCCTGACTTTTGCATAGACCGCTCTTTCAAGTTTTCAATCTATCCATTTCTCCATCCATTTCTGCGAGTATAAGAGCTCCCCCAGAGAAAGATTTTTTTACCACATATGGTCCCTCGTAATTCGGGGTCCATTTTCCACGAGAATCCTTTTTTATGGGCAATATTTTCTTTAACACCAAGTCTCCTTCTTGAAACTCTCGAGGACGAACTTTTTTCTCGTAGGCTTTTTTAAGTCTTTTTTGATACAATTGACCATGACACAGAGCTATCATTCTTTTTTCTTCAATGAGATTCAATTGGTCAAATCGTGATTGAACCCACTCTGCCTCTTCTAGTTTTGTTTCCATCAAGACCTTGATCGAGGGGATTTCAACTTCAATGGGAAGTATTGCTTCCATTCCATACACCAATGAGAAAGGAGTTGCCCCTGTTGAGGTGCGAACAGATGTTCTATAGCCATGTAATGCAAAAGGAAGCATTTCATGCATTTCCTTGTATGTTTCTACCATCTTTTGTATGATTTTCTTGATATTCTTATTTGCCGCTTCTACAGCTCCATTCATTTTCGGCCGATAAGGCGAAGAATTATGGTGCTGAATTTTGAAATTATCACACAACTCCTTCATCATTTTGTTGTTCAGATTAGTCGCATTATCCGTGATAATCTTATTTGGCAGCCCATATCGACAAATAAGTTCTCTCTTGATGAATCTGACTACTACGCTCCTCGTCACGTTGGCATAAGAAGCAGCTTCAACCCATTTTGTGAAATAATCAATAGCTACTAGGATAAACCGGTGCCCATTTGAAGCTTTAGGTTCGATGAGCCCAATAACATCCATCCCCCACATTGAAAATGGCCAAGGTGATGTTAAGACATTCAAAGAGGTTGGCGGTACATGTATTTTATTAGCATAGATTTGACATTTATGACATTTCTTTACATAACTAAAACAATCAGACTCCATGGTCAACCAATAGTAGCCTGCCCTTAAGATTTTTCTTGCCATTGCGTGCCCATTTGCATGAGTTCCAAAAGAACCTTCATGAACCTCTTGAATGATTTTCTCTGCTTCCGTTTTATCCACACGTCTAAGGAGAACCATGTCATCGTTTCGCTTATAAAGCACGTCACCATTTAAGAAGAAGTTCATTGACAACCTCCTCAAAGCCCTCTTGTCATTTTCCGAAATACCCAATGGGTATTCCCTATTCTTAACATAGGATTTGATATCATAAAACCATGGCTGGCCATCGGGCTCTTCTTCTATTGATAAGCAATATGCTGGCTTATCCTTTTGTTGAATTTTTAGGACCGGCACATCCTGATCGATGCTTATTTTGAACATTGATGACAATGTGGCCAAGGCGTCGGCCAATTGGTTTCCTTATCGAGGAATATGGTGAAAAGTAATCTTCTCGAAGTATTCTGTCAACTCTTTGATGTGGGTGTGATACGGAACCAATTTGGAATCTCGAGTTTCCCACTCTCCTTTTGTCTGATGGATTACCAATGATGAGTCTCCATATACCTCAAGAACCTTTACCTTTGATTCAATGGCTGCTTTAATGCCCATAGCACATGCCTCGTATTCTGCAATATTGTTTGTGCAATGAAAACACAGCCTAGCCGTAAATGGAGTGAATTGGTTCTCTGGGGAAATCAAAATGGCTCCAATTCCATGCCCTAATGCATTAGAAGCACCATCAAACATCAATTTCCATTTTTCTTTATCAGATGATTCGGTCTCTTCAAATAAAGTCATTATGTCTTCATCGGGGAATTCACACTGCATTGATTGATAATCTTCTACAGGCTGTTGGGCCAAGTACTCTGCTAGTGCGCTTCCTTTGATAGCTTTTTGTGTAACATACATTAAATCGTATTCTGATAACAACATCTGCCAGCGGGCGATCCTTCCAATAAGAGCAGGTTTCTCAAAGATATACTTAATTGGGTCCATTTTAGACACCAACCAAGTTGTATGACATAACATGTATTGCCTCAACCGATGAGCAACCCATGCTAATGCACAACATGTTCGTTCAAGCAATGAATATCTTGTTTCACAACTAGTGAACTTTTTGCTCAAATAATAAATGGCATGCTCTTTCTTACCAGATTCATCGTGTTGCCCCAACACACAACCCATTGACCCATCAAGTATTGTTAAGTACATAATAAGTGGTTTTCCAGGAACTGGAGGTACCAGGATTGGAGGTTTTAACAAGTATTGTTTAATCTTCTCGATAGCTTTTTGACAATTCTCATTCCATTCAACCTTTTGGTCTTTGTGCAGCAACTTGAAAATTGGCTCGCATGTTGCAGTTAGATTTGATATGAATCTGGCAATGTAATTCAATCTCCCCAAAAAGCCACGAACTTCTTTTTCCGTGCGTGGAGCCAGCATTTCTTGTATTGCTCTTACTTTATCTGGGTCCACCTCTATCCCTTTTTGACTAACGATAAACCCAAGTAACTTGCCTGATCTCACGCCAAAAGTGTATTTAGCAGGGTTTAAACGGAGTCTAAACTTCCTTAGTCGCACAAATAACTTTTGAAGGTTAACCACATGGTCTTCTTCGGTCCGAGATTTTGCAATCATATCGTCCACATAAACCTCTATCTCCTTATGCATCATGTCATGAAACAACGTCACCATTGCTCTTTGATAAGTTGCCCCAGCATTCTTCAATCCAAAAGGCATCACTTTATAACAAAAGGTTCCCCATTGTGTGATGAATGTGGTTTTCTCCATATCCTCGGGAGCCATCTTGATTTGATTGTATCCTGAAAAACCATCCATGAAGGAAAAAAGAGAATATTGAGCAGTGCTATCTACTAAGACATCAATATGAGGCAAAGGAAAATCGTCTTTAGGACGTGCTTTATTCAAATCCCGATAATCAACGCACATTCGAACCTTTCCATCCGTTTTTGGAATTGGGACAATATTAGCCACCCATTGAGGATATTTTGCTACTGCTAAGAAACCAACATCAAATTGCTTTTTGACCTCTTCTCTAATTTTAAGTGACATATCAGGCCTCATCCTCCTCAATTTTTGTTTAATCGGAGCACATTCAGGCTTGAGTGGTAGCTTGTGTTCAACTATGTTAGTATCTAGCCCAGGCATATCCTAATATGACCATGCAAAGACGTCCACATAGTCAAATAAAAGTTTAACCAACTTTTCTCGTTCACTTCCTTTCATAGACATGCCAATTTTAATTTCTTTCTTATCACATTCAGTCCCCAAATTGATCACCTCAACAGGTTCTTGATAGAGTTGGATTATCTTAGCTTCCTGTTCCATTAACCTTCCTAGTTTTGGGGGAGGCTCACAATTGTCTTCACAATCCTCATCAGCGTGATTAATTGGGAGTTCAAAATTACAAGAAGGGGTTCTAGCGTTGCTATTTTCAATGTATTCATTTTCGACTCTGCATTATTAAAATTAAGAAAAAAGGAAAGAAAAAAATATGAATAAAGGTTATAACTTTTAAGAAGAAAAGGAAAAGAAACGGTTGGAGAATTCCAAAATGCATTTATTGATAATAAGTACGGAATTGAAATACATGCGCCTTAATTAATTATCCTTATAGCCTTCGGCATAGCAAAAGGAGTTGAAATACATAATTACTTTGAACATGAATTAACAAACACGGGAAACTCGATGATCTTCCAATTGTTGAGGATGGTATCCAGAAGACAAGGGTACACTAATATGAGGGTATCATCACCAACATGCTCTTCTTCCACCACAGCCACCTGGTCAGCATAAATTATTCCAGCGCTTTGAAAGGTTTGACGAATGTCACACATGGGAATCTTCTGTGAATGGTTTTCCAGACGAGCCATCCTGCTTTCCCTTTTTTCTTTCATTGCCTTTTCTTTATCAAAATTGGTAGGTACATATCCCAACCCGTATCGATCATTCTTTTCTGGTATATCTAACAATTTCCCCAACTTAGCAAAAACTCCTCCTTCCAACATGGATTTGGTAGACTTCAATGATGTGGTAGACAACTTTGGTTCTTTTAAGTGAGATCCTTCACCCATGAAGACAGCATTGGCAATTTCTAATGCTTGAAAAGAGGTTTCTATGGCTTCCTCTGTATCTTCAATGTAGCCTGTAGAAGATAGATGGCTCACTATCATATCTTCTTCCCCATATATTATTACCAGCTTATTGTTCACTATAAACTTCAGCTTTTGATGGAGAGTGGATGTCACCGCTCCAGCAGCATGAATCCACGGTCTCCCTAAAAGATAACTGTATGCTGGTTTAATATCCATCACTTGGAAAGTTATCCCAAAGTTATGGGGTCCAATTTGAACCAGTAGGTCAATCTCGCCAACAACTTGTCTCCTGGACCCATCAAATGCTTTCACCACCATAGCACTAGGCTTCATACATGCTTCATCAACAAATAGTTTTGAGAGTGTCGCTTTCGGCATGACATTTAATGATGAACCATTATCAACTAGCACTCGTGCCAAGATATGCTCATGACATCTCACAGAGATATGTAGTGCTTTATTATGCCTTGTCCCTTCATCTGGTAATTCGCCATCGCTAAAACTCAAACAATTATTAGCGGTGATATTACCGACAACTCCATCAAATTGGTCAACCGTGATATTATGAGTAACGTGGGCCTCATTTAAAACTTTCATCAGTGTCCTTCTATGTGCTTCAGAGTTTAATAACAAAGACATAATAGATATCTTGGAAGGGGTTTGATTTAGCTGGTCCACCACCTTATATTCATTTTGCTTGATAAACTTCAAAAATTCGTTAACTTCTTCTTCGAGCACCATCTTTTTGCTAGTCTCTGGCCCTTTTAAAGCATGATTCATAGCTTCTTTACCCTTTTCCTCACGGTCCTCTTTTCTCTTAGGTTGTTCAGGGGCGTATACTCGACCACTCCGAGTCATCCCACCAACTCCTGAAATGTTGGTGACATCAATTTCCTTAGGTTCACAGCTATCACCTAATTGATGATTGGACAAATGAGACGTGACTTTATAATTCCATGGTACCGCCTAGGTATTTTCATAAGGAAAAGGGGTTGGTGCCTGAACAATTATTGGATATGGTCCATTTGGAGTGGCCATAAGATTTTCTTTCCTATAGAGGATTTCCAATGGTCTTGGGAAAGATCTATTATTCTCCATGCACGGCTCTATGGTCGACACATGATCATCTTTTGCACAATCTACCTCAGTGTCAATCGTCTCAATCAAGTTTAACTCAGCAAAGATCATTTTCATTGGGATTTTCACATGTTCCATACTCTTAATTGCACATTGATCTATCTCTTCTTCAATGACGTTGATAGAGGAATTTCCGTGGCCCGACAAGGGATTACTCCACACATTAGGACTGTCTTCCTTGAAGGTAAGCCATTTTGTATTAATTAATTCTTGCACTTTAGATTTTAGTGCTTGGCAATCTTCGACGGAATGTCCTGCAGCTCCTGCATGGTACTCACATTTGGCATTTGGGTTGTACCATTTTGGGAATGGTGGTTCCATAGGTTTCATGGGTCTTGGGACTACCATTGAGTTCTAGAGTAGGTGAGGCAACAATTGACTGTATGTCATGGGAATCAAGTCAAAACGGGTTATCTTCTTTTCTTGATTAACTGGTGGTTTGTATTGATTCAGGATTGGATTTTGGTTCCATTGGTTTTGTTGGGGAAACGTGAGAGGGGGTGGCTGGACCATGGATTGTTGATAATAAGGTGGCCTTGAAGGGTGATATTGGGGGTATGGAGCTGGTGAAGTCGTAGCCACATATGGATATGGAATGTATGGAATTTGGGGTATCGGGGGTTGAAAATTTGGAGGTCGATAAGAATTCATGGATGGAGAATAAGAGACTTTTGGGTTTGCCATTACAGCGTTAGCATCCCCTTCTTTCTTCTTTGTGAATCCCATCTGGGGCTTCTTTACACCACTCGTTCCACACACAATCTTACCACTCCTCATACCACTTTCTACCCTTTCTCCTATCATGACCATGTTAGAAAAGTTTGATGACATACTTCCAATCATTTTTTCATAAAAGGACGACTGGAGAGTATCCATAAACATACCAACCATTTCTCTTTCAGATAAAGGAGGATCTACTTGCGATGCCACTTCTCTCCACCGTTGTGCATATTCTTTGAAGGTTTCATTGTCTTTTTTCATCGAATTTTGCAATTGTATCCTGTCAGGGGCCATATCAATGTTATACCTATATTGTTTCAAGAAGGCATCAGCCAAGTCTTTCCACGAACGGATTCGGTTTCGCTCGAGATGCATATACCAATTTAGTGATGCCTCACTCAAACTGTCTTGAAAAAAATGAATGAGAAGTTTGTCATCATGAGCATGAGAAGCCATTTTTCTACAATACATGGTCAAATGATTTTTAGGGCATGTGGCACTTTTGTACTTTTCAAACTCAGGTACCTTGAATTTTGAAGGGATTGCTACATCAGGAACCAAGCACATATCAAAAGCATCAATACCATAGGCATTACTACCTTCCATTGCTTTTATTCGCTCTTCTAAAACATGTAATTTTTCTTTCGACGGTGTATCTTCACCAATAAATTGAGGTTGTTGCCAATTTCCATTAGCATCAAAATGGGGTGCTTGGGGTGCACTTAATGGAATGTTTTCTGAGGGTAGAGTGTTTTGGGGTGGCACATAGCCGAGAGGAGATGGGATTTGTGGTTGGTTTAAGCTTTGGGAGTTGATGGCTGGGTGATTTGGGTTATTGTCCATGGGGTTGATGACTAAGGGAGGAGTATAACCAGGTGGGATACCATACATAGGAAATTGCATAGCTGCTGCACGGAATTGATGGGTAGTTGGGGTAAAGCCTGGTGGGTGAGAAAGAGTGGTTTAGTGTTCTTCATTTGTAGTTGGAGGATTACCATCTGTATTCTCCTTTTTTGCCAAAGCCTGTATACCCTCTAGGATTCGATCAACCTTGTCCTTCAATTGGCTAACATCTGCTCTCATCACTTCTTGGTTTTGCTCAAGTTCATCCATGATCTTGGAGTTTCCACGAGTCCGATAAGGGTGTCGAGGGAACAACTTTATTGATTTTTTCTGTTTTTTTAAATAGATAAAACAAAATTATGAGTATGGATGAATGGAATGAAGATGAAATCATTTAGTTAATTTTTTTTTTTTTACATTATAGTTGTATGTTGGGGAATCATAAGCCTTTCGAGTTATAAGTGAAGAAAATTCGGGGATCGATAAACAAAACAAGCAAATCCTTCATTGATGGGAAAAAGAGTACATCACATTTAAATTAGAAAACGACAACATTTATGGTATTTCAATCTTCTCTTTCAATAGGACGACCAATCTTTTCCTCCAATTCTTCTACCAGATTTTTGAAATATTCAACGAACTCGTAGACTTTGACTGGAGTATTGAGCGGATGCATTATTGCATCAATCTCTCTTAGATGCTTTGGAATTTTTATGATTGCTTGATTAGCTAGCATTGCCAATTTTGAAAAACAATCTTTCCAATGCTTGCCTTTATCTTCCAGCTCTTTATAGACCTCTTGATTCTTCAATTGTCCAAGCAACGTCATAAAACGATCCTCCCAATATATGGTTTCATCCTTTAAGTCAGTATAGATCTTTTCTTGATAATCAATGTAATTCCTCAACTCACTAGAAGTCTCCATTTCTGTTCTTAGGGCATCTTGATGTTTTGAGAGTAATTCTTCCATTTCTTCCTTGTGTTGCCTCTCATTCTTTACTTGACTCTCGTAGTCAGCGACCATCTCTTCAAATTCCTTCTTTATATTCCTTTCAGAGCTTGCTGATTTCGCCCATAATTGCTTCCACATATAGGCTTCTGCAATAGCTTCATTCCTTTCTTGCTTCCACACATCTAATTCTTCATTTGCACCTCTCAAACAATCTTGTATGTCCAGTTTATTTTCCTTTTCAATTTTCAACCTCTTGTTGCTTCTCTCAATAAACTGATTCTTACAAGTGTTTTCTGATCGCAAATTCTCGTTCTCTTGGGAAACTTTTTCTAACTTCACTTCCAGCTCTTTTTTCTGTTCTTCAAACTTCAACAATAATGCTTTGAGTTCTTCTACTTCTTTGTTTATAACAAGGGTAGGTTCAGGTATCTCCTGATCATTCGACGGCGCACTGTGGAAAGGCAGCTTGATTTCTTGGACCCTTTTCTTTACCCATTGTAGATAGGGTTCCTTTGTGCCACAACTTCTACGTCCGAGTACTCTTCCTTTTCTAATGATCACTTCCCAAGCTCGACTTATCCTCCGTAACATCGGTGGGTCTACTATACCCGTATTGTGGAAAACAAAAGCTTCTAATGACTTATCATCTGGTTTCTCCAACATAGGGTAGCCAAGCTGTCTCAGAGCTATCATCGGATTGTAGTTAATACAACCTTTGGTTCCCATGAGAGGTACATTTGGAAAGTCTCCGCATTGGCATATTACTTCTTCTACCTCTTGTTCTCTATGATACCATGAAATTATGTCCCCGGTAAGGCTTGCTATACTCTGAGCCCATTCACAGTTATTTTTAATTTCAACATAATACCCTTTCTTGAACATGTGAGACATGAACCAAGTATACAACACTGGAACACAACACAAAATTGTACCCCCTTTCTTCTCGTGCCGCATATGCAAAGAGTAGTACACATCAGCAAGGACCGCGGGAACTAGATTTTGTTTATTTTTGTTAAAAGCCAAGAAAACATTGATGGCAGCAAAATCAACAAAATTATCGAGGTTTGGGAATAAGACAATACCATAGATAATGAGAGCCAACACATCTATAAAAGTACCCCATTCTTTTTTAACGGCTAAATCTTGTGCCTTTTGCTCCAGATATTTTCTCGAGAAACCATGAATAGCCCCTTTTTCCTCTTTTTTGCTTGCCAACTCTCTTATGTCGATTTTTAATACTTCAGCAACTACGCTCAAATTTGGTGGTTGCCCAGTATATCGATAAGGATTTCCTTTCTCTAGGGAGTAACCCAATATTCGCTCGAATTCTTCTAATGTCGGGGCCAACTAAAAATCTTGAAAGGTGAAACATCTTAAGAGAGGGTCGTAATACTGAGCCAGTGCTGTGAGGGCCCCTGTTTGCACATTTACTGCCAAGAGGTTTAGGATTTTTCCATATTTACTAAAGAAACTCTCACGTTGTATGGTTTTCATTTGATTGCTGATGTCTCTTAAACTTTTCAAATCAGGTTGCTTGAACTTTAAAAGTAAAGTTTTTCTTTTTTCCGATCCCATTATCCACTTAACACGTGACTAAGGTTTGTATGATTCCCCAAAAATCCTGAAAATTTATGCAAAATATTTTTTATTTTTAGAGAAAAAGAAAGAAAAAAAATCATGAGATATGAATGAAACTATGTAGAATAATTATTGTGAATGTATTTTTATATGTATATATATATATATATATAATTTGGATGTATGAGTTATTTTTGGTTTATATGGATGTTCTTATGATGAAATGGATTATTGGTTTATGTAGTGAAATTCTCACAAGGGTGGCTCTATGATTCTAAATGTGGTTCCTAGAGCCAATAATCCTATTTTCGAATATTGTCAACAACAATAGGTAAACTATTTGGAGTAACAATACCCTTGACAGGATCAAACTCTAGGTGAGATTTTCATGATAACCAAACAGGATGTACATCCAGAAGGCTATCACTACGCAACCTCGAAACTAAACTTAAGTTTTGTTCAAACCCAGGTATAAGGTTCCACTCATAAGTGTGTGTAGAGTGTAGAATAAACATAATTCAAAAATTCTGCATTGCTAATAAAACATATATACATGCACATAAAATAATAATAATAATAATAAATAAATAAATAAATAAAATAAATAAAATAATTAAATAAATGACTTACTAACTTAAAAGAATATTATAATGACAACTAATAATAAACCCATAAAGTATTAGAAAATGAAAATCAAACAAATATAGAAAAAGTTAAAAATTATGCACAATTAATCATGTTAGGCTTGACTCTCTAAGGGTCCCCAGTGGAGTCGCCAGCTGTCGCGGCCTAAATTTCGAGTGTTTCTCGAATTCAATGGAGTCGCCACCAAAGTTTATTTAAAATAGGGAAAACATTGGAAACCCTTAAAAAGGAAAAAAAATGGTCTTTGAAACCAAATTTTGAGTTCGGGAGTCGATTATGCGTAGGGAAAGTATTAGCATCCTACGACATCCGTTAAAATACGGTTACCTATAATTAATTGTGCAAAATTAGTATTAACTTAAATATATTTATTTTTCTTTATTATTAAATATGAATATCAATTATTTATTTTTAATGTGACATTGAAATAAATACGTGTTTAAAGAAAATAGGAACAAAAAAGAAGTTTTTTATTAATGTGCTTGACAAGAGTGTGATCTTGCTCCTACGTATCTCCCGGTGCGATGGAGAAATCAAAGCTATGTAGTTCTTGATTAGAAAATGCGGATGTGTTGATTATTTTTAAATAAATCGTGTTTAGTTATTAAAAAGGTTAATTTTGACAAAAATAAAAACGAGTTTGCTTGATTTGAATAATTATTTTAAAATGTGAATTTTAAGACAATCAAGTTGTACAACTCGTGTCTCAAAACTCAAGGAGTAAACGGATGTTTCATCCAGTTAATATGTTTAAAAATATTTTTATTATTTTTGATTTTAAAATTGAGTCTTAAAACCACGAAGTAGTACAACTTGTGTCTTAACAACTCAAAGATTAAAAAGATGTCACATCTAATTAATCTAATATTTAAAAAAAGTTTAATTTTAGATTTATGTATTTTTTTTTTAAATAATTTTTAAAACCATTAGGTTGTATAATTCGTATTTTTGCTATTTATGGAATAAAAGATGTCATTTTTAAATAACATTTAACAATAATTTCTAATTATTAATTTATTTATGAGTTTTGATTTATTAATTTATTTGTGAAGATGAGATTTTAAAAATAAAAAAAATCCAATTAATTAATTTTTAATGCAATATCTTTTATTTATTATTATTTATGAAATTGGACCTTTGACTAAAAATCTAACAGTTTTTTGAAAGAAAACCTAAATGGGCCGAGCCCAAAATTTGTTTTAAAAAAGAACAAAAGGGTAACTTGAAACCCTAGCATGTAGAACCCAGAGCAGCCGCCAGGAGAAGAAAAAAAAAAGAAGGGAGCGGCTGAGAGAGGAGAAATAGAGAGCTGAGAGAGAGGAAAAAAAAAGAATGACGATGGAAGGAGAGGTTGAGAGAGAAGAGGAGGCCGAGTAGGGAGAAAGGAAGCGGAGGCCGAGTAGGGAGAAGAGCAAGCGGAGGCCGAGCAGGGAGAAGAGCAAGCAGAGTAGGTGGCGGTGACGATTACAACGACGAAGACGATGACAGCGGTGGCGACGATGACAGCGACGACGATGTTAAAGGTTTGATTTTTTTGTTTTTTTACTTTTCAATCATAACACTGTTTAATCAAAAAAGATTTATTAAAACTAATTATACTGCAAAGACCGTAAAAAAAAAATACCTTAAATCAGCTTGCTGTTTGTTCTTCCTATTCTGCCTGCTTCTTTCTTCTTTTTTTACTTCTTTAAGTGTTTTTGTTAGTATATGATGTTCTGTTTTGTTAATGAATTTTTCCTCAATTTATAGAGTAAAGTGATGAATCTTTTGGTCCATGAAATAATAATCAGTCTCAGTTTTTACATAGTTTTTGCAACAAAGACAAGCAACCTTTGCTAAGTATAGAAACCTGTAATACATCTTTCTGTAATAATATTTCTGATTGAGTGAAAGATTGAGTATAGAAGTAGTGAAGATAATGAACTTTTAAGGTAAAAGATAGAAACTGATCTAAGGGAAAGTGAAAGATTGAGTATAGAAGTAGTGAAGATAATGAACTTTTAAGGTAAAAGATAGAAACTGATCTAAGGGAATGGGCTAGCTGTAAAACCACAATGTTTGTCTTTGTTTTATTATATTTTTTGTTTATAAAATATTTATTAAATAAATAAATAAAAATGTTGATTAACTTCTTCATCCTGATGAAAACATGTCTTCTTTGTTACTGACTTGCCATTTATGTATTCTTTGTTGCTAAGTTTTTGTTACTACTAGCCATTATCTCAAAGTAAACAAGAAATCACAATATTAACTTTTTATTAATTAATTGCAAACAGTGAGCATTGCAAACAGTGAGTGCAAACAGTGAGCAGGTTGAAAGAGTTTAGTTTATAGCCATTATCTCAAAGTAAACAAGAAATCACAATATTAACTTTTTATTAATTAATTGCAAACAGTGATCAACACCAGGTTGAAAAAAGAGTTTAGTTTATAGAAGCTGCTTGGGCTAAGGCAAGATGTTGGGTTCAAAATGCTACAAAAAGATTGTTGTCCAATCATATAGGGAGAAGAGCAAGCGGAGGAGGCCGAGTAGGGAGAAGGGCAAGATGTTGGGTTCAAAATGCTACAAAAAGATTGTTGTCCAATCATATAGGGAGAAGAGCAAGCGGAAGAGGCCGAGTAGGGAGAAGAGCAAGCAGAGGCCGAGTAGGGAGAAGAGCAAGCAGAGGCCGAGTAGGGAGAAGAGCAAGCGGAGGAGAAGAGCAAGCGGAGGTCGAGTAGGGAGAAGAGCAAGCGGAGGCCGAGTAGGGAGAAGAGCAAGCAGAGGAGAAGAGCAAGCAGAGGAGAAGAGCAAGCGGAGGAGAAGAGCAAGCGGAGGAGAAGAGGTCGAGTAGGGAGAAGAGCAAGCGGAGGTCGATTGTAACATTGTAACATTGTAACATTGTAACATTGTAACATTGTAACTGTTGTAACTGTTGTAACTGTTGTAACTGTTGTAACTGTTGTAACTGTTGTAACTGTTGTAACTGTTGTAACTGTTGTAACTGTTGTAACTGTTGTAACTGTTGTAACTGTTGTAACTGTTGTAACTTGTAATTGTAATGTTGTACCTCACTATTTTGTATTTTGATTCTGGTTTATTATGTATATTTGGATTATCATTTTTAATTGGAATGGACAAAATTGAGGTGCTACAACGACTTCTTTTCATGTCTCTAATGATGGTTCAATGCCACATAAATGAGGCAGTCAAATCATTAAAATCCGAAAGCGACAAAAAAAATAAAATGCAAAAATGAGGATAAAAAATTCATATTTTAAAATAGAGAGACAATAAATTAATTTTAAATAAAATAGAGAACCAAAAGTGTCTTTAAGCTAAAAAGTTATATTAAATGGGAGATAATTTGGAGATTCTAACATTAAATAGAAGAAAAATTGACAATTTATGTTTATATTTCATTTCACATCGAGTATTATTATATATTAAATCTAGAACTTTATGTTAAATTGTGAATTTGCTACTCTTTTAGTAATTTAATCATGTGTTAAATTTTGACATCTTTAAATAAATATATTATTATAAAATAAAATTAATATGATGTGACATAAAATCTTTTTTTTTAAAATGTCATATTAAATATAAAAAAAAATAATTTCATTGATTTGTTAGATCATTAGTCTATTCAAATATATGTTTCATCACTTATTTAGAGATGTTAATATGAAATAAATTTTTAGAAAAACTTACCGATTATGCTAAACTTTCATAAAAGCCCGACTTAAATCTAAATACACCTATTTATATAAAGAAAACTACCATTTTATATGAAGTAAAAAATGTATTTAAGCAATAAAAAATCTTATAAAATGTAACGTTTTCTTACTCTTGCCCTTTTTATAAACACATGTATTTTTTGTATATATATTACGAAAAATAGACAGTGTGAGTTATATGGTTAACCTCATTAAAACAAAAATATCAGATATATTTAATATTTTTATTTTATATTTTGATGTTCCTAAAATAAATTTTTTATTTAAATTTTCATATTCACAACGATAAACAAGTAATATTAATAAATGGTATGTTAGAAAAAAATTAATAAATACAAAGGTTTATAATAATGGAGGGAATTGTATAGTAATGGAAACTTGTGCAAGGCAATCAATTATTTGGCTTTTGGAAACTGATAAGACAATTGAAGTTACAGAGGCTGTTCCCTTTGACTTTTGCTGTTTCTTCTCTGAATAAAAATCTATTCAACCTTCTATTCTTGACCTCTATATAGTTTCTATACCTTCCTCAAACTCTTCTCTGCATATCAGAAAGAAAATTATGGGAAGAGCTCCTTGTTGTGACAAGGCTAATGTAAAGAAAGGACCATGGTCTCCTCAAGAAGATGCTAAGCTAAAAGATTATATAGAAAAACATGGAACAGGAGGTAACTGGATTACTCTTCCAAAAAAAGTTGGTAAGCACATGCAAACACCAATAATATATACTACTACATGTTTATATTAGAAGTGGTGAGTTTGTCAAAATCATAATATGTCAAAAACTACAATTTAAAGTTTTAACAAAATTCTAGTGTTATTGAGATTTTGTCATATTCACTGTGATTTCGAACATGTAGAATTTTTCAAGCTTCTAATGATTTGGTTTTTGTTACACTCAAGGTTTGATAAGGTGTGGCAAAAGCTGTAGATTAAGATGGCTTAATTATCTTAGACCAAACATTAAGCATGGAGATTTCTCTGACTTAGAAGATCAAATAATTTGTACCCTCTTTGCTAGCATTGGAAGCAGGTACTTACCCTTTCTTTCACTTTCATTTCTATGCTTCCAAAATCAGAGAGATGCACAAGAAAACATTGAAAAGTTTTATTTTTCTACTTTTATGAAGCTGAATATGTGACGGTCGATATGGACTTGAATTAGTTGTCATTCGATCAAAATTGAATAGTCTATATTCACGATAACGTGAATGCAATCATACATCTATTTTCAATTTAATACTCTCGAGTCTTAAAGTTATTTATATTTAAAGACAAAGTGAATATACTATATATTTTGTTTTTAAGATGTTCCGTAAACTTATGCAGCTCAAATTAAGACATGTAATTAATGTTGTTGTTACAACTTCAATTATTATTGGTATTAATGTTTAACAATTATTAAGTGTAGGTGGTCAATAATAGCATCTCATTTACAAGGCAGGACTGACAATGATGTAAAGAATTACTGGAACACCAAGCTTAAGAAAAAGATTATGGCTATTAATCATTCAATAGAGATGAAAACTCAACAAATTACCCTTTTACCCTATCACTCCCAAGAATCTTTCACAGGATCTTTTTCCTACTCATCAACATCAAGTCTTTTGAGTGGAAATTCTTCTACTTCTGCAACACAAGAAAGTTTCAATATTGGTCCCACTGAAAAGTGCCAATTATTCAAAGATATCAATGTCATTGATAAAGAGCTTGTTGCAAAGTGTTGTGATGAAAATATTGTGCAACAAAATATTGGTGATATTAATTATCTCTACAATGATGTGGAATATAGTGAGAAGTTGATGTTTTCAAATGATGAAAATGGATTGTGGGGAGAAAATGCATTGGATTATGGTTTAAATGAAATTAGTAAAGAGATAATAAGCACTAATACTAGTAGTTGCAAAAAGTTTTTGTTTGATGACTAAAAGACAGAGGAAAATGTCATGAATTTCTGATGGATGATGTTGACTTTGTTGGTAACTAAATGAAGAAGAGTTAGACTTGGATTGAGTTTGTTACTTTGTGTGATTGGTTTTTAAGTATTGAATTAACAGAACCACTTTCTTTGTTTCAATGTACATTGTAGAAGTTTCCCTATTTTTAAAGTACATTGTGAGATTGGTTAATTTTAACCTATAGAAATTAAATGTCCTAAGAAAAAGGAAAAGGAAGAAAGAAGCCTAAATACTTAACTTGAGTGCTTCTATCTCTCAAATATGGTGTGGTCTATCTATATATTTATTTTATGATTAATCATATTTTTTGTTTTCAATTTTATTACATCTCACAAAATAATTCTTTTATTTTTAAACTGAATTTTTTAATCGTTTAATTATCATATTTATTACAATTTTGATTCAAACTTAGAATTAGTGATTGATTATACTAATCGTAAGATATCACTTATAGAGTTAATAGTCACAATTTTTTAGACTAAAAATTTTCATTTTTGAGGTAAAAATTGTTAAGACCAAAATCATAACAAGTTATATAATAATTGAACGATAAAAAATTCAATTTTAAAATAAAAAAAAACTACTTTTCGTGAATATGATATAATAGAATGATCAATAGTATTCTAAAGATAACATATAATATTGCAAAAATATAAATAAAAAAAATGATGAAAAATATGTGTTATTATGCAATATATCATTAATAGTTATCCACTAAAGCTTTTCAAGATATATCACATGCATTATCTTTCTTTTGGTCACATGCGTCATCTAATACTAATTATTTATCCACCATCCATATAATTTATTAAATTACGGATCAATTGTTAACAAAAAAAAATATGGATGGATTGGATAGCCATCATTAAAAAAATGATAATAAATGAATATCATGAATTATATGTTTAGCGGATGAATTTGATTGAATATTTATACTAAACAATTTAATAGACCTTTTCAATCCATCTATTACAATTGAATTCATATATACCTAATTCATTCATTTTTCCACCCTAGCCTAAATTCAATAACAAAAAAGTGCATAATCATATATCAGGTAAACTTTACGAAATTTAAACGTAAAAACTATATTATTAGAAAAAAAGAATACATCACAATTACAGGAATAAATATTTTCAGAGAGAGTAACGTGTTGATATTCACTATTGAATTAATATTTTGTATGATAGAAAAGATAAATATAAAAGTAAAATTAGAAAAATAAATGATTGAAAAATAAATATTTTTTTTCAACATAAAAAGATTCATTTCCCATTTTAGCATAAGCATTTGAAGCTTACTATTTCAAGAGAAAACTTATTTGATAATCTAAATTTTTAAAACAGTCTTGTACTAGAGAATTAAAAAAACTGAAAATTGAGAAGTAAAACACTATTTAACTGTTTTACTTTTTTAGTTTTAAAAAGTATAATATTAAAAATAGTTTTACAAAATAGTTTTTAGAAACAAGTAATCTAAACAAATTTTTTAATTTTAAAAAACTTAAATAAAATTTTTGAAAAGAGAATCAAACAAACCTTTACTATTTCTATAACGATGATGAAATTGTTTTCCGATATAAAATTTCAATAATTTTTACATTCACACATTTTATTTCAAGAACATTATATTTCAAGACACGACGACGGTGATAGATATATTTATATTTACATATGGTGTCTCATAATTGAGGCATGGCGCGGTAATCATGGAATGACTTTGACAAACAAAATGTTTTAGATTCGTAGAAATCCGTTAGCCTGCAATAACGTAGCATGTTATGAGGAGTTTTATGGTTTAATTATTTGTATAAGACAAATTAGACTATGCATCTCTCCACAAAATATATTTTTAAAAACCCATAGGAATAAGACTTAAGCACCTGTCAAATTTAATCTGAAAGCGTGTTTTCTATAAATAAATCTAATTAGAGGAACATGGATATCTTAATTAAAAGGCGTTTTTTTTTTAATTATAAAAAAGGCGGTATTTAATATGATTCAAAAATTTAACTGATAAAATAATCACTAGTGGTGATTTGTTTAGAAGAAAAAACTGATTGATTTTTTATTAAAATTAGAATGCTCCAATGGAAAATAATATACGACTATATATAAAAATTTAGAAGATAAAAATGAGGGCATTATATATATATATATATATATATATATATTAAAAGAAAGATTTTTACTGTACATTTGAATTTATTATTAAATTAAATCATAAATAATTAATGACTTGTCATTTATGAATAGTTCGTCGTATATTTAAATTTTATCGATACTATTTTGAAATGACATTTTTTATTATAATTTTAATTATAAAAATAATTCATTTAATTTAGTCAACTTTAATAAAAACTATAATGATGTCTATATAGATAAATTAAAAAATAATTATTGATCAAAATATTTATATTTATAGTAACAATACACATTTTTTTATAACATATAAAATAATATATTAATTAGTATCTCAAAGCAATGAGAACTGAGAAGAGGTCATTGTGTGGAAAATGTAAATGTCAAATAATAAGCCACTATTAATTAATTTGCATCACAAAATTCAATTAGAATTGGTATCTTCTTTGTTTCATGCAAATTGGTTTTATGTCAAACGCTTTTTAGAATTTGTATTTCGGAATTTTGCATCACAAAAAGAAAGAAGCATTCAAAGAGTTGAACTTTTTAGATAATATTTGTTTTTAAAATTAGAGTTAATTAGCCAAATCAACATGCGACAATGTCAGTATATATGCCGTTCGTAGTTTATTGACCGCCACAACAATATATGATTGAAATATATTAGGTGGTGTGATAAAGAAAATGAAGCAGATGGTGGTGTAATAAATGTAATATTGTTGTTGATGAGAATAAAATAGATAAAGAGTAAATGCGAATTTTAATGAATCTTGAGAATTAAATGTGCTAAAATTATTATGTTAATTAGTCAAATCAAATTGATTTATTTTATACAAGTTTTATAGTTAAAGATATAATTATCGTGAAAAATATTGTATAAATACTATAATTGTTATATTTATATTTATGATGAGTAGAAATATAAATAAATATAAATAATAAAAGTTGTATAGTAATAACTATTTATAAAAAAATACGTGTTTACTATAAATAAATGGCTATAGTTTCAATTTTAGATAAGAAAATCAAAATACACTTAGAGGAGATAGTAACTATAACTTAAAGAATCTACAATTAAAACATTACTACCTTGTAACTTTATAACTTTAGAACACAATATTCCTCAAGACTTCATGAAATTTTCAAGGACGCATATGCATTCATTATCTTAAATTGACATGAAATTATAATAAATAGTCTTATTTTGTAAATATATTTCTTGTTAATGTTTATTTGATTTACAT
Organism: Cicer cuneatum; assembly: GCA_037974295.1. Lineage (NCBI taxonomy): Eukaryota > Viridiplantae > Streptophyta > Magnoliopsida > Fabales > Fabaceae > Cicer > Cicer cuneatum. The sequence continues at coordinate 66,278,029 of JBBPBO010001986.1, read as the reverse complement.
GATATTTAAGAATTAGAAACATGTTAATTAATAACAAGTTTATGTATTATTATTGTGTATGATTTGATATTCGTGTTATTAGTTCCTATATAGTACGGCACACATTCATCATTATTTAGTAATGTTTTTTTACTTCTAACCTCCCAATTCATAAAGAAATAAGTCGTTATAATTTAGAATTTGATTGATATAATTAAAATCTAATTAAGAATTATTGCAACTAAAATTAAATATATGCATGGACAAAATTATATATGAAAATAATGTATTAAAATATGATGCAGATGATAAGAGTTGTAGCTAGTTTAGGGACGGTTATCCACTCGCATTAAACTTGACTTAATCCTACTATATATTGACTTAATCCTACTATATATTGAATTAATATTTTAAAACAATATTACACGTGTTAAGGATCAGCTGAGTTACTCGTGAATAATTTAAACTAGAAGTAGACTAATTAAACAAATGATCAAATTTTTTATTTTACTATAAACTAGAAAATGTCTCATTCATTTGAAAATCAGTTTTCTTTGTGTAGTCTTATAGGAGCTATTTCCCCCAGTAAACTTATTTTTTTAAACAAAATTCCATACTTTTTTTTTTATCATAAAGTAAAATAATTGGAACATAATTAAATTATATTCATAACGTACCCACAATATTATAAATTTGAGTACACAATCCAATAATTTTATCATAAACAAAATACGAGTTTTTTTTCTTCTTCTTTTTTGGTCAAAATCTTCATTGTATAATACTACTGGAAAGGAATTGGGCCAGGCCCAATCCAAATTTGCTATACAAACACCCGGTCAAACTACAATAACGAAAATATAAAGTAATTACATATCTAAAATACACTACTGAGAACACGTTCCCTATATTGTATTTCACTCAAATTAACACTCTCAAGAGACAAGATCCAGTGAATAAAATTTGGGCTATCTAAATTTTGACATTAACTTTTAAATATCAAACCTTCCTACTAAAAAATGCATGTTATTTTTCACCAAATAAAGAGCATGTTATATCTTCAGTGGGTTGATAAATAGTCAGTCCTGCACTGTTTACAAACCCATCAGATTTTCTTTATGGGCTGATAAATAGAACTTTGGACTTAGTTGAAAGCATTGTTATTTGTTACATCTCACAGAGCTTCTAAATTTTTATGAACAAAAAAAGAGCTTCTAAATTTCAGAATTATTTATGATTTAATTGAAATACAACCACTACTATAAATCTTTATTAAAGATTTATATAACATAATAAAATTTAAATTCGAGAAACTAATATAACTCACTAATTAATTAACATTTGTCTATAAAAACCCATACAAGCATTAATATATATATATATATATATAATAAAATAAAAGAGTGTTTTTAATCTAAAAGTTGTAATTAAATTTTATAAAAGTTGTAATAAATTGTCTTGTAAGTGCAACTTAAATAGTAAAAGAATGTCGAGATATTTAATATATTAGATTGTAGAGACTATGGTTAGTGTGTCTCAATTTTATCTAAACTCTTTAGAATAAAAAATTGTAACATATCAATTATTTTATTATAAATTAAACAAAAATATTCCATCACAATAAAATTATTTTATTGAAATATTCCATCACATAACATTATAATATTATAATTGTTTTATTAGAATAAGTCCTTTGGATTATATTCTGAATTTTAAGGTGGTAGTACGTCTTTATGGTTTGTGCGCTGGTTTCATGATCTAAAAGGAAATATTCCATCACATAACAAAGATTTATTAAAGGCAAACAAAGAAGCCAGGTGTATTCTAGTAGTGTAAAATCTGATCGAAGGAATAATTCTGACATAAATAAAAAAGCTTGTGTGATGTAGAAGAATCATAGTCACAATATTTGAAGGAAGGGTGAGAGAGATCAGAGAAGGCACATTTTTCATTATCTTTCCTATCACACATTTTATTAACCTTGTTAATGGTGCAAAATATTTATTGATTTTGTTGATGATTAGATAATGACATCTTTTCTTTTAACTATTTTTTTTATCTTTAAGATTGCAATTTGACATTTTTATTATTTTTATAAATATATAAAATTATTTACTTAAAAAACTATACATTTTTTTTATTAATAATTAATATTAACACATATTTTTAAAAAATAAAAAATAATTTAACAAAGTAAACGAGTCTGTATATTAATAAAAAATTGTTGATTTTTTAGGTGAACTACGTGATAGAAATAGAAGGACAAAAATAAATAAAAAAATTGCAATAAAAATTGATTTGAAAGAAAAGAAGAGTAAAAATTTATCAAACACTATATAAACACAAACACTTGACATCAAATTGACACCAACATATAAATATATATAATAATTTATGAAAATAAAAATGATACCTTTGATTAGCATTAGCATGCAAGAAGGCCATGATATACTCTGACAATTTGTGACAACTTTATTGGTTGCTCTCAAAGAGTCACCACCATGATGAAATATTCTGTGTCCACCCGTGCATGGCTTTTTAGACATATCTCAATGAATGTTACCTTATGTTATGTCTGAATAATAACTTGTTGTTTGTCTCTTAGCTTAAGGCTCAACATTCCAAGCATAATTGCATATAGTGAACGCAACATTTTTTCTTTTTATGTTCCTTTTTCTCTCTATTGTTTGGACAAAAGAAGCAGAATATGAATCATTGTATCTGATTACCCTCTGCTATAAGGCCTACAGAAACACATTGAGAAGCTAAATTCTTAAGCAAGAAACTAATAATGCTTTAAACTGCAATTTTGTCTGAAAGAAGAGTATTTAAAGGTACATTTGATGATTATTAGGATAAGATTGACAAGATAAAATAAAAAACTATATGATCATTTACAGATTAAGGATTTATATGATCTCTCATCAAGATATGTTTTTTTATAATAGTTGAACAGTAATTTTTTTATCACGATGACCTTTCATATTTAAAAGTTTAGAACGAATATTAAAATGAAACATTTTATTTTTAATAAAAATATAAAAATAACTATCTAATGTGTATGGACTTTAGAGTTTATTTAAGTTGATATCTTGGAATCTTAAAACCTTTAGAAAAATGCATTTTTAAAAAAATTTAAAGCAAGGGTTTGAGCCACTTTATGTTTAGACTGACACTACCTTCCACAAAAAGGATTATGTACACATTTTCTCCACTTGCATATCTAGCCTAAAATGAAAATTTTGAGCTTATGATCATTTAAGGAAAATAAATGCTATAATTTCCCCTAATCCTTACTCAAGGGCTTGGGTAATTGTTTAGTAAAAAAAAAAGTCTTGGGTAATTGGGTTACCAAGGAATTGGGCTTTAAATGGAACCACTCCTATTTGTCAAGCCCATAAATTACATGAATGATCTGTCATCACTCATACCTAAGAAAACATGTTTGTAGCTGATGATTTTATTTTCTTCATTTCTTCTTAGATTTAGGCTCATCACAATAATATATTATCAATATTTCTTTCGGTCTTAAATATAAACAATTTTTAATCAACGAAAATTGATATATTTAATCTTTAACTAAATATATCAATTTTTATAAAATTAAACACATTAATTTTTATAAACTAAAAATTATTTATATTTATGCCAAAAAGAGCATGTTGCAAGTAATATTGATACCTATGTTGTAAGTATATTGATACCTATAGACAATAATTTTTCATTTTCCATCAAGTCCAACAAAATGACCTTGATTATTATCTATTAAAGTTGAATAATAAAGCTAGCAGTGAGGCAACAAGTGGTCTATAATCAAGGTGTACACTTTTTCCCACCCACCATAAGACTTTGACAAGAGATGCTGTTTCTACACGTCCTTGTAGCTTCTATGGGTCAATTATTCAGTTTATCACATGCACCTAATCCTTTAGATCCTTTTTGTTTTTCTTTCTATCAACCAATTGGTTAAACTTTGGATGTGTTACATTCACAATTTCACGTAGTCAATAACATTATGATAGTAAAAGTGGACGATACATAAAATAAATAGATTTTATTTTTTTTTAAATATTGAAATACTGAACTTAAAATTTCAACCGTCTAATTTTTATTTAAAGGTCACCAATATATCCAATATATTGACATTATAAAAACTTGAAATTTATGACCACATACAGTTCAAATTCCTCAATCACTTCCAAATTTCTTCAGTTTTTCAAGTATTAGGCCCCACTAATTAATTGTCAATCATATCTCACTTTATAACTAACTTGTTCAATGTGGCATCCAATTGGATTTCTCTGACTTGTTTGCCCACCCCATTTTTTTTCTTTTCATACATAAACAGAAAAAATTTGGAGACTCTCTCCATCCATGTGACACTAACTTCTACTCTAGTAACTCATTAATTTCTTTAATAGAAAAATGCCTAACTTCTTTTCATCTCTAACAAACCAAACACCTCTTCATTTTATGACTATGATTAAAAAAAAAAAAGCACCATATTATATGCATACCCAATCTGATTTAATATTTATTATTGGAAAAACCTAACTAGTAATTAGAATTTTGTCAATCTTGTACTTGAGAATTGCATTTGGTAAGGACTAAGTAGGCATTTTCATTTAGTACGACAATAACAATAACCCTATTCTATTTAGTCAAAGTTAGTTTTCTAGCAACATATATGCTGCTCATTTATTTTTATAATAACCATGTTATTACAAAAAAGAAATTTCCATCCCCGTTAACAATGACTAATTTTCATCAAAAAATTTATTAAAAAATATGATAGTTTCTATCTTTTCAACTAAATTTTTATTTGTTTACAAGAGTTAAAGTTTGAACATATGAACAAAAGATTAGATCATTCAGGACTCCAAGGTGAAATTATTTATATATATGCTTTAAGCTAGTAATTAATTTTAATTATTATATTTTCAGAAAGTGGCTCAGCAAAGCCAAAAAAGGGGACAAGCCTTTCAATTATACTAGTAGTGTTCAGATCTTTCTAGGCCACAACCTTATCAAGATTCTTTGGTGCTAACAAATACAAAGTACTAGACTTGTCCATTTTTGCAATCAATTATGTTTGTTTTCTTAAACATCTTTTTCATATCCAAACCTTGAAATCCTCAGTTTCTTTATTATCCCTGCTGTGTGATATGAATTTAACCAAATAATGGGTTGTAATTAATTGTGGCACATATGTCTACCGTATTGAAGGGACAACCTTGTTTTTATTGTTGAATGATTTTGATAGCTAGCTAAATAATTGAGTAAGGTGATCCCTGCTGTGTAATTTTTCATAATTTAAAATTGTTTTAAACTTTGGTAGGTATAAATTGAGTAAGATGATGGATAAAATGTTTTTTTGGGCTTTGTTTTCTTTTTCTTTCACAAATATCAGTTGAGTCAGTTTTATCACTCAAATGGTGACAACTTGAATTCATTACTACTTGAAACCAATCAACAAGTATTATTTGTCCATGTTTTTTAAAAAGTATAACTCCCTCTAATAAAATATAAATAAAATTACATGTATTAATTATTGAAAATAATATACTTCAATATTATTGGAAAATTTTAGATTTAAATTTTAATATATTTAATATTTAAGATAAGATATCTTTAAGATCCAATTTATACATAAAATTTTGTTGAAATATTTTTAGGATTTATTTTTTATTTTATTTTTTATCTTAGAAAGGATGATAAATTCTACCATAATTAACTCATATTCGAGTTTGAATATGAGACAAGATGTCAAACCTAACAATATCGACATTTGTTAGTTGAGTTAGGGTTTAAAGACATTCTTTATTTTATTTTAGTGATATGATTTAGAATTTGATTTTATATTAAAATTTAGCTTTGTATTAAAATCAATGAATATAAAAGTTTAAAAATGAAATTTCTCAAAATATAATATATCTTTTAAAGTTTAAAAATGAACTTTCTCAAAATATAATATATCTTATATATTTATGTAACTACAAACAAACAAAAATCCATCGATATTTAATTTAAATTTAGACTAAATTTATGTAAGTTTTTATTTATTTTTTTTATTACAGATGGAGCATGACGTCTATTAAATTTATAAAAAAGTTCAACAAAAACTATAAATATTTTCAAAATTTAAGAGAACTAAAATTAAATTAAATCTTGGGTAAATTTTCAATTGACATGTTTTGTGTTCGAGTTTTCTTAATGTAATTAGAAGAATAAAAATAAAAATTTCTTTAATCTTTATCAGTGATCATTGTAGTCTTAGATTTTCACAACTTTGAACTAAGGTAATCTCTCCTCACTCTAATTTTTGTTTTTTTGTTTTAAAAAAAAAAAAGCAAAAAGAGAAAGGAAAATTAAGAGTAAACAAAAAAGTAGTAGTGAAGAGGAAGAAATGTAATGGGCCCCAAAGCATGGGATGGAAGATGCAAAGTAATTAGATGATAGAGAATTTCTTCACACATGCACACACAACAATCACTACCATTAACACATGGAAACCAAAACCAACTGCCACTATGAAACACAAATAATAATTTTTCATCATTAAAATGAACAACAATAGCACCCACACTTTTTGTCATTGAAGTCACTAAAGGTCAACTTACATCAATCTCGTGATATGGATCTATCTATTCACACCTCCACTACTCAATTTGGATTACACCCAATGCTTTTTCCATTTAATTTCCCTACCTTTTATCATGTTCAAATTATTTTGTCCCTCTACCCTTGCCTCATACACCAATTAAGCAATTTCCCTAGCATTATATAGATATTTTTTTCGGGTAAAATTGACCCCTGATATGTTTTTGTGTTTTTACTTTTACTTTTACCACCTCTTGTTCACTTCATCATAGTAATTTCCTTTTTGTAACCATCGTTCCCCCGCTAAAAGCCTAACTAATCCTTTCATTTTATTTCATAGTTCAAACACATTTTATAATGTGTTATAAATAATATATACTAAAGTCTAGCTAGGTTTTTTTCCTTACAATATCTAGCTATTTATAGATTATCATGCATACTTGATACTTATTGTTATCCTCCTCTCCTCAAACACACAAATATAAATATGTATATTATATTATGTAACAAATAGTTTATTTATTTATTTTGGTCTCTTACATTATAGCCATTATACCATTTTGACTTTTTCCGTTAAATTTCCACTTAACATGGTTAAATGTTACGTAACAAATAGTTTTCTTATATGACGTTCAAGTAGTTGTTTGGCTTATAGACATTGAGATGACATATAATATTGATATGACGAAAAATGATATTTTTTATTAAAAAAATCTAAAATTAAGACTAATAAGATTCAATGTATATTACTCATTCTAAAATAAAATATAAACAAAAATAATAACTGAAAAGTTGATATATGTAATTTTAATTTAAGATTAAATAAATAAACTTTTCAATTATGATTTTTGTTTATATTTCATTACAAAGTAGTATCAATTATAATTTAATGAGTTTTTTTTATTAAAGTCAAAATCTCAAACATTTAAAATATTTTATTCTAATTTTTAGCAACCAGAGTTAATTAAAAGGCACCTGTTGATAATTCTATTTTTTTTACCAAAGATAATTCTGATTAAGTTAGTTGTGATGATCATAAAATACCACCTCAAATAAAATAGAATTCACCGATATAACTTACCAAAAAATTGAATTTATAATTTCATTATCATTATAAATTATAAACAAAAGAAGCTCAGAAGTCCATATTAATTATCATTAGTAACTAACCATTCTTTCTCTTTTAACTTTTTAAGTGAATGAAAACCACTGATGTGACTTTAAATTACAAGGACAGACATGTCCAACAATAAAGCAAACTTTCAAATTTAAACATCCACCTAAAATAAAACAACTTATGTACTATATACATGGATTAAATAAGATGCCAGATGAGAGCCATGTGACTTCAACGTTTTTCTATGTCCCAAACTCACCTTACGAAAGCACATAAAATTAACAATTAATAATATGACAAGATCTATTGTGGGCACGCACTACTTTAAAATGAATTAATGAAATTTCTTATCAAAGATTTTTCTTTAAAAAAAATATATAGTTTCATCAATCAATCAATCATTTGAGATTTTTAATTCTTTCCATAAATTTTTTCATAAATTTAAAATTATTTAATATGTTATCAAGACTCTTAAAAATTAACAGTGTTTAATAAAAATATATAAATTATTAATTTTAATACATTTTAATAATAAATCAAATAATTTTAAATTTATATAAAATTATATATCAATTATTTTGATGATATAAACTTTTATTCTAAATCAAAAATAATTGAAAAGAAAAAAAATTAAAAGAAATTCAGAGAAGTCTGGATTTCGAGAATGTAAGTGCAGTTTTTTGCTGTTCAAGACACATGTCACAAAAAATGGAAGAACCTTTCTTTGATTCTTCATTTCTCAATAGGAACCCACTAAAGCATTAATTAATATTTTGTGCGTTTGAAAAACATAAGCCTAATCATAAAGTGGTGGAAATTTTTTTCCATGGAAGCAAATGATAGAGGATAGATGCAAAACAGAATCATATGGTTATTGTGTACGATTTATACATTAGTATATGAACCAATTATAAGCACGCTAGAAAAAAATATGTTGTCACACCCCACTAAGCATTTTGCACATCCTGACAAATGGAGAGAATGAGTTGGTAATAATTAATGTGTATCTTTTTTGTCAATTAAATTTCTTTAATAATTTTATTTGCCTTATTGTATTTGGAAGCTATAAGGTTGTATATTAGAGCATGGAAGCTTCAATATCTTAGTGTGATTGAGATTTATGTATCCTAGTTTAAAGCTGCTCCTTTTTTTAGTGAGTCATTGGTGGTTTTATATGTTGAGGCAACTCATAACAAGCTGGAATATTCCTTTAGAGCATTGATTGATTAGTGTATATATATATATATATATATACACCTACTCTCATCTTCATCAATATATAATTTGGATTATCCATTTGGAGTAATTCATATTCTCTACTCTCAGTTAACTGTTTTTTTTTTAATGATTTTTGCAATGAAAAATATGGATAAATTTTTTTCAATATCTTAATTAAGACTAAATTTTCTTCTTAATAAAATTTAAGGCAAGGTAATGATGAATCAAAAGATTTTCATTTTGATTGTTATTAAGGTTTTTCTATATTTCTCATGATCACAATTAAAACATAATTATTTGTATTCCATCGTAATTATTTATCATATCAATTATTCTTACACATATCACAAATGTAATTTAAAATATTAGAAATAACCCGCTTCAAAGTAGCCTTAAAAAGATAATTTTTACTTTAAAAAAAAAATCTTAAAAAGGAAGAAGCAAGGTTTTTTTTTATTTATATTTTTCTCCTTTAAAAAGACTACTCATGACTTGGTAAAAAGAGGTATAAACCAGCCATCAAGAATTACTAGTTGAAGGAGAGGTTCCAAAAGTTATACATGCAGTAGTTTTCAAAAAAGGTCGATTGAACACACCATTTCTATGAAAAGGATGGCTTGAGAGTCTTGAGTTGTGCTGTTCATGACATGAAAGGAAGATAAGTTTTAATCATAACTTTGACCCTTAAATGCTAATTAACATGGTGTCATCAAGTGGTATAGTTGAATATTTATAAATGTTATTAGAGATTTGATCTTGGTAGATGTATAAAATATTTGTTAGAAAATATTATATTGTTCATCAACTCAATAATTTGATTTATGATCATTGCAAATGTTTCATGTCTCACATATCCAAACTAAATCAAGAACAATTATCCATACAAATAATGATATTAAAAAAGTTTAAATATAATTTTAGTTCTTACAATTATAATATTTTTTATTAATTAGAATAAAATTTTTGTTTGAATTCAATTTTTTACACATTCAAAAATAATTACTTTTAAATTTTAATATCAACTATAATATTCATTAAATTTTTGAGTTGAGCTATGTTGGAGAGTAAAAGTAGAGATGACGTTTGCATCCATCATCTATCAACTATAAATTCATTAAAATTTTACACTACATGTTAAAAATGTTAATGAATTGAATTCAATCCATCAATTTAAAATATGGGTGGATATGGTTCTTCAGACCTTTTCAAAAATCTAATTTATGACATAATTTATATACAATGTTAGTGTAAAAAATAACGTTCATGAATGGTTGTAATGTACTGAGTATAAATTTATATTTATATTTTTAAAAAATCCGAATTTAAATAATAAGTTATTATTTTAAAGATAATTTTATTAAAAAAAAAGAATTGAAATTCTATTATTTAAAAAAAAAACAGAATTTTATCATTTTTTAAAATTATTAAACCGTGAGTCACTCAACACCGCCGTCCACCTCCGTCTGAAGATCACTGGAGCGTTTCTAAAATCAAAACGTTATTTTTAAAATAATATAAAAAATATATTTTTTAATATTTTCAAAAATGATTATTTGGTAACACAATTTTTAAAATTAATAAATAAAATTATTTTTAAATATAATAAAATTATTTTTATTGTAAGTGTTAATTTATTAGAATATAAAAAAATTATTAAATGAATTAAGCAAATATTCATTTATTAAAATAAAATTGTTTTGATTCATTTATTTTACCACTCTAAAGTAACATGTTAGTCATGGTAGAAATTAGCTTACACGATCAAGTATTGCCGATGGATAAGATTTGCCACTCACAATGGCTGAGATTTTGATATTATTTGTCATTATTAGTTAGTGCTTTAATAAATAAATAAAAGTTAGGAACGAATTATTAAAGCCAAAGTTACTTCATGTATAAATTAATCACTAAACTACCAAAATAAGGAGTTTTGACAATACTCTGAAATAGCCAGGTTGTGTTGAAAAACTTGAGATTTTCAAATGTCAAATGTGTGATGTGAAATCCTTAAAAAAATAAAAATTACATGAGCATGGCAAAAAATAAAAATGACACCAGAAACAAGGTTGGTTTCTCTTATCCCGGATGAAAATGTTAAAGAAATCATTTAAATTCTCTTCGGTGGGAAACATTAACACAGAAAATATCAATGAATGAATAGAGTCTAACATAATATATATATATATATATATTTGTGTGTATCCAATTTAAATGATGAGTCAAACTAACAAGTATCCAGATTTATTAAGAAATTAAAAAAAATAAAAATTTTACATTAAAAACAACAAAATTTAGAGTTTTAAATAATTAATTAATACAATTCCAAAAAAATAAAATTTATATTTTAATTCTTAAGAAGGGTCTTTTACTAGCATTTCTCATAACAAATTATATGTGCCTTTTTTAAAAAAAATTGGGTAGAAGCAATGCCAATTCTCTTATCTACAACATACTACAATTAAGTGAAATTGGCCTTAATTCCACTAAATTAGTGAGTTTTATTATCTATAAGATGATTCATTTCTAAAGTGATGTAACTAACGTTAATTTTTCTTAAAGTAAGTTTTAATGAAAGCAGAGTGTTAAATTATATAAAAGGTGTTGTTTTTAAGAATTTAACTTTGTAATTTTAAATTATAAGAGTTAAAATTTTATTTTTAAATGATTATTGATGTATGTTATTAATAATAATTTCTCTTTTTTTTTTATAAAAAAGAATGTTAAATAAATTTTTTCTAACATTTCTCTAAAATTTAGGTTTAATTATTGAATATATAATAATCTAGCGCAAATAATAGATATATGTCTCTCTTAATTATTTGATCAAAAATTTGATGATTGTTTTTTTATAAAAAATATATATTGAAAGAGATCAATTCTTTAAATAACACATTTTTGTATTAAAAATTTAGTCTGTATCCCTAAGGATATCTTTATTTATGAAAAAAAATCCCAAACTCCGAAAGCTAAAACCTATACGAATAAAAATACATTAAGATTTTTTTTTTTCTATATCCAAATTAGTGAACTATGAAGTGTAAGGTAAGGTGTGATGTGACAAACATATTTTATGCCCTTTCATACATGAGCTTACTTTGAACAATAATAAGTCTCAAGTAGCATCAAACCTATAACTCTGATTTGTACTGCTCAAGAAAGAGAAAAGCGCTCTGACTACTGAGTTTCATTTCATAACTTAGAGCTTATTGATATAAAGTATCCATCCCATAAAAATATACATGATCTCTGCAATCATGACTCCTATAATTTTCATTTATCTTTGGATGCACCACTTGATAAAGATATATGTATTAACCAAGTTGTTTTTATTTATAATTGTTGAATTTTGAGTTGGAAAAAACTATTTAAAAATTACAATGTTTTTTAAAATTCAAAATTTGTGTCACCGAAAATATTACTGGGTTGAGTCACGAACTACGGCGCTCTCTTTAAAATGTTTCGCGGCACTGCTCAAATTGTGCAAGACAGACTATCAACCACGACGTCCCCAGGATAAAATAGTCCAAATTCACTGTATCAGAGTTTCACTGCACCGTAGACCTTCAATATGGCTGTTAAAGCAACTATCAATATGATGGTTAAAGTCACTATTAATAAGGCGGTTAAAGTCTCGCAATATGATATTATAACCACTCATAACTCAAAAAAACTATACTCTAAAGGACTGCAACATGTGACATAAAAATACTTTAAAATGATAGTGATATTGTGACCACTCAAAAATCGACGGGACAACAGTATAAAATCAATCTAAAAGGATAGTGGTATTAGGACCGCTCAAAACTCGACGGAACTACGGTATAACAACCGCTCTAAAATACCGAAGGGACTACGGTATAACAACAGCTTTAAAGTATCGAAGGGACTACGGTACAATACCGCTCTAAAATATCGAAAAGGACTACGGTACAATACCCTCTAAAATATTGAAAGGACTACGGTACAATACCGCTCTAAAATATCGAAGGGACAAAATGAAAGGGGAGAAGTGGCTCGGTAACAATCGAGCAAAATATAAGAGGGAAAAAAGAGAAAGTTGGGAAATGCATCCAACTTTGGTGTGTTTTTCACAATAAATTGACACTCTTTATATATATAGTGATGGAAGCAAACCCACATATGCTTGCTAACCAATGTGTGACTTCAACAAAATTTTGAGAATATTTATATAGTGATTAAAACTATTCAAAATGAGAGTTTTTTCTAATGTGAGACTTCAACAATTTTTAAATTCATACATTATATTTCAACAATAATATATAAATATAACTCTACCAGATACTCCAAATATACGTAACACTAAATCGTTATGGCAAATTTTTTATAATTAATAACAAGTGAATAGGTCGTTTGGGTGCCATTTATTTGACAATACAATTGAATTTTAACTCGTTTTCATTCAAGTACACCTACTCACTTATAATCAAGGCTAAACATATTGATGTGATTTTGTTTTTATAATATCATAGAATTGTTTGCAAACACAATATATTATTTGAAAACTTTAATATTTTTCAAGCTGTCTTTGTGTTTTGCCAAAACATTAGTGGGTGAGAACGGTGAAACCCATTATGAAAAGGTTCGTGAATAATATTATATATGGATCAGTTTCAGAGTATTTCTCCCCCTTTCTAGGTCTCTTTGATTGATTTTTTTGGAGAGTATATATTTAAAAGAGTAAAATACACATAAATTTCATATTCTTCAACACCTTATTTTTTTATTTATTTTTTATTTATTATATTATCAACGTATCACATATATTACACAACTCTGTTTTATATCTTATTTTCACAAACACTCTTAAAGTATATATTACAAGAAACAAAAAAGGGTAAGGAGCGATATTATCATTCCAAGTTTTGTTAATCAGTTTTGGCAATGTTTGTGAAACCATCTTGTAGTTAAAAGTTGCATACGCAATCCAAGGAATCAACATAACTTAACAATCAAGATCACATGATTTTTTATTTATTTATGTTTAAATATATTATTACACCTAAGTACAAGAAAGACACTAGAATAGCATAACTGGTGTCTCAAATCCAAAAGGCCTTAAACATTTTAGATGTGTTGTGTTAATCTTAAAATTTTGTTTGATAATAAAAAGAAAGTGCAATTTTAATAATGAAATAAAAGGTAAAATAAACTTTTATCTTTATAAAAAAATTTCAACTTTTTAGTTCTTTAAAAAAAATTTATTTACTTTTAGTCTCTATTTTAAAAAGTATTTTTTTTGTAAAAAAAATGATATCTTTAGTCCTTAAAAAAATCCTTATAGAATTAAAATAAAGATTAAATTAAGTGAATACATTTTTAGAAATTAAATTTGATATGTCATAATTTTATAGAGATTAAAAATATATTTAATAAAAAAAAATTCACCACTATTTTGTTATATCATAACAAATAAATTTTTTGAAACCCTTAGCTAATAAAAGGTTTTGTGCTATTGAACTGTTTGCACATCTAATAGTGTAAGAGTGTGCTCTGCTCAAAGCAACATCACTTTTGAGAGTAGTATTGGTTGCGGACGTTCGAGTATAAATTATATGGTGAAAAATCACACAAATGAAATGAATATTATGTATTCACAAAAATCATTACATTTAGTATATATAAGTTATCTTACTTATATAATACTCAACATCATATTTTTCATTTTATATAAACTATTAGTCACACTTAAAACATTGACAAGTTTAACACGTGGTGTCAAGAGATCCCGATTCAATATATCTCTTGTTAAAGTTGCATCGATGAATAACTTTTTGTAAGAATTGTCAAATTATAAGTTATTTTTTATGAGAAACAAATTATAAACTTTTAAAGAATACATTAAATTTATAAATTTTTATCCAATTTTAAAAATTTTCTATACTTCATAGAATAAGTTCAATAATTTATGTATTAAAATTCAAACAAAATATCAACTATAAAATTAATATATATTTACAATTATCCAATTTTTATAATTTTTGACATGTATAATTGTTACCATAATATATAAATAATTAACAATTAAATTGATGAAATTTAATATTAATAAATTATTATTAAACAAATAACTTTATATATGGGTTGATCCCTATATATATCTTTTTGACCTTTCATTGAATGTCACCCTCCTTCCCCTGAATTTGGCTGATTTATAGGCAAGTAAAATATCATGGATGGATGGTAGTGTGAAATTGGATAATATATCTCTATATATTAGTATATATGGAAGTTTGACCACCGACCCTTTTTATCTTTTCACCTAATATTTAAAAAAAAAACATTAAAGTTAGTTTGACTTTTCTACTATTTTACTTCATTCTTATTGGATGTTGGACTTTTGTTGTGCAAATGGCAGGGCCATACCTCTATCATCACAACTCCTTATTTTTAATTCTGTAATTGTGGGGAACGCTCAAGACAAGGAATCGATTGTTCTCAAACTGAAAATCTTCGCCATAGTATTTTATGTTTTCTTCTGTTTTTATGTTTCCTATCATGGATCTTCATCTTATCTATTAGTGGGGCCAAACTAAACTTCACGTTATAAATATAATTCTTCAAAAAAATTATGTTTTTGTCATATTGCATTTTTAAATGGTACAATCATGATAAAAATATAATACCAATTTTTGTAGTATTATTTAATATTGTTTATACAAATATAAATACCCTAAATCTCCTTGTGAATAACAACCTTTCTCACACATTGACACTTGAAGAAAATTATGATTCTAATTTTTGGTAATGGAAAAAGAAGAGCAACTTCTTGTATAGCTTTAATTTGTCTACCCTTCCCAAATAGAGACTCGCTATCCATTATTTTTCCTTCGCATTTTTTTTACCATATAACTGCATAATAATTGTATCCCAAAAATCTTATCATTCAAATAGACCATATAATGTGACAATGACGTGCATCTATGTGGAGTATCACAAATTCATTTAATGTGTTACTTCATACATTCTAGTGAAAGAGGTTAATAGAAAGATTAAAATATCTTATACATTTCATATTCGAGCACATTTAAAGCGACTAAAATGATTGATTGATTTGCAGTAGTATTTGGTTAATATAGAAGAAATGCGTCAATTGTGTATTTAATTAAACAAAATTCAATCCCAATCATTTAGAGGAACGTATCAGGTTAACTCTTGGTGGTAGCTCAAATCAAAATTATAAGAATTTAGCTATCGTTTGAATCATTGATGGAACAATCATATGGTTTGTCTTGGTTTGAAGGCTTCTCTCTTTAATGGTTAATTTTCTTGTTATATATCTATATTTTACTTCATTTCTTGTGATTTTTTTTCCATATATATCATTTTTTTAATATATTCTACATTAAATTTATATACTAAAATGTCATTTTTTTTTTTACTTTTGAGAGAGGTCGCATTTTCGCCATGTGACTATATGAAGGTTGATTTTTTTCTCGATCGCATCCCTTGATGCGACTATCTATAACATTTTAATTTCTTTTTATAAATAATTGCATCTCGAAGATGCGATATTATTCCTGTTCTAAAATAAAAAATTTATAGATGGTCGCATTTTGGAGATGCAATCTCATACTACAGAGTAAAAAAAAATCATCATTCACGTAATCGCAGACTCGCAGGGAAGTGATGCGACCTCCTAAAAGTTACAAAATAGACTATTTTAATATATAGTAATGTAATTTCCTTTGTAATGTGATCTTTACGTGTTGATTTTTTTAGGCACGTTTATCTCATGCTTGATTTAACTTTTATTTAATAATAAAGTATAAATTTTTATTCTTATTTTAAATAATTCTCTCTGATCTTCTCTCTTTCCCTTTTTTATCTCGTTTATTGATAGTTTTTTTTCCTCCATGGTGGTAATTATTATGAGAAGTTAAGAAAAAAATGTAAGGGTATTTTTGGTAGAAAAATGGAGTACACTAAAATGATTGATTTTTAAAAATTTAAATGCCATTACTAAAATGAAAAAAATATATATATAAATCCCAATAATTTGTTTTTGCATGCATTTATCAAAAGGGATTGGATATTAATTGATGAAACGAAATATAGAAAATATTTTTTAAATATTTTTACCCAATAAACAACTCAGTGTACTGAAGAAGTTGTTGGTTGTTGTTGCAGTCAATTTATGCGTGCAGTGTTTGGGGTTGGCAACAACTGGTTAAAATTAAATGTTAAAAACCCCCCTAAAGAAGTGTGTATGAAAAGTGACTTTTTCCATTTTCATTTTAAGACATTCTTATTTGAGTTACAAATTTCCACATATCATAATGTAGCGTACTTGTACGTATTCTTCTTAAGGTCAGTGAGAGTTATGTTCAGTCGCTCTCATTAAATTGTGTATGCATGTACGAGTACCATGCATTAATTAATACTAGTATGTTATTCTCATAGTTTGGTTATTTGCATTAATACTAGTACTCCTACTAGTATACTAATGGATCATCACTTCTAAATTCACGGTGTGGCGTGGCTGTGATTTTTAAAAACTTTAAATTTGTAATTTTTGAAAATTATGACGATTTATTGTAGATATTAAATATAAATTAAGTCTACATTTAATTCTAATTATTGAAGTTTTAAAATTAATTATAGATATGTAGAAATAATTTTGTTCTAAGAATTGATCTTAATTAAGTTAAAATTTGTAACTTCTGTTGCTATAATTGATATTTAATTTAAAATTTATTATTCAACTTAATGTTATTTAAATATAAATCATATTATTTTAGCTAAAATCAATTTAAACAAAATATCTATAAAATCATCTCAAAACAAAACAAAAAAATTCGAAAGTTCAGTTTTTTCATCTTTGATAACAAGTGACTTTTGCTTTTCAGTTTTAAAAAATATATAATTTTCTATTCCCAAATTTAGGTTTTAGGGCATGTTTAGCATTTTAGTTTTTAAAAATTATTTTATAAATTTGATTTTAAAAATTGTTTTAAAAAATAGAATTAAAGAAAAAAATTTGTTTGAGATACTTGTTTTAAAAACAGTTTTAAGAGAAAATCTATTTGGTAATCTAAATTTTTAAAATAGTTTTTGACTAGAGAATTTAAAAAACTAAAAACTGATAAGTAAAATATCATTTATCTGTTTTTCTTTTTTAGTTTTAAAAAGTATAATATTAAAAATAGTTTTACAAAACAGTTTTTAAAAACAAGTAATCCAAACAAGTTTTTTAGTTTTTAAATTTTAAAAAACTAAAATAGAGTTTTTGAGAAGAAAATCAAACAGACCCTTAGCCTCAGCTTTTGATGTCTTTCAAAAGGCACAAGAACTACAAAATCGACATATTAAAAATGTTTGCAATATAAAAAACATATTTAATTAAGGTAAATTCAACAGTTATCACTTTGATAAATAATTCATAGTAATTAATGCTTTAAAATTATTTGAAACTTCGTTACTTTTTAAAAATAGAAATTTGCAATACTTTTTGTGTTCACTCACGATTGATATAATGACTTGATTTGTGTTGATTTTATTAAAGTGAAAACTAATTCAAATATATAAAAACTCAATTAATTGTTAAGTATATATTTTTATTGATTTAACATTTATTAACTTTTATTCATTTTACTTTTGATGATTTTTGTGGATGACTTTAAAATTTTAAATAATTTTGGAAGTACCGATTGATAATAATCAGCTTTTCGTGTAGTACGTTGAAGATACCTTGATCAAAATTTCAAAAACATTTTTACACTACAAAGTACATTATGTATTTTACATTTATGAAATAAATAATCACAAAAGAGCAATAGTAGAAAAAGCACAATTACTTTCAATATACTACAAGGGGAAAATGTACTAGTAACTTTTAAAAGGAACTGCAGTGATGATACTTATTTGCAATTTTGCCTTATTTTTCAATCCAGACACTTTTTCATGCTGGGACAAGTAGTGCCCGTAGATGAAGGGTAATGACCCACTAAGCAAAAAGAACAGTGCCCTGAACCAAAGACTGTACTCTTAAGCGTAAAAAGAAAGTAATCCAATATTTACCTTTTCTTCTTTTTGTCTTCTTCTTTATTTGCATTATAGCATTGATTAACGTGTTCACAAATAGATATTAATATTTGTCAATTTTTAATTTTAAAATTTTGACAGTACTTGAGTCAATTTAATATCTAATGTTATACTTGATTTTTAAATTAATAGTTAAATAGATTTTTTTAAAATATTTTCTATCATTCATATAATTATAATGAATAAATATTATTTAATGAAAGTGTGTGAAATAAAATTTATTTTTTTTGAATTTTTATAACTAAATATAATAAATATTGAATATTTTTACAATAAAATGTAAAAAATTAATATAATATTTATAAATAACGAAATAATTTTTTTTATAAATAATATTTCTTAAAATACAAAAATATACAAATAACTATTTAATTTATAATAATTATCGTTAATTTATTAATTTATAAAATAAATATATCAAAATCTTTCCATTTATAGATGTATCTTAGAAACTCTCTTTTAATTTTCCTTCATTTTCATGTCAATTGTTAAAAAAGTAAAAAAGGTAATGCTTGTTTAACTACCCTAAAATATTTTGATCTAATTATTGAAACAAGAAAACAAATTAAAAACTTTCAAAGGAATTTAACAGTGTCAGAACTTCAGGCACACACGTTATTGTTTTTAAGCTAAAAAAAGGAACTGTCCTGCACTTGTTGGTGATCTCAATTAAAGCCAAAGCAAGTGTGTGATGTAAGTAAGATCGTACTTCGCCACATTAATTAAGTTTTAATGTTTGAACCTAATAATTTTAAATAACAAGTGCTCATCTAAAAATAGGAGTAGAATGATCTATTTTTTTTTTTTAATTTTAAAAGAGTTAAACACATTATTTTCAAGACAATGTAATTATATATGATTTCTCTAACATTTGTCGTTTTTTTTGGGGTAATATTTTAGTTAAACTATGATTAGAGATAGAAGCGTCTAAAGCAATTATTGATACTCCTAAAAAATATTTCTTCTAATATTTACTTTAACATTTACTTTTTTCTATTTAATAAAATTTACGAGTTCCATCACTTTATGTGAAATGCATTGTTAAATAATATACAAGATTTTATTGACTAAATTATATTAATTAAGAAAATTAATTGTAATTATAAATTTATTGCAAATTTAAATTAGTTTATCCTTAAAAAGTAAAAAATTATATTTTTATTGTAAAAGTATTATAAAAATTAATATGATTAGAAATAAAATAAAAATGAATATAATTAAAAATAAATTAATAAAAAAGTAATTAATGTAATTGAAAAATTGAAATGAGACAAATAAAAAAGCACAAGAAAAAATCTTAAAGAATGAGATTGCCATATTTGTTGAGTACTTGACTGACAAATTTGGTGACGGTGCTTTGGATTCTTCAATATCAGTACATAAGATTCCTAAATTGTTTTTGAGTTTTAAATGTTGCTAGATGACCACGTTAAGATTTGGTGTGTATGAACACGTTTCACGTTTTTAATTACTTTTTACCTCAATATAGCCGCTGCATGTTCGTTGTATATAAATTAATTAAATTAAATGTTTTCACACATCAAATCTTCAATGTGTAGGGAAAACCACACTTAGAGGAGACAATCGCAAATTTTCAATGTGTTTTTTTCTATTATTTTAAAAGCCACGGTGGCACAATTTGAATTTGGTGTATCGACTCTAGGTTCATGTTTGAAATGATTGTAAATTAATTTGCTATTTTTTATCAAGACAAATGCAACTCAGCCTTCAAACATGCGGAAAGT
Organism: Cicer cuneatum; assembly: GCA_037974295.1. NCBI lineage: Eukaryota > Viridiplantae > Streptophyta > Magnoliopsida > Fabales > Fabaceae > Cicer > Cicer cuneatum. The sequence continues at coordinate 66,257,311 of JBBPBO010001986.1, read as the reverse complement.
AAAATTTCAATTTGTATAAGATCTTCTTTATTTCATTTCAATTTTTGTTTTATCTAATTAACTTATTTAATGTTGAAGTTAAAGCTAAAGAATCTAAATGGACTATGCAAATTTCATTTAAAGTTAATATTATTGAAAACTTATGATTGCATGAATTTAATCATAAGATATATCAGTCAAATACGACAAATAATTATAATATATTAGATAAAATGTCAAAAATTTAAATCGATTCAATGAGCTTAATCAAACAAATGAGATTTTTTATAAAGTCAATTAATGACTATAAAAAATCTCATCATGAAATATATATACTCGACTAAGTATAACAAATATTATGAGATACATCGACAAAAAAAATATCATATCGAAGAAGAGCAAAAATCATGCTATCATTGAATAAACCTTAGTTTGAGCACATCTTTAATATTTACACTAGATATTAGTACTCTTGGATGAATTAATAACTAGAAGGAATTTAATGATGAGATATACCATCCAGAAATGCCATATGAAAGAGTAAAAATGATGAGTTGATATTAGTTTAAAAAGCAACAAAATTTAGCAATTATAGTGGTAAATAATAATAACGTGTGTGTGTTAACGAGTGTTTGATTGAATTTTCAAAGAAACAGTATTCCTTGTCGGGTGGAAAATCAAACCTTTATCTCTCACTTTTTCTCCAAACTTTTTCTCTGTCTTAGCTAGGTTCTCACCACCTATCACTTTCGGTGTTTTTTACAGACCAAGAAGATAAAAAATAAAAATAAAACACACTTAACATTAACCCAATAACCGTTCTTGTTCCCTCTCCTCACAGAACAAGTTAAAGTGACGAATATGCCAACAACACACACCCCACCAATATCAAACACACTGAAATCAAAATAAATATTTCTTCTATCTAGAGAGAGAGAGAGTAGAAAAGTTAGTTAGGATCAGAAAAAGCAGGTAGAGTTGAGTGAGATGGATAATTTTAATAAACAAGAGTGAAGACGTTGTGTTTGTGTTTATGTATAAAAGAAAAAAAGCTTAGGAATTTATGAAATGTCAAAAGAATCTGAAGAGATAAAGACTATTGAACAGTGGAAATGGTCTGAAATGCAAGGTCTTGAGCTTGTAGTGAGTGATGATGATGTTGATAATACTCACAACAGTTCTGAGTCTTTTAAAGGAAACCTACCAACAGTAACAGAGGAAGGTGCTACTGCTACTGTTATTGATTCTCAGCAACATCAAGTTTCAAAGGAAATGGCGGAAACATCAGAACCAAATAAAGATGCTGGTATTGAGGAGAAGAAGATTAAGACTGAGAGTGTTCCTTCTGTTGGGTTTGGAGAGCTTTTCAGATTTGCTGATGGGTTGGATTATATTCTTATGACAATTGGAACTGTTGGAGCAATTGTTCATGGTTGTTCTTTGCCTATTTTTCTTAGATTCTTTGCGGATCTTGTTAACTCTTTTGGGTCTAATGCTAATAATTTGGACAAGATGACACATGAAGTTGTCAAGGTAAAAAAAATATATAGATAGTATAATTCAAAGTTTTATGCTTATTTTTATTGAGTTCTATTTTTGGAAAGTGGGCGTGAGTTGTTTTGGAGTTTGAGTTAATGTTGTTTTTGCAGTATGCATTTTACTTCCTTGTGGTTGGTGCTGCTATTTGGGCATCTTCATGGGCAGGTTAGTTTTTTCCAATTGAAAATTGAAATTCAAATTGAATTCATTGCCTCATCATCCATTAAGAACAAATTTCTGTTTTTGTTTTTGAATTTTTTATGTTTTAATTTTCAATTGTTTAGAGTTATGGATGATGTGAAAGAGGGTTGAACTTGTTGCAGAGATTTCTTGTTGGATGTGGACCGGAGAGCGACAATCAACCAAGATGAGGATCAAGTACTTAGAAGCTGCATTGAAACAAGACATTGAGTTCTTTGACACCGAGGTTCGAACTTCTGATGTTGTTTTTGCCATCAACACTGATGCTGTCATGGTCCAGGATGCCATTAGTGAGAAGGTTTGATGAACAAAGTGTTAATGTGTTTCTTTTCTGTTGTGTCAGTGTCATTAGATTGGATTAGTTTTTAATTTGTGTATATGCTTGGTTTTCAGTTGGGAAATTTCATTCACTACATGGCTACTTTTGTTTCTGGTTTTGTTGTTGGCTTCACTGCTGTTTGGCAATTGGCTTTGGTTACTCTTGCTGTAGTCCCTATGATAGCTGTGATTGGAGCTATTCATACCACCACTTTGGCTAAGCTTTCTAGTAAGAGCCAAGAAGCTCTTTCTCAAGCTGGCAACATTGTAGAACAGGTAAAGAGTTACACATTGTTTCTTTTCAAAGTTAAGACTTAAGAGCATTTGATTCACACATGTGACCGGCCTCAAGTGGTTAGTGAGAAGGACGAATCAATCGGGAGTATCTGAATTCTAATGAGTGGAGCAGTCATTGATCAAACTTTACTTACCTCCTAGACAAACTTCAAATTATCAGGGTCCCTTTTCCCTAAGAGTTGAAGGATTAAGACATAAATAAAGCATTTGATTTAGTATAAATTATAATCTTTCTCAATCACCCTTTTTGTGGATCTGAGGTAATTATTTTGTCGACATTGCAGACGGTCTTGCAAATACGAGTAGTGCTGTCTTTCGTGGGGGAGTCCCGAGCACTACAAGGTTACTCATCAGCCTTGAAGGTTGCTCAGAAGCTTGGCTACAAAACTGGATTGGCAAAGGGAATGGGATTAGGCGCTACTTACTTTGTTGTGTTCTGCTGTTATGCACTTCTGCTATGGTATGGAGGCTATCTAGTAAGACATCACTACACCAATGGAGGACTTGCCATTGCAACCATGTTTGCTGTCATGATTGGTGGATTGTGAGTACTAGTAGTATTGCATTTGTGTTTTAGCAACAAAACAAAACCATAGTGATTGAAATTGAGTTTTTTAATGTTTAATGTAAATTTAATGATTTGATTTACATAGGGGTTTGGGGCAGTCTGCACCTAGCATGGCTGCATTTACAAAGGCGAGGGTTGCGGCTGCGAAGATTTTCCGGATAATCGATCACAAACCTAGTATAGACAGAAACAGTGAATCTGGATTGGAATTGGAGACAGTTACTGGACTTGTGGAGCTGAAAAATGTGAACTTTTCTTACCCATCTAGGCCTGAGGTTCTGATCCTCAATGATTTCTCCTTGAATGTTCCTGCTGGAAAGACCATAGCTTTGGTTGGTAGCAGTGGCTCTGGCAAGAGCACTGTTGTTTCCCTTATTGAGAGATTCTATGACCCAACTTCAGGTGATTTTTTATGCATTTGAAAATTAAAGTTTTTTAGTTTTGAAATATTTGATTTTTTTTAGATTGGAAGTTTTATACAAAAATTGGGTGCAGGACAAGTTATGCTGGATGGACATGACATTAAAACTTTGAAGCTTAAATGGTTGAGGCAACAGATAGGACTAGTGAGCCAAGAGCCGGCTTTGTTTGCTACCACGATTCGAGAAAATATACTCTTGGGAAGGCCTGATGCAAACCAGGTTGAGATTGAAGAAGCTGCTAGGGTTGCTAATGCCCATTCATTCATCATCAAACTTCCTGAAGGGTTTGAAACTCAGGTTAGTCAACTATGGCTCCAGAAAATGCATCTTGGATTTTGTTAAATTAATCACATAATTAGATTTGAATTTCTGGGATAAAATTACTATAGGACATTTTTTAAAATAAATACTAAAAAGAAAAAAAAGTTGGATAACAAATATAAGGTGATGTCTTGACTATTGATTTGGTCGACAACAAGAGGGTAACATGCTTCAGTCAACATGTGCGTGTTCATAACATAAAATAAGGAACACTGAAAGTTCTTCATCAATCATAAAGCCATCCAAGGAATAACTGTTTAGGGGTAATTGTGTAAACTGGACCGCAGTGCTTAAACACAAGTAGTAAAAAAAATGATTTTGTTCATGGCAGGTAGGAGAAAGAGGGCTACAACTTTCTGGAGGGCAAAAACAAAGAATAGCAATAGCAAGGGCAATGCTAAAAAACCCTGCAATTCTTCTCCTAGATGAGGCAACAAGTGCACTTGACTCTGAATCAGAAAAACTGGTGCAAGAAGCGCTTGACCGGTTCATGATTGGCAGAACAACTCTTGTAATTGCTCATCGCCTCTCCACGATTCGTAAAGCTGACCTCGTAGCAGTGATTCAACAAGGAAGTGTTTTTGAAATTGGAACTCATGATGAACTCTTTTCCAAAGGTGAAAATGGTGTCTATGCCAAGCTTATTAAATTGCAGGAGATAGCACATGAAACTGCTATGAATAATGCTAGAAAGAGTAGTGCAAGGTAGCTTTCACCAATGTTGAACATTTTTTCCTTATTTGAAGTTATTTTATTTTCATTGTTCATCTTATAACTAGTGCTAGTAGATATATTCCAAATGGAACATGACATTTTTTATCTGCAGGCCTTCAAGTGCAAGAAACTCGGTTAGCTCGCCGATAATTGCTAGGAATTCTTCTTATGGCCGGTCGCCGTACTCACGAAGGCTATCTGATTTCTCTACATCAGATTTTAGTTTGTCCCTTGATGCATCTCATCCAAACTACAGGCTTGAAAAGCTTGCTTTCAAAGATCAAGCAAGTTCCTTTTGGAGACTAGTAAAAATGAACTCTCCTGAATGGCTTTACGCTTTAATTGGCTCAATAGGCTCAGTTGTTTGCGGATCACTTAGTGCTTTCTTTGCCTACGTTCTTAGTGCTGTCCTCAGTGTCTATTACAATCCAGACCACAAACACATGATCCGAGAAATCGATAAGTACTGCTACTTATTGATTGGCCTTTCATCAACTGCATTAATCTTCAATACATTACAACATTTCTTCTGGGATATTGTTGGCGAAAATCTTACGAAACGTGTCAGGGAGAAAATGCTGACTGCAGTGCTTAAGAATGAAATGGCATGGTTTGATCAGGAGGAAAATGAGAGTGCTAGGATTTCTGCAAGGCTGGCTCTTGATGCCAACAATGTCAGATCAGCCATTGGAGACCGAATTTCGGTAATTGTGCAGAATACTGCACTTATGCTTGTTGCTTGCACTGCAGGTTTCGTGTTGCAGTGGCGTCTTGCACTTGTCCTCATTGCTGTTTTTCCTGTTGTTGTTGCAGCCACTGTTTTGCAGGTTTGTTTTCTAACATTTTCTTTTTGAGAGTTTACATATAAGTTAATTTGTTTTTGTGACCTAGAATCGTAAACTCGTAAGGGTTTAACAATTAACTTGATATTTTAACAACCGTGCTTTCAGGCATGCTTTGTAATTCAATTATGTGTCATTTATTGTTTTATGTTTTGTACAGAAAATGTTCATGACTGGTTTCTCTGGTGATTTGGAAGCTGCTCATGCCAAGGCCACACAACTAGCTGGAGAGGCAATAGCCAATGTAAGGACTGTTGCAGCCTTCAATTCAGAATCAAAAATTGTTCGCCTTTTCGCCTCCAACCTTGAAACACCACTACAAAGGTGCTTTTGGAAAGGACAGATTTCTGGAAGTGGATACGGAATAGCACAGTTTGCACTTTATGCTTCCTATGCGCTCGGTCTTTGGTACGCTTCTTGGCTAGTGAAACATGGGATCTCCGATTTCTCTAAAACAATCCAAGTTTTTATGGTTCTTATGGTCTCTGCCAATGGTGCTGCTGAGACTTTAACACTTGCTCCTGACTTCATCAAAGGAGGTAGAGCCATGAGATCAGTCTTTGATCTCCTCGACCGTCGAACTGAGATCGAACCAGATGATCAAGATGCTACTCCTGTACCTGATCGTCTTCGAGGCGAAGTTGAACTTAAACATGTGGACTTCTCTTATCCAACTAGACCAGATATGCCTGTTTTTCGTGACCTTAACCTACGTATTCGAGCTGGCAAAACTCTTGCACTTGTTGGACCTAGTGGCTGTGGTAAAAGCTCAGTGATTGCACTTATACAAAGATTCTATGATCCAACATCAGGTAGAGTCATGATTGATGGAAAAGACATAAGAAAATACAACCTCAAATCCTTAAGAAGACACATCTCTGTTGTACCTCAAGAGCCATGTCTATTTGCTACTACAATTTATGAAAACATTGCATATGGCCATGACTCAGCAACAGAATCCGAGATAATCGAAGCTGCAACACTTGCCAATTGTCACAAATTCATATCTGCATTACCAGATGGATACAAAACATTTGTAGGGGAGAGAGGTGTTCAACTCTCCGGAGGACAAAAGCAAAGAATAGCCGTGGCGCGCGCTTTTGTCAGAAAAGCTGAACTTATGTTACTTGACGAGGCAACAAGTGCACTTGATGCTGAGTCTGAGAGGTCTGTTCAAGAGGCTCTAGACCGCGCTTCGACGGGAAAAACAACTATCATTGTTGCACATAGGCTATCAACTATAAGGAATGCAAACGTGATTGCTGTGATTGATGATGGTAAAGTAGCTGAACAAGGTTCACATTCACAGTTGTTGAAAAATCATCAAGATGGGATATATGCGCGAATGATTCAATTACAAAGATTTACACACAACCAAGTAATTGGTATGACATCTGGTTCAAGTTCTTCAACATGACCAAAAGATTATGAAAGACAAGGTCAATTACTCATTCAAATGAAATTTTCATTACTAGCTACAGGAATATATGCCATAAATATATACTCATTTATAATTATTGGCATTTTTTTGTCTTGATCATAGTATATAGTTTGTGTATCATTCCTACTCTTTCTTTTCATGTTCTATTTTAAAGAATGTATGTATGTTCTTGTCTTTGTGAATCTTATTAAGAAAATGAATGCAAGAACGAGATTGAAATGGATTAATTGATGCTCATCCTTATGAATTTATTGAAAAGGATTTCTCTTTGCATTTTGTTAGTCTGCTCTTGTAAAATATTTGTGTATTCGCATGATGTATTAAACCAATCAAGTACTATGGTAGAGTTCAGATGATCAAAATAGAAATAACACGAAAATAGTTCTACTAAATGGATCGATCACTATATATATATATATATATATATATAGTGAAGTTCTTCATATATGTTGATTTAACATACTTGCAAGACATAATAACTTAAATGACTGCGTTTAAAATTTCTAATTCTTATCTATTTGGATTTTGTTGGTGTCAATTGCCGCAAGACTTTAATAATGAACTTGTTGATGAAGACTGTATGCTGAGAATCCCAACTTATGTTTGATTCGTCCCCACCAATTGGATGGATGAACAATAAATTCCTTCAAGGTACTTTGAAAATGTTTCCTATTGATAGAGTAGAGAAATATGAAAGTTAAATTTAGGGGAAATTATTGAATTTAAATAGAAGCAAGAAAGACAAATGAGAGTGATACTCTCTACAATTTTCCAGAGGCTAGGCTCCTCAGAGAATAAAATTCCTTGCCCAAAATGCTAATTGTAGTAAAACCAAAACAGAATGCTGCATATTCCACACTACTTCACCCTTATATTAAACAAAATTTCCTCCGTCACTTTTTATATTAAGCAGTATTTTACTAATACATATTTAAAAAGTCAAAAAATAAGAGTGTAATAATTTCATAAAAATATATCAATATTAACTATTGAGTGTCAATCATTGTCATATGCAAATACCATATGTGACACATGTTATCTCTACTACTTTTTATTTTCTTCAACTTACACAAAAAGAACTTATACATAATTTAAATACACAAAAGAAAGATACGGCATTAACATCAAAATTTTAATATTAAAAAATCACTTCTATACTCTAAAATCTCAACATTCTAAGTCCTTGTTTTATTTTGCGTTCGGCAACACTAGCGCGCATCTAATCTTGCCAAACATGGTTTGTATGGATTATAAGAATGTTTGGACCAAATTAATTTTGAGAATACGATTTTAGACCTTAAAATCGATTATAGTTGGTGTTTGTTTGATTATGCGAAATTAAAAATTAATTTTAAATGAATAGATTTTTTAGAATTGATTATGATTAAAAGTGAATTAAACAAAACATAAATCATGTTTTGATATCTTAATTGAAAATGTGATATGTAGTTTTGATAGTTTGAATCAAAATTGATTTTGAGTGGATAATTAGTAAAATGGGTTTGAATGTTTATTTCTTTGCATATATTATTTATTCATTTATTTATACTTATTTTTTATATTTAATTAATTTTATAAGAAATAAAATATATATTATTTATTAAATTATTTGTATGTAATTTCGTTGATATATTAATTGTTTAAAGAAAGTTAAGTTAATGAACACATTTTTTTTATTACCAAAAAGACCAAATGAACATTTTGTCCAGAAAAAGGAACAACATTTTTTACTTAATGTCAGTTTGTTCAAATAAATGGGCCTTTTATTCTAAATAGAAAAAGAAAGTTTTACCCCATACCCCCCTTTTATACTTATACTCCCACATATTTTTTAAAATATCAATAATACCCTGCATATTTCTTACTATTTATGTAAATTTAAAGCATTTTTTTTACCCCCAAAGATTTCCGGAGCTTGAAAAACAAAGATTCCCGGTAATTACCGGAAAACTTGGAAAAAATTTTCCGGAAAAAATGCGTATTTTAAAACTGCCGAAAAACTTGTAGGTAAGTTTTTCGGTAGTTATCGGAAAACTTTTATTTTTTATTTTATAGATATGGATAATCCGCTAGTATTATCTAATAAAACATGCATTGATACTACCAACGTTTTTAACACAGAACATGTATGAATAATTATAATTACTATCGTAAAAATCTATTATTGTCATTAATTATTATAATTTATTTTATATTTTATTTCAGATATTTGATACACGGGAAGCTGTTGTGAATTGGGCTAGAGAAATCGGTATCAAACACAAAGTAATTGTTATTATCACAAGATCAGATAAAGAGACTGGAGAAAGAGGGAGGAAAAATAAATTAATATTAGGTTGTGATAAAGGAGGAAAATACAAGGGTGTTGATAGTTTACCTCGAATTTCAACAAAAAAGTGTGGTTGTCCTTTCAAGCATAGATCAAAACCAATAAAAGATGGTTTAGGATGGACAGTAAAAGTAATTTGTGGAGTTCACAACCATGAATTACCTGATACTTTGGAGGGACATGCATTTGTTGGACGTTTAGATGAAGAAGAGAAAAAACTTGTACACGACTTAACAAAATATAATGTTGCACCGAGGCACATATTACTGTCATTGCAAGACCGAGATAAGAACAATGTTACTCAAATCTCACAAATATATAAACAGAGGAGTATCATTCGATTGAAGGTGAGAGGTCATAAGACAGAGATGCAACATTTATTCAAGTTAATTGAAGATACAAAATATGTGTGTTGGAATAGAAAGCGAGAAAACTCAGATGTTATGAAAGATATTTTTTGGGCTCATCCAGATTCGGTGAAGTTGTTGAATTTGTTTCCTATTGTGTTAATTATGGACAACACCTACAAAACCAATAAATACAAAATGCCATTACTTGAAATTGTTGGTATGACATCAACAAAGATGACATTTGTGATTGGATTTGCTTATTTGGAATGCGAGCGGGAAGAAAACTTTTGTTAGGCATTAGAGAGGCTAAAAGAACTGTTTGTTACACAAAATAAATTTCCTCATGTAATTGTGACAGATAGAGATCTTGCTCTAATGAAAGCAGTTGGTAATGTATTTCCACATGCTGAGAATTTGCTTTGTCAATTTCATATCGACAAAAATGTTGGAGCAAAATGCAAACAACATGTCTTAAAGGATAGACAAGTGTTAGTATTGAATATGTGGAAAGACGTTATGTATTCCAGTGATGAAAAAGAGTATATCATGCGCTTGCACATGTTTGAGCAGTCATGTGTCGATTGTAAAGTGTTTGTTGATTATGTGAAAGAAACTTGGTTGACTCCTCATAAGCAATGGTTTGTTGAAGCATGGACAAATCGAGTCATGCATTTGGGAAACACAACAAGTACTATGTATGACATCTCACTATAAAAATTCCATTTTGTAATTTTACTATATATTGTTGGATTGCTCTACGGCGACAATTTACATGTAATGATAGGGTTGAGTCAGCTCATTGGAAACTGAAGTTAATGTTGGAAAACAGCATGGGTGACATGTGTAGATGTTAGGAGGCTATGAACAACATGATAAGGTTGCAACATAAAAAAATTAGGGCCTCATTTCAGAAAAGTTTTTATGGTGAAGGTCGCGAACACAACAATCCATTTTATCAGAGATTGAACACATTTGTATCAAAAGAAGCTAAAACACGTATTGCTGAAGAATACAAAAAAGTTGAATTGGTGGGTACCGACAAATCTGTATGTGGGTGCTCTCTCAGAAGCACATACGGGTTACCCTGTGCTTGTGAATTGACACAATATAAATTAATGGGTGAACCAATTCCTTTAGATTCTGTGCATATTCAATGGAGGAAATTAAGCATAGAATGTGAACTCACTCAAGACACAAAAGATGGATCAGAGTTAGATATGTCTGTTGAGATGGATGCCTTGTGGAAACGCTTTCAATCACTTGATGTTATAGGAAAAAGTGTTGGAACCAAGTTGGTTCTAAGTACTTAGGATTTTGATGCTTACAAATGTACTCTATGTAAACTTATTTTGTACTTTGAATTATTAAGTTAAATGCCCCAGAAACTGAAGGAATCAGAAGCAGTGATCAAAGGATTCCAGAAAAATGAATTCTGGAATGACCAGAAGATACTCCAGGAATGTCAAAACATGACCAGAATATATCTTTGATGGCCCAGATCAGAAGGAATAAAAATCAGAATGAAACATGGATCATACCATTGGAAAGCCTGCCAGAAGGAGAGTTGTTCCAGACAAACAGGAATCAAATATCAATTTTATTCCAAAAGTTATTCTGACCAGAAGATGGTCTGGCAGTGAAAAATTACACAGTCCAGACTTGTTCCAGACTAGTTCCAGACTTGACCAGAAGGTATGTTTATGAGTCCAGAACAAGAGGATCAATCCATATTTGGCCCAGACCATAAGATAGCATGATTTAGGGCATGGAACTAAGACCACACCAAAAGAAATGAGTTCCAGAATCAATCCAGACCTGATCCAAAATTAAAGGTAAAATGTCCAGACTGAAATATTTTTTGTTCAAGTTAATTTCAGTTTGTTCCAGACCAAAGTCCAGAATCTGTCCAGATCAGAGTAAAAACTTCCAGATCAATGGTTCAGAAATAATTATTTGGTCCAGTGATGGTCCAGATAAGAAAATCAGACCATGGCCCAGTGGTGGTCGAAATCAGAGAGACAGACTGTGCAGTCCAGCAAAGGCCAAATTCAGAGAATTTTAGCATATCAGGTGCGCGTCCAGGGAAGGCCAAAATCAGAAGATCAGAGGGTTAGGAAGAGTGGTCCAGGAATTGCCGAAATCAGAGGATCACAAAATATCAAATAGGCTGGTCCAGATGTGGACTATCGCATGAAGATCCAATGGTGCAGATTTGATCATGAGGATTAAAGGTGAAGATCTTAAGTTATTTTAATTAAAGTGTTAAAAAGATTGGTTATAAAAATAAAGTGGAGTAGCATGGAATTCAGGAGCTGTGGCGGGAACAGATAAAAGATTTGATTGGCCAGTTAATTTATGAAAGAAATCTAAGGCTTAAAAAAGATATGTTTTTTAATTAATTGAAGCCCAATTGGTCAAGATATTTTTGCTAGAAAATCCAGCAAGATTCAGCTCGAATTTAAACATTGGAAGAGGCCCTAATCAGCATCTATAAAAGGAGGCTCAAGGCAGATTACTTAGAATCGAAAATCACAAAAGAGTCATACACTTCCAAAGCAAACACCCAAATTTTCATAGAAGTCAATTGTGAGTTCCAGCTTTCAAGAAGCAAGTACTCTTGTTATTTTCTTTCCACTGTGTGAAATCTAAGTTGTTGAAGCAGAGTCTACAATCTGAGGGAGTCAGAAGGGGTAGCAGGTTACTTGGCAATTAGATTCATAGTGCTGTGTGTTAAATCTAAGTTGTTGAAGTAGAGTCTACAATCTGAGGGAGTCAGAAGCGGTAGCAGGTTACTTGGCAATTAGATTCATAGTGTTGTGATTTCTTCTACAATCTGGGATTGTCATATTGGCTGAAGACAGGAGCTGCATTCCTCAAAGAAGTCTAGGATTGTTAGACTGTTTGAGAAGACTGACTTGGAGGGTCAGTAGCAAGGTTGTAATTCAAGGTTTGAATTAGTGAAATCCTTCAAGGTGAAGGGACTGGACGTAGCCTCGTTAACGGTGAACCAGTATAAAAATTGTGAGTTTTATTTTTACTTTTATCCGCTGCTAACTCCGTTTTTAATTATACATCAAGTTTTGTTTTAAAAGTATAAAAACAGGAAAAGTATTCAAGTTAAGTCAAACACAATTCAACCCCCCTTCTCGTGTTTGCACCTTTAAAAAGGGTATTGAAGAGTAAGGTGCGTGAACTTGTTTTTCCAACTACAAGTTCAACGTGTCCACCACCTGAAAAGGTTCAAACCAAAGGACGGGTGAAGAAGATTAAATCTAAGAAGCCGGATGGATATGATGTATATCGAGACCCTTCTTACTTTGAGCATGTTAATGCAACATATTGTGAAGATCCTACTTCCCAACCATCTCAATCATCAAAGAAGAGACCTTGTCTTTCATCAAAGAAACAACCCTCTCAATCATCTCAATCATCAATACATTTGTTCTTGAGACAATTTCCTGATTTTATTCAACCATACATTGATGACATAGTTAATGTGATAGCAGATGGAAATTGTGGCTATCGCGCTAATGCATCACTGCTTGGACACGGTGAGGAAGCTTGGTCTCTGGTCCGTCATAGATTGGACCAGGAGATTGCTTCTCATATAAGTCCATATGATAAACTGTTCCCAGGACGCATTAAAGAAATTAGAGATTCGTTGAAGATAACGGGCTTAGGTGTTCAACCGATAGATAAATGGATGTCCATACCTGATATAGGTTACGTGATAGCGACAACATATAATATTATTCTCGTCACGTTTGGTCAGACGTTTTCTATGACTTTCTTTCCTATGAGGGGTTCACATTCAGGATCGACAAAAAATGATCGTATCATATGTATTGGCTTTATCGACGCAAGTCACTGGGTTCAGGTAACATTATATTATTTTCTTAAGTAATGCTTTTTCTTAAAAATAATAAAATTATTTATTATTTCAATATATTTTGCAGTTGAAGATGAAAGATGGATTTCCAATGCCAAATATTGCACCAGGTTGGAAGCAATATCGCCACGATGAGGCAACTTTGAAGGTGCAAACACGAGAAGGGGGGGTTGAATTGTGTTTGACTTAACTTGAATACTTTTCCTGTTTTAATACTTTCAAAACAAAACTTGATGTATAATTAAAACAGAGTTAGCAGCGGATAAAAATAAAAATAAAAACTCACAGATTTTATACTGGTTCACCGTTAACGAGGCTACGTCCAGTCCCTTCGCCTTGAAGGATTTCACTAATTCAACCTTGAATTACAACCTTGCTACTGACCCTCCAAGTCAGTCTTCTCAAATAGTCTAACAATCCTAGACTTCTTTGAGGAAAAACAACTCCTGTTCTTTAGCTAATCTGACACCCCAGATTGTAGAAGAATTCACAACACTATGAATCTAATTGCTAAGTACTTTGCTACCCTTTCTGAATCCCCCAGTTTTTAGACTCTACTTCAACAACTTAGATACAACCCTATCTAATTGCCAAGTAACCTGCTACCTCTACTGACTCCCTCAGATTGTAGACTCTACTTCAACAACTTAGATTTGCCACAGTGGAAAGAAAATAACCGAGTACTTGCTTCTTGAAAGCTGAAACTCACAATTGACTTATATGAAAATTTGAGAGTGGTTGCTTTGGAAGTGTATGACTCTTTTGTGATTTTCGATAATAAGTCTTCTGCCTTGAGCCTCCTTTTATAGATGAAAATTAGGGTTTCTTCCATGATCAAATTCGAGCTGAATCTTGCTGGATTCTCTTCCAAAAATAACTTGACCAATTGGGGTTTATTTAAATAAAAAACATATCTTCAGATTTTCTTTCAAAATAACTGGTCAATCAAATCTTTTATTTTTTCCCGCCACAGCTCCTGAATTCCACAATACTCCTCTTTTATTTTTGTAACAAATCTTTTTAATACTTTGATTAAAATAACTTAAGATCTTCACCGTTAATCCTCATGATCAAATCTGAACCATCAGATTTTTCTGCGCTAGTCCACATCTGGTCCAAACTAATTGATATGCTGTGATCCTCTGAATTCGGCCATTCCTGGACCACACTTCCTAACCCTCTGATCTTCTGATTTCGGCCAGCCTGGATGCACGCCTGATATGCTGAAATCTTCTGGACTCGGCCATTTCTGGACTTGCACATCCTGTTCCTCTGATTTCGGCCACCACTGGGCCATGGTCTGATTTTCTGATCTGGACCATCACTGGACCAAATAATTATTTCTGAACCATTGATCTAGAAGTCTTTACTCTGATCTGGACAGATTCTGGAATTTGGTTTGGAACAAACTGAAATTAACTTGAACAAAAAATATTTCAGTCTGGACATTTTACCTTTGATTTTGGACCAGGTATGGATTGATTCTGGAATTCATTTCTTCTGGTCTGGACTTAGTTCCATGCCCTGAATCATGCTATCTTATGGTCTGGGCCAAATCTGGATTGATCCTCTTGTTCTGGACTCATAAACATACCTTCTGGTCAAGTCTCGAACAAGTCTGGACTGTGTAATTTTTCACTGCCAGGCGATCTTCTGGTCAGAATAACTTCTGGAATAAAATTAATATTTGATTCATGTTTGTCTGGAACAACTCTCCTTATGGCAGGCTTTCAAATGGTATGATCCATGTTTCCTTCTGATTTTTCTTCCTTCTGATATAAGCCAGCAAAGATATCTTCTGGTCATGTTTTGACATTCCTGGAGTATCTTCTGGTCATTTCAGAATTCATTTTTTGGAATCCTTTGATCTTCTGCTTCTGATTCCTTCAGTTTCTGGGGCATTTAATTTAATAATTCAAAGTACAAAATAAGTTTACATAGAGTACATTTGTAAGCATCAAAATCCTAAGTACTTAGAACCAACTTGGTTCCAACAATCTCCCCCTTTTTGATGATGACAAAACCTTGACTTATTTTGCTAACTTATGACTCGAAGACTTTGAATTACTCCCCCTCAGACCAATCTCTCCCCCTAAGTCTGATACTCTCCTTTTCAACTCCTTCTCTTTTCACTCTTTCTTTTCTTCTCTTCTCCTCTCATTTTCAACTCCTTCTTTATTCTCTCTTTCTTTTTCTCTCTCCCTGATTCTTCTCCTTTTCAACTCCTTCTTTATTCTCTCTTTCTTTTTCTCTCTCTCCCTGATTCTTCTCCTTTTCAACTCCTTCTTTATTCTCTCTTTCTTTTTCTCTCTTCACATTTCCTCTCCTTTTTTCTTTTTATCTCTCCTTTTCTACTTATTTCTTCTTTCTTTCTCTCTCTTTCTCCCTCTTTTTGTCATCAGCCAAAAAGTGGTCATACTATTTTTTGTATTTTTGTTTTTCTCTGTACAATTTGCAGCAAGTAAAGACATAAATTAAAAGACAGAAAATAAAATAAAGAAATTTAAAAACTCCTAAGATGACTACTTGAGCTAGTCAGATATGGAGGTCATGCTGAGATGCTTCTTAATGAACTCGAACCTATCTTCAGGTAATGCTTTGGTGAAGATATCAGCCCATTGATGATCAGTGTCCACAAACTGGATGCTTAAAGTTCCTTTCTGAACATGGTCCCTAATGAAATGGTGTTTTATTTCAATATGTTTGGCTCTAGAGTGTAAGATAGGGTTCTTGGTTAGGTTTATGGCTGAAGTGTTATCACAGAACAAAGGGATATTGGTTTCAAAGATGTTGTAATCTTCAAGCTGATGTTTCATCCTGAGTAATTGTGAACTGCATCCTGCTGCTGATATATACTCAGCTTCTGTTGTTGACATGGCAATGGTGCTTTGTCTTTTACTTGACCAAGAGATCAAGTTATCACCTAAGAATGTGCAGTTGCCACTAGTACTTTTCCTTTCCAACTTGTCTCCAGCATAGTCAGAATCACAAAAACATTTGAGTTTGTAGGTGGGGGTTTTCTTGTATAACAAGGTAAGGTTGATGGTTCCTTTGAGGTATCTTAGAATTCGTTTGACAGCAGTTAAATGGGATTCCCTAGGGTCAGCTTGAAAACGGGCACAAACACAAACACTAAACATAATGTCAGGTCTAGAAGCAGTTAAGTATAGAAGGGATCCAATCATACCTCTGTATGTTTTCTGGTCTACCTTTTGACTGGTTTCATCTTTCTCAAGTGAGCAGGTTGGGTGCATGGGGGTGGCCATAGGCTTACAGTCACTCATCTTGAACTTTTTAAGAAGTTCTTTGGTGTATTTGAATTGGTGAATGAGTATACCTGATTTGCCTTGATGAATCTGAATTCCCAGGAAGAACTTAAGTTCTCCCATCATGCTCATTTGGAACTCCTTCTGCATTAGGTCAGAAAACTCTTTGCACAAAGTGCCATTAGTGAATCCAAATATGATATCATCAACATAGACTTGAATAATCAGAATATCATGTTTAATGGATTTCCTAAATAGTGTATTATCAATCTGGCCTCTATTAAATTCATTCTTAAGCAGAAAGTTACTAAGTCTGTCATACTATGCCCTTGGTGCTTGTTTTAAACCATATAAAGATTTTTTTTGAGTTTAAAAACATGGTCTGGAAAATCAGAGTTTTCAAATCCAAGGGGCTATTTGACATAGACTTCCTCACTTATGTAGCCATTTAAGAATGCATTTTTGACATCCATTTGATACAGCTTATATAATGATTAGCAGCAAATGATAAGAGAATTCTAATTGCTTCTAACCTGGTCACTGGAACAAAAGTCTCAGTGTAATCCATACCTTTCTGTTGACTGTATCCTTGAGCTACAACTTCACCCTTTTCATTGAATTTGTTTCTGAATACCTACTTGGTTCCAACAATGCTTCTGTTTGGTCTGGATACCAGATTCCAAACATCATTCCCTTGGAATTTATTCAACTCTTCTTGCATTGCAAGTATCCAATCTTCCTCTGCCAAAGCTTCATCAACATTGCTTGGTTCGCATCAGCTTCTGATTCTGTAACAGCTTCTGATTCTGATGAATCAGCTTCTGGTTCTGGTGAATCTGTAACAGCTTCTGATTCAGATAAATCAGCTTCTGGTTCTGGTGAATCTGTAATAGCTTCAGATTCTGGTAAATATCCAGATTTCTCTTCTAACTTATCTTGGCTGTTTCTGACTTGATCAGATTTATCTTTTGAAGATTTGTCATGTGTTGCTGACTTGCTTTTATCCTTTACCTTTCCAGGTACTTCTGTTTCTTGTGCTTCTGCTCCCTGCACTATTTTTATCTTGCTTTGATTTGTTAAGATCAAGCAGTTTGTCATTTTAGATAATGCAAATCAAATAAGTTAAAATTTAACTCAATACAGCCAAACCATTCGTTCTGCTTTTGCTTCTACTCCCTTTGGTTCTGATGAACCTGTACTATCTTTATCTTGCTTTGATTTGTCAAGCAGTTTGTCATATACCATAATATAAATCAATTAATTTAAAAATGAACTTAGTACAGCCAAACCATTAATTCTGCTTCTGGTGGTTTCTGTTTGTTTTTGAAACCACTAGAATAGTGTTTCTGCTGAAGTATTCAATTCGTGTGATTCACCTGGTTCTTCTGATAGTTTGAAATGGTATGATCCATGTTTCCTTCTGATTTTTCTTCCTTCTGATATAAGCCAGCAAAGATATCTTCTGGTCATGTTTTGACATTCCTGGAGTATCTTCTGGTCATTCCAGAATTCATTTTCTGGAATCCTTTGATCTTCTGCTTTTGATTCCTTCAGTTTCTGGGGCATTTAATTTAATAATTCAAAGTACAAAATAAGTTTACATAGAGTACATTTGTAAGCATCAAAATCCTAAGTACTTAGAACCAACTTGGTTCCAACAAACTTCTTGGGCAATAGCATATACTGGGCGTCTACAACATTGGGGGTATTTAATAGGCAATATGTCACGTGTTAGACAAGTTCCACTAAAAGAACTCGTAGATGCCATGTCATTAGATGATGATTGATTTTGTATGAACTACAATACTTTAAAAACATATACAAAATCATTTGTTATTAGTTCATTTTAGTTCTCTGTTGTTGTATTTTATCTTGTATTTTATTTAGTTTACTTTCGTTATATTTCATTATAAATAATATAAAATTAACGAAATATAATTAAATAATACTAAACAAAATGAAATAAAAACAAACTAACATTAATGTTTAGAAAATCAATGTTTACAAAGCAAACTAACAAGAAGTCTACTAATTATTGTGACCACGAGATAAATACAAAGCTCTATAAAAATAAGAATACAAATAATCATCTGGGTGAGCTTCATGTGCCTCCAAGCCCTGCTGTATAAGATCACCAACCTGTTGTAGAATAGATGGCTCTGAACTAGTAGCATATGCAGTGGTGGTCGGTGCACTAAAATCCAGGACTTGAGGTACACATTCGGGTCGCACTAGCAGTGGATGAGACACTCGGTAGAACCACTCCAAATATCCTTCTCGGCACTCGAATGGATATGTAGTTGGATGGATCATGTGATATAATCTAGCAAGATCTGCAACTGGCTGTGGCGGAATATGTTGAATATATCCGAGCTGTCTCAAACACCTCTCTGGCATGTACGCCACTACTGTGGTACATAATCGAAGGTGACCGGTGTAGAGCATGATATCATCAAAGGGAATGACATCCCTATGATTCTCCCATTGTCTCCATATGACTTCAGCAGGTGTCAGTGCATCAATCATATGTCTGTACTCGGGGATCTTGTGCTTGCCTTGTTTGTAGCTCCATCTATTCATCCGAGCAAAGCATCTAAGATCAGCACCCTAGTCACCTCTATTACAAATATTTGGAAAATATTCGTATATCCAGCACTGTTGCAAATAAAATTAAATAAATTAATGATAAACATACAAATTAATAATTTAAAAATAATTAAAATATTTAATACTTGTAGTAGTGACATATAACCACCTAACTGTTTGGTGGCATAACAGCAGACATCCAAGAGGTAGTCATAAAGGACTAAGAGTGCACCAGTACCCCAGGCGTATGCACCTGTACCGTCCAAATCTCTGAATAAAGGGAGGTACTTCGCATCAATAAGAGTATCATTCTTATCTGTGAAAATAGTACTCCCTACTAAATTCAGCAGATACACCCTAGCAGCACAATCAAATCTCTCTTCTTGGCACTGCCTCACGAATACCTCCCTCAACCATTTTAGTCGGTAGTGCGCCCCTCTAGTCTTTCTGGTCTCCTCCCAGATCTCTTATGCAGACACTCCTAATAAAGTAATGGCGAGATGACATGCCATTGCTCTATCTGCATCAGGTGGAGTGTAGAACTGACCCCTGACAGGCAATCCAAGAAGATTGGCAACATCATCCAAAGTAATCGTCATTTCACCGAATGGCAATGTCTCAGAATGCCATATTTCCACGAATGCGGAAATCAGGTTGTTGTTAATCGTCTTCAAACTACCCCGTTGTAATGGGGCCAATCCCGACAAGGTCACCCAGTTCTCGATGACTCACGGGAGTACCTGCGGCGTAAATTGTTGCAGCTTTTTCCCATGTGCAACAATTTTTAGCATTGGTCTCTCCTGTATACAAAGAAAATATATGACATTAAAATTAAATATAGAACAAAAATAATAATTAATTAAAATATTTTTAATGCACCATAAATAATAATTAATTTAATATACCTCACCAAACCATAACCTAGCTGAAACGTGCTGATCGTATCGAGTAAGGACGGACAAATCATATGGTCCTCCAGGATACTGCGTCCCCTGAGGTCCATCATGTCCCTCCTCCGTATGCTCTCTCTCCTCCTCCTTAGGGATGGGAATAGGCTAGGCCGTCCGTCAGGGGCCTATGGCCTGGCCTACTTATGGCCTGATCCGGCCTGACCTGTTTAATAAAAAGGCTAGGTTCAAGCTATTTTTAAAGCCTATTTATTTAAATAGGTCAGGCTCAGGCTTATATAAAAGCCTATTAGGCCTGATAGGCCGACCTATATATATATATATTATTTATTAATATTATTGTTTCCTATTTTAAAACCTATCAATTAGGCTATTTTAATATTATATTAGATTTGATTATAATTTTATTAGTTTTCCTTATATATAAATGTCTAATTTAGCCTATTTAAAAAAAATGTAAAATATAAGTTTTAATGTGAATAAGGCTTTTAAATAGGCTTTCAGGCCATGCCAAATTTTTAAAAAGGCTAGGTCAGGCCGAAAAAAAAGCTTATGATAGGCCGTAGGTCAAGCTTAGGCCTAGAAAATTAATCGTAGGCCAGGCTCAGGCCTTTCAAAGCCTGGCCTGGCCTGGCCTATTCCCACCCCTACTCCTCCTCATGTACTACAGGAGGGTCCTCCTGCTGATGCATAGTAACATCAGCCTCTGGGATAACCATATGCTCCTGGTCTCCCTCGTCATCTTCTTCTACTATCATCCGCCGTCTTCTCCTCGTCGACGCTGTTGGTCGAATCCTCTCTGGAGGATGCATCATAGATGATGAAGTACATTCGCCGCGTGATGGTTGAACGATTATGCTGTCTCTACCTCGTACACCAGCGCCCACTAAAATGAAAAAATAACAAGAAAAAAAATAGTTAAAAAAATTAAAAAATTAAAAAAACTTCCGGAAAACTTGAAAATCAAGTTTCCCGGTAACTTTCGGAAAACTTCAATTTCAAGTTTTCCAGAAGTTTATAAAAAATTCTTACTTTTTCTGAAAAACTTCAAATGACGAAATAGTAAAATTTTCAAATTTTATACTTTATATGAGGGTAAAAACGTATTTTACTTATATTTGTGTGGGTATAAGTATAAAAGGGGGGTATGAATAAAACTTTCATAGAAAAAATGTAAATGGGTATTTATTAACTAAATAAAGCTCAAACCCTTATTGTCTCTAACCTAGCGAAAGAGGGCAAAAAGATAGGCACTATAAATCTGTATCATCATAAACAGAGATAAAAAATAAAATAAAATACAAATATATGGAAAGGATTATATGAACGTTATTTGGCAATTGTACAGTCAAAAACAATTTTAATCAATAAAAACACTTTTATAAAAATATATTTAAATATAATTTTTTTTTTCAACTTAAAGTTAATCAAAATCAATTATAGTAACTACATAATCAATCACATGATAAGCCTCAATTATATAAAATTTTCTTAAATATATAAAACTTACTTTTTTTTCTCAATACACTTTTCACACCTAATACTATCAAATTTAATTAGTGCATACATACAAATAGTAAGTTACCCAAAATGGTTTTTTTTTTACTAAAAAGAATATTATCTTATACGCAAATAATGAATGTGTTTCCTTCTTTAGTTAACCAACATCAACTATGATGTATATAATCACTAAAAAAATGTGTTATTATTTCATCTCAATTCTATATTTTATTTTGTAACCTTTAGGAACAATTGAAATCTTAAGATGAAGTTCAAAACCATGATTATAAGTGTTTTTTTGGTGGTGATTATGGGTTGTGTGCAAGCAAGTCAAACAAATGACTATCCTGATGTAACAAATGTTGTTGTTAGAAATGATTTGCATAATAATCTCACCGTGCATTGCAAATCACGTGATGATGATTTAGGAGTAACAAATCTAGTAAGTGGGAGTTACTTAAAATGGTCGTTCAAACCCAATATTTTTAGAACAACTTTGTTTTGGTGCAATTTCAAATGGAAGAATTTGGCAATTAGTCATGAGATTTACAGTACTAAACACGATAAGGGGTGTATCAGATACTGCCAACGAAGTGTTAAAACAGATGGAATTTATTATTTTAATGAGGTCGATATTAAATGGTATAAGAAATATTCATGGTAACTTAACATCTAAGTTATTTATATAATACGAATAAAGGATATTCTCATTTATTTAGTGCCATCTATTTATTTATTTTTTGCAATTTTTTTCTGGCTATTCATATATATTTATTATGCAACACGTAGTTATTTGATTTTATCAAAATATTCATTCTTTAATTTTTGCGTGCACTCAAACTCAATATAGACAAATATATATTTTGTAATTCAGCTATAATGCCCCTTCCTTATCAATGAAATGTTTGTTACAAGTTATGATAGGAATAGGGGATATAAAGTAGAAAGACATGTTTTTAACGTAATCAGAAGAATTTAAATGTAAATTATTTTGTTTGTTATTTTGTTTGTGCTTTTTTGAGTTCGAAGTCTTTACTATATGAAACATCATAAGTTGAAGTATTATTTTTAATTTATGATTAATGGAGTGCATAAATAACAAAGCTGATTTTAAAATGGTTTAATAATTTTTTTAGTACCTATAAATATATCCTATTATATTTTTAGTCGTTTAAAAAATTTGCTTCAAACAACTATTAATCAAATGTTTTATGTGAATTATTTTGGTCATTACTTTTAAGTCAATTAATATGTATTATTCAAATTTTTAAATAATTTTTTGCAGGTATGTTTAAAACATTGTAAGAACATCTCCTACAAAAATTTAGAATTTTTTAACTAAAGATATAATAAATATGGATTTTTAAGAGCCAAAAAATTTTAAAATGATATTTAATTCATCATTTGTCAAAAAATTCTAAATTTTTGTGGTGAAAAATTCATTAAAAAATAAAGACAATACACATGAATTAATTTAAAAGTAGGGATCAAAATTAATGATGAAAAAAATTTGATGGTTCATTATTTGAATTTTTTTTAAAAAAGATTAAAAATTAATATGATATATTTATAGGGAGCAAAAATTTGTTTAACTCTTTAAAAAATAAGGCTTAAATAAAATCTTATAAAATCAACTTATAAAGTTATATATGTCACTCTTAATAAATTATTATAGAATTCTTTTTTTTTATTACAATTATTGTATTTTAGAGGTATATCTTTTATCAATATGAAACCTGATTTTTTTTCTTCTTCCCATTGTTATTGTAAGACGTTCCTTTTTAATAATCGTTATCACATTTTATTCTATTTTTAAATTGTCAGCACATTCAATTCAGATTAAGTTTCCTCTGCAATAATATATATATACTTGATTTAAATAGACTAAATACATATACATTCTGTTTATATTTTGTTATGAAGTGTGAGAAATCTATATCTTGTAACATCTTTTATAGTTTGACTATTAAGAAAAAACAATACTCAAAAGGATTTTCTTCTTAATTTGACCAACAACCATCTATATAATAAAAAAAAAGTGTTGACCAATAATCATTAACCAATGATTTAACTAATAATCAAGGTGGAAACTTTAGAGATTTTGTTTTTTGTCAACAAAACTTTAGACATATTTTTTTGGGTCAAAACTTTAGACATGATAATCAATCTCTTTTTGCGTTGCAAAAAAAGGCGAATGTTCTTCCAACCCATCAATTTTTTAGTTTTTTTTTATCAGATTCTATCTTTCAATAGTTAAAATATACTACTAGATCCTAACTTCTGATAATGTATTTGGAGGGTGGAAAAACAAAATCAAGGAGGCGAATAGGCATTTATCATAGAAAGATATTGATGAAGGTCAATGAATCTAACACTCAAGCAAGCCCAAGTACGGTCATTCATATAGGCTCAACTCTTTTTTGGTGTGATTTCAAATGAATTCGATAGCTTATTCGTCCATCTACTATGTTCTAAAAAATCTCCAAAATACACAGTTAAATTGACCACTTCAGAGGTATTTTTTGTGAAAATACATATATGGATTAACCAATCTAAAGAGCATTGAAGAGTGAGAGAAAAAACTCTCAATGAATTAGTGTGGAAAAGAGTGTAGAAATTTACAATGCTAAGCACGATGTCATTGACAAAAAATATTTAAAAAATTATCTTTCGAGTATTTGGCAAGATGGAATCTATTATTATTCTTAAAAGTGCAAACATGAGAAGGGGGTTGAATTGTGTTTGACTAAGTTGATAACTTTTTCATTCTTTGATTAAACTGGTTCAGACTTGATGATTTACTTGGAGTAGAAGCAATAACAAAACTAAGGAGTGCAAGAATAGAGCGACACAAGTAATTTATCTTGGTTCACCACTAACTTGGCTACATTCATTCCCTTCACTTAGAAGGATTTAATCTACTAATTCAACAACTTGAAGTACAAAGTACCTAACCCTCCAAGCTAGTCTTCTAAAACAACCTGACAATCCCAGACTGTTGAGGAATACACACACCTTGACTCTACCAGTCAAGCCTTCTCCACACAATCTGACAACCCCAAATTGTTGAAGGCACACTAACACCATATCGGGTTTGAATACAAATGTTTGGAACTTGAGTAGTTGCTTCTAACAAGATGATTATAACAATGACTATCACACTATAATAAAAACACTTAGAAAATATTTTTCATTCGAATAAATGTTTCTCTCTTTGTACTCTAAGAAGAATTTGGAATATTCAAGCTTGAGTTCTTATACTCTTTTTTGATTTTTCGATTATCTTCTTCTTTAGCATTGGGTATCTATTTATAGATAAAATTAGGGCTTTAATGTAGTTCTTGTTTAATTCTAAATTGTATCTTCATTCCTAGCTTGGTCAACAATGGTCTTATTCAAAAATAATTTTGAACAAGATGCTTTTTGATAATATGTTCTTTAGTCAATTCTTTATTTCTGAATCCAATAGGAGCAGTTCTTCTAGATTGATTATGTTTGTATTTTGTTCAGTTTGACTTTGTAAATTCTTAATATTGATTATGTTCTGATTTCGTTCATATTGAGTTTGTAAAGTATTCAGATTGACATTGTTCATATTTTGTTGTAGATAAATCTTGATAAAATCTTGATAAAGTCTTCTTGTAAATAATTCATATATTCTTGTGACAATTCTTGATCAAATTTTCTTCAAATCTTGATCGTATCTTCTTTTCAACTTGGTCAAAGATTTTCTTCAATCATAAATTTGAATCAAATCTTATTTTAGATTTTCGTCAAAAATATTTGACCATATCTTCTTTTTGACTTGGTCAAAGATTTTCTTCAATCATAAATTTGAACCAAATCTTATTTTAGATTTTCTTCAAAAACATGAATCTCCTTTCATATTTTATGAAGTCAAATATATTGTTATCATAAAATACTTTTGTTAACATCAAAATTCTAAGTATTAAACCAATTTTGTTTGAACAATTATGAGCTAGAATTTAAGTGGTATTATGGTAGTATTTACTAGGGGTGTACACATTACGGGTTAGGTATGTTGGAACCAAGTTGGTTCTAAGTACTTAGGATTTTGATGTTTACAGAAGCACTCCATGTAATTTTATTTTGTACCTTGAATTACTATATTAAATGCCACCAGAAGATGAAGTTATCAAAGGCAGAAGCTGAAGTCACCAGAGGCAGGGCATGAGTAATCAGTAGGTAAAATCAGACTAGAGGATACACCTCCATAAGTCACCAGATAATGCATCCAGAAGGTACCAGAGGATGCATCATGAAAGCACCAGAGGATACTCCAAGATGTCAAAATACCATTAGAGGATATCTTTCTTGGCCCAGTTCAGAAGGAAGCAGAGTCCAGAAGGAGACCTGGACCAGACAAGAAGGAAGCCTGCCAAAGGGAGACTTGTTCTAGACCAGAAGGATTCATAAGTTAGACTTGGTCCAAAAGTTATTCTGACCAGAAGATAGCTTGATAGTGAAATGATAAACAGTCCAGACTTGATCTAGACTTAACCAGAGCTTCAGATAAGTGGTCCAGAACAAGTGACTTGGTCCAGATTTGGCCCAGACCAGAAGATAGCATAGCTCATGGTATGAAACTAAGTCCAGACCAAAAGAAATGATGTCCAGATTTAATCCAGACCTGATCCACATCTAAAGGTAAATGTCCAGATTAAAATATACTATGTCCAAATTTTAAATTCAGTTCAATCCAGACCCAATCCAGAATTGGTCCGGATCAGAGGGAAGATATTCAGATCAATGGTCCAGATTTAAGCATATGGCTCAGTGTTGGCCGAGATCAAAAGATCAGACCACATAGCCCAGTGTCGGCCAGGATTAGAAGATCAGAACGTGTGGTCCAGTATTGGCCGAGATCAGAGGATCACAACAGATCATATTGCAAGTCCAGAGTAGTCGAGATCAGAAGATCAAAAAATGTGGTTCAGGGTTGGCCGAGATCAGAGGATCACAGCAGATCAGATTGTATGGTCTAGATGTGGACGAGATTAGAAGATCAAACGGTCCAGATTTAATCATGATGGTAATCAGTGGAGACTTGATTAAGTTTGATCAAAGTATTAAAAGGATATGATACAAAAATAAATTGAAGTCTTGTGGGAATTCAGAAGCTATTGGCGGGAAGAAAGATTTGATCAAGAATTAATTAAAGGAACAGGATTGGTCAACATCATTTTCAAAGGCAATCTGGAGCTAAAAAGATATGTTTTTTATTTAAGAGAAACCCGATTGGCCAAGTTATTTTTGCAAGAGAATCCAGCAAGATACAGCTCGAATTTAAGCTTGGAAGAGACCCTAATTCACATATATAAAAGGAGGCTCAAGACTGAAGACTCAGGATCGAAAATACAAAAGAGTCATACACTTCCAGAAGCAAACACTTAAGTTTTCAGTGAGGTTAATTGTGAGTTTTGAGCTTTCTAGAAGCAAGCACTCGTGTTTTTCTTTCCCTTGTGTTAGATCTAAGTTGTTGAAGTAGAGTCTACAATATGAGGGAGTCAGAAGGGGTAGCAGATTACTTAGCATTTAGATTCAAGGCGTTGTAATTCCTTCTACAATCTGGGGTTGTCAGATTGGTAGGAGAAGACTTGACTTGAGAAGTCAAGGTGTTGTATTCCTCAAAAGTCTAGGATTGTTAGATTGTTTGAGAAGACTGACTTGGAGGGTCAGTGGTATTGTTGTAATTCAAGGTTTTAAATTAGTGAAATCCTTCAAAGTGAAGGGACTGGACGTAGCCTCGTTAACGGTGAACCAGTATAAAATTATGTGTTTTATTTTTACTTTATATCCGCTGCTAACTCTGTTTGATTCATACATCAAGTTTTGTTATAAAACTACAAAAACAGAAAAAGTATTCAAGTTAGTTAAACACAATTCAACCTCCCTTCTCGTGTTTGCACCTTCAAGGTCGAGTTTGGTGTGTCCCTTACTTGGTCCCATTATTTGATTGAACCAAATTTTCGACTTTAACTCGTCTCTTAACCCGATAAAATCCAATGAGTTACAGGTTCATGAAGGCATGGCGAAATAAAGACGAGATCAGGTTGACCCAAAGACGAGATACCAAATAGTAATCGTTAAAAAAAATTTTTAAGAAAAAATAATTAAACAAAAAAAATTCATAATAAGTCACATATGGTTACAACTTGCACATTCATTCAGGAATAGTAGCTCATATTATTGTTTTATAAACTATAAATTACTAAATAAGTGATCAAATTGGAATTTTTTTTAAAGAAAGTGAATCAATAATAACATAAAATAATAACATAAATTAATGATTTGTCCTTAAAGTAATTCGGGACAGGACAAGTAACCCAAACCCGATCTTTTGGTGTTAGTTTGATTCTCTTGTAACAGAAAATTGATTTTCAATGAATTAATTTTGTAGAATTGATTATAGTAAAAAATGAATTAAACGTGATTTTAATTTTAATATGTTAATTGAAAATATGATATGTTGTTTTAATAGTTTGTTTCAAAAATTTTTTTGAACGGATAATTACAAAAATGAGTTTGAATAATATTTATTTCTTTGCATATGCTATTTATTCATTTATTTATACTTTTTTTTCCTATATTAATTAATTTTGCAAGCGATAAAATATATATTATTTATTGAATATTTGTATGTAATTCTGTTGAGATACTAATTCTTTAAAAAAAGTTAAGTTAATGAACACAATTTTTTATTACCAAAAAGAAAAAATAAACATTTCATCCAAAAAAAAAACGCCGTTTTTTATTTAATGTCAGTTTGTTAAAGTAAATGGGCCTTTTATTTTAAATAAAAAAAATGTAAATGGGTATATTTACTAACTATTTAAAGCTCAAACACTTATATGCATGCTGTCTCTAATCTAGGGAAAGAGGATAATTTTATGAACGTTTTTCTGACACAAATAAATTATAAACACAAATAAATAATAAAATATAAATTATTTGGAAATAATTTTATGAACGTTTTTCTGACAATTATACAGTCAAAAGCAATTTTAACTAAGTTATCCAAACAATTTTTATTAATAAAAATTAATTTTATAGAAATATATTCACTGATAAATCAATTTTTGTTTAAATTAATGTTAACCAAAATCAATTTATCAAAATTAATTATCATAACTGCATAATCAATCACACAATGTGCTTCAATTATATCAAATTGCCTTAAATATATAGATTTTACTTTTTCTCTCGATACACTTTTCACACTTAATACTAGTTTAATTAGTGCATACATATAAAAATGGTAATTTTTATTTTTTGACTAAAGAATATCATCTTATACACAAATAATAAATGTATTTCACATTCAATGCATTTGTTTCCTTTTTTTTTTTACTTATATGTGTTTCCTTCTTTAGTTAACCAAAAGCATATATAATATATATAATCATAAAAAAAATGTATTCATGATTCAACCAAACCACCACATATCTTATTTTGTAACCTTTAGGAACAATTGAAATCTTAAAATGAAGTACGAAATCATGGTTATAAGTGTTTTGTTGGTGGTGATTATGGGTTGTGTGCAAGCTAGCCAAACAAATAACTACTCTGATGCCTTCCCTTATAAAACAATGGTAGATATTGGAAATGATTTGCCAAATCCTAATAATCTCATCGTGCATTGCAAATCACGTGATGATGATTTAGGAGTACAAACTCTTACAAGTGGGAATCACTTTAGATGGAAGTTCAAACCCAATCTTTTTGGAACAACTTTGTTTTGGTGCTATTTCAAATGGAAGAATTTGGAAATTAATGAAGAAATTTACAGTACTAAGCATGATGAAGAGCAGTGTATCAGATATTGTACACGAAGTGTTAGAAAAGATGGAATTTATTATTTTAATGAGGTCCAGATTAAGTGGTATAAGAAATATTCATGGTAATAAAAAATCCAATTTATATAATACAAATAAAGAATATTTTTTGTAATTTTTTTTTGAGTTTGAAGTTTTTTCTATATGAAACTTCATTACATCAATTTAAATTTACATTAAAAAAATAAGAAAAATGTATATTTTTCGTGTTGCTTTTTTTAATTTACGTAGAATTTTTTGCCTTTTGTCATTGGAGGTTGAAGTTTTATTTTTAAGTTATAATGAATGGAGTGTATAAATGACAAAACTGATTTGAAAATGGTTAAATAAAATTTTTAATATCTATAAAATATTATATTATATTTTTAGTCATTTTAAAAAATTTCTTCAAGCAACTATTAATCAAATGCTTTATGTGTACAATTTTGATAATCACTTTTCAGCCAACATTGTAAGAACACCTCATACAAAAATTAAAAATTTTAACTAAAGATTTGTTAAATATGGATTTTAACCGCAAAAAAATCTTTAAAATGATATTTAATTCATCGTTTGTTAAAAAAATTCTTAAATTTTTGTAGTGAAAAAATCACTAAAAAAATTAAGACAATACACATGAATAAATTTAAATAGAGGCCAAAATTAATGACAAAAAATATGTAATGGTTCATTATTTGAAGAAAATTTTAGAATGACTAAAAATAAATATACTATATTAGTAAGGAGCAAAAATTTATTTAATTCTTTAAAAAATGAGAGTCGAATAAAATATTATAAAATCGACTTATAAGGTAAAATATGTCACTCTTTATAAATTATTATAGAATTTTTTTTTATAATTATTATAATGGTATATCTTTTATCAATATAAAACCTATTTTTTTCCAATAATTATCGTATGGTATGGTATTTCTTTTAGTAATCGTTATCACGTTTTATTCCATTTTTAAATTTTTAGCACGTTTTATTATGAAGTGTGAGCAATCTATATCTTTGTGTAATCATAAAAAATGTGTTGAATAATCATTAACCAACGATTTGACTAACAGCCAAGGTGGAAACTTTAGATACTGATTTTGTTTCTTGGTCAACAAAATTTTAGACATATTTTTTTTGGGTTAAAATTTTAGATATGATAGTTAATCTCTTTTTGCATTGTAAATAGAAAAAGGCGAGTGTTCATTTAACCTATTAAATTTTAGGTTTTTATTGGATTTTATCTTTCAGTAATATAAAATATACTATTAAATTCTAACATTTGATAATGTACTTGGAGGGTGGGGAAGCAAAATCGAGGAAGCGAATGGGCATTTATCATAGAAAGATAACGATGAAGGCCCAATTAATCTAACACCTAGTATGGTCATCCATATTGGCCTAACTCTTTTTTGGTGCGATTTGAAATGAATTCGACAGCTTCTTCTTCCACCTCTTATATTTTAAAAATCCTTCAAAATACACATATAGATTGACCACTTTTGAGGTATTCTTTGTAAAAATATATAAAATTGATACTTTGAAATGATCTATGTATAATTAATCGATTTAATGCACAATATGGAAAATTTTCTTTTTCATATGCTGCAAATAAGTTTGATGTTGAGTTTGAATTTTGAAATGTGTAGCACCCTAAACCTCAAATTAATATTAAATTTTTTAAATAATGAAATTTTTTATGAAAATATATAAACTCTCAAACACTTTTTTTTTTAGGGTAAAGAGTATCACGTAATCATGAACATGTCACATTAATCCAAAATTTCCATCAAACTCATCAACTCGAAATCATAATGTTAGGCAACAAAATCCTTTTTGAAGTACACACACATAAGTTTAATAATAAATGGAAATGTAGTCCCAACCTGATGTCACTATCAAAGCAAAAATTCTCAAAATAAAAGACATTCAAATATGACATTAACACAATGCATATAATAAGAGTCTTCAAGACAAGATGACTTATGCCACTCTGATGGTACTAATCATCACCTGCAGCTTGCAACTCGTCTGCATCCATCACAAACGCCAAACACAAACAAAGAAAGGGTGAATTTCGAAATTATGTAATAGTATAAGATAAACGAGGAGAACACGCAAATAGTCAAATCAATACAAACATGAGAGACACTCAAGAACATTATATCAAGGTTAATCTAAATCAATCATAATAAAATAGTTACAAGGATGAAATGTTATGCATGTCATGTATGTTGGAACCAAGTTGGTTCTTTCACTTAAAGTTTTGATGTTAACAAAAGTATTTTATGAAAAATAACATTTGACTTCGAAGAAGAATGCAAAAATCAGATGATGACGTCACCAGAGGATACCACCAGAAGATATCAACGTCACCAGAAGATATAAATGTCACCAGAAGATACCTCCAGAAGATGTCAGCAGAAGATACCAGAAGATGTCATCAAAGGATACCAGAGGATATCGCCAGAGGATCCCATCAGAAGCAAAAATCAGATGATGTCATCAAAGGAAAAAAATCAGAGGATATCATCAAAAGCAAAAATCAATGACATCATCAGTGGATATAATTCGTGGTCCAGATTAGAAGAAAACATGGTCCAGATCAAAAGCAAACATGGTCCAAAAGAAAACATGGTCCAGATCAGAAGCAAATATGGTCCAGCAGATAACATGGTCCAGGTCACAAGAAGACATGATCTAGATCAGAAGAATGCACGATCCATATTTAAAACGTGATTCAGATTCGTAAAAGACTTGATTCAAATTCGAAAAAGACTTGATTGGAATTTTGAAAGAGATCTGATCAAAGTTTTAAGAAGATTTAATTCAAAAATTAAAGAAGAACTGATGGAAATTCGAAGGAGATTTGAGCAAAGAAGATTTGTTTCGAAATTAAAAAGAAATAGAATCGGTCAAAAGAATTTTCAAAGGAAGTATGAGCAAGATACATCTCGAAATTAAGCTTGGACAAAGCCTGTATCTCATCTATAAAAGGAGGCTTCAGGCAGTAGAAGAAAGCATTGAAAAGTAGAAGAACTCAAGCGTAAAATCCAGATTCATCTTAGAGTTCAAAGAGATAAAAAAAGTAGAAGAACTCAAGCGTAAAATCCAGATTCATCTTAGAGTTCAAAGAGATCGAAAAACACAAGAACTCAAGCTTCAAATCCAAAGTCATTCAGAGTTCAAAAGAGAGAAACACTTGAGTGCAAGAGAAATATTTTCTAAGTGATTTTTTGAGAGTGAGAGTCATTGCAACAATCATCTTTCCATAAGCAACTATACAAAGTTCCAAACCCTTGTAATCAAACCCGATAGTGGTGTGAATTCCTCCTTCAATCTGGGGTTGTCAGATTGGTAGGAGAAGACTTGGCTTGTAGGGTCAAGGTGTTGTTATTCCTAAAAAATATGGGGTTGTCAGGTTGTTTGAGAAGACTTGGCTTGTAGGGTCAATGTGTTGTTATTCCTCAAAAGTCTAGGGTTGTCAGGCTGTTTGAGAATACTGGCTTGTAGGGTCAGGTACTATATTCAAAGTTTTGAATTAGTGGATTAAAGCCTTCTGAATGAAGGGACTGGATGTAGCCAAGTTAATGGTGAACCAGGATAAATCTTTGTGTTCATACGTTGTTATTATCCGCTGCTGAGTCTGATTATTTATTCATCAAGTAATTCACATCAACATTCATCAAAACAACAAAAAGAATTCAATTTTGGCAAACACAATTCAACTCCCCCTTCTCGTGTTTGCACCTTCACTATACTCTATACTTCATCATTTGGTATCATTCTACTCTAAAGTACTTGGTTAGGAGGCCTGATACTATGCCACTACAAGAGTGGACGAACAATTCATGAATGACCAAGTCCTCATAGATCCCCTCAACTCAATCCGAGGCACATATACTCGACGGTCGGAGTACTCTTGTGTTGCACGGTAACTCCCAGCCTTAGGGAATAACCCACTAATCCACTTAGAAATTCCCAACTACATATACCCCAAGGTCTATCGGTCTTACCTTACAGTTTGACTGTAGCCCTCCACGATCAGACTCATTCAATTGTACTTCCCCGAATCACTAGGTTTGTCAGACCCTCCTTATATGATGACAAAATAATTCTCACTCCAAAACCTACAACACCTATTTCATACTTACTCGATTGTCACAGCTCAATAAGTTTCAGCTTGAATTCCCAATGTTCATCAGAATTTATATCATTATATATATCAGTCAATTACAATAAAATCTCATTATTTGGTTTACACCACTCACAATGCACAGTCCAATTTTATCAATCACATTATAAGAAATCAAATCGGCGGTGCATTCAAGTAATATCACAATTTCAATTAAGTAAACAAGATCACTCAAGTACATATCATTCATACAATAACAATCAACATAAGGTTCCACAAAATCAAACAATATGTAATTTTGATATAAATAAATTCACGACAATTCTATAGGTTGCTAAAATATATTTTAGTCCTCACTATTACTAATCATATATTATTAATTAATTATTATTACTCAATAGGATTCGACCATACGTAGTAAGCCCCAAATGAATATATGAGAATTTCAGTATTCCCGTTCATCTCATGCTATTTTATACTCATAAAATCCAACTTCATATCACCCCTTACCTTAGTTGAAGATTTTTCCTAGCATAGTCGATCCGCTTATTTAATGTGTCGTGTCTTCGCCTACCCCTGTCTCTATTAACTGTGGAAGTAATAAAATAACACAACAACAAATACAAATTAATTACTTGCTTATTGTTTGTACTAACATCCACCAATGTATTTATGATTATACACATTTATGATTATATTAATATAGGAAAAAGAAAGAAAAATAAGAAAAATAAACAATGCACCAACAATTTCAACTGTAGCACTGCCAAACAAACAAAAGGGAGGCACATGAAAATTCATCACAAAAGGAATGAAGTGGATCATTTTATAATTTATTTTGAAATTCAAGTAGGAATATATTTAAAGCAATTTCAAATCTTCTTCCTAGTTTTGATTTTTTTTCTTCACAAAAGCAAATGGAAGCTTAGAGTTTCTACTTAAATTGGCAACAAATTGAATATCAGTCATAACTATGGAAATTTTCATACATAAAAAAAAAAACATGCATTTAACCAATAACTATCATTAGAGAAATAATATTTCTATACCCAATCTAAACTACAAGTTGTTTGGTTCAAATGGGGGAAACAATCACCATCATACATATATATGGTTAATAGAATATGAATTTTCAAGACAATTAATGATTAGGAGGTAGGAATCATGTTAGGTTTACTCTTGGAATATATTTATAGTTTGTATCAAGCATGGGATAAATTATTTTATATATCAAATTTTGGGTTTATATATCAAATTTTGGGTTTATATATATTTTTTACAAAGAAAATAAAATATATTTATGAAAATAAATTTTATACACATAATAATGTTAATTATTCAAAAAAGAACTCGATTAGTCGTAAATATATTAAAAAATGTAAGTTAAAAATAAATAATATGGTTACACAAGTAAACGATAGAATAATTAAGTACTCAATGTGAAATTTCAATTCTTATATTAAACCAATAAAATTAGTAAATTCTTTAAAGGTAGATTAAAGCAAAATAAATTTAATTAAATGGTCATATTATTCATAATTAGTGTATGACACGCATAATTATGTCAAAACTAAAGGATTTTAATATACTTTGTAATAGTTAAAATATTTAAGTGATATATTGCTAGTTTATTACACTTCCATCAATAATAGAAATAGTTTCGAAATTTATGTTGATATACGATTTAGTTGATATATGATAAAATTTAATTTTTTTATGGAACGATAAAATATAGTTGATATATGAAAAAATGTTAATATGATTGTAATATGACGGTTTCTATAAAAATCTTCTAGATTTTGGTTGAAATCTTCTAGATGTTATGAACATCGTAAACACAAATTTTGACAAACTTGTTTTGAATTGACCATACATGAATATAGTGGTAATTAAAAAATGATTAAATGTTAAAAAAGTAATTATAAATTTAAAGTATTACATTTTTTGTTTTTTGTTTTTCGTTTAAGTTTAATTTGTTTACAACACTTGAAATCGATTGTAGTTGGTGTTTATTTGATTCAGTGGTGATAAAAATTAATTTTGAATAACTTATTTTTGTAGAATTGATTCTAGTTAAAAATGAATTAAACATAATGCGATTTATGTTTTAATATTTTAATTGAAAATGTGTAATGTTTGTTTTGATTGTTTGAATCAAAATTGCTTTTGAGTGGATAACTGCAAAAATGGATTTGAATGTTTATTTCTTTGTATATACTATTCATTCATTTATTTATCCTTATTTTTCTAGAAATATATTTAAAGATAAATCAATTTTTATTTAAACTAATGCTAACCAAAATCAATTTTATCAAAATTCATTATCATAACTGCATAATCAATCACAGGATATGCTTCAATTATATCAAATTGCCTTAAATATGTAGATTTTATTTTATTTTTTCGATACATTTTTCACACTTAATAGTATTTAATTTAATTAGTACATACATATAAATACATATAAATGGCGAGTAACACAAAATGGTTATTTTTATTTTGACTAAATGAATGTATTTCACATTCAATGGATTTGTTTCTCTCTTTTTTTTTACATAATATGTGTTTCTTTATTTAGTTAACCAACAGCATATATAATGTATATATAATCATAAAAAAAATGTATTAATGATTCAACCAAACCACCACATATCTTATTTTGTAACCTTTAGAAACAATTAGAAATCTTAAGATGAAGTACGAAATCATGGTTATAAGTGTTTTCTTGGCGGTGATTATGGGTTGTGTGCAAGCAAGACAAACAAATGGCTTCCCTTATAAAACAACTGTTGAAATTATAAATGATTTGCCAAATCCTAATAATCTCATCTTGCATTGCAAATCACGTAATGATGATTTAGGAGTACACAATCTTATAAGTGGGAATCACTTTCATTGGAGGTTCACACCCAATTTTTTTGGAACAACTTTGTTTTGGTGCAGTTTCAAATGGAATAATTTGGTAATTAATCAAGAAATTTTCAGTACTAAGCATGATGACGATCAGTGTATCAAAGTATGTCAACGAAGTGTTAGAGTAGATGGAATTTATTATTTTAATGAGGTCAAGTCTAATTGGTATAAGAGATATTCATGGTAACATAAAATCCAAGTTATTTATTAATATAATACGAATAAAGAATATTCACATTTCTTAATTAGTACCATATATTTATTTATTTTTTGCAATTTTTTTTAGCTTGATTTTTTTTCTATCTTAAACATCATTCCATCAATTTAAATTTACATTAAAAAAATAAGGGAAATATATATTTTTCGTGTTGTTTTGTTAATTCAAGTGGAATCTTTTGCCTTTTGTTATTGGAGGTTTTATTTTTAATTTATAATGAATGGAGTGCATAAATGACAAAAACTGATTTCAAAATTGTTAAATAAAGTTTTTAGTTCATATAAAATATTATATTATATTTTTAGTTATTTTAAAATTGTTGTTTTGATAGTTTGAAATAAAATTGCTTTTGACTGGATACTTACAAAAATGGATTTGAATGTTTATTTCTTTGCATATATTATTCATTCATTTATTTATACTTATTTTTTTCATATATTAATTAATTTTTTGAGATAAAATATATTATTTATTAAGTATTTGTATGTAATTTTGTTGATATATTAATTTTAAAAAAAAACGTTAAGTTAATGAACACAATTTTTTATTGCCAAAAAGAAAAAATAATTATTTTATCCAAAAAAACGAACAATGTGTTTTATTTAATGTCAAGTTGTTCAAGTAAATGGGCCTTTTATTGTTCATAAAAAAATGTAAATGGGTATATTTACTAACTAAATAAAGCTTCAACCCGTAATAAAGAAATAACTAAATAAAAGATCGGTACTACAAATTTGTATCATCATAAACAGAGATAAAGAATAAAATAAAATATAAATATACGAAAATAATTATATGATCTAGGGATGACAATTAGATCCAGATTCATGGGCTCCCACAAAAAAAAAAACCCGCAATGGGTAAGGTAAAAAGTATGAGTATGAGGACGAATAATTACCCGCAAAATTGAACGGGTATGGATGCGGGTACTATAGTAACCACCCCGCACTGCACTTATTTATTATTATTATTATTGGATGCATTTATTTGAGCTTAAATAAAAATGATTTTTATTTTAAATAATTTAGAGATTATTTTTTAGAGATTTTTGTAAAATGATTTTTAACATGTTTGTATACAATTTTATAAAGATGATTTTTTTAAAACTACAAAATTACCATAGATGACATAAAAATAATTTTCAAGAAAACATGTTTGTTTGAAAAAATATATTTTAAATACATGATTTTTCTAAATACACATATGTCTCTCTATTCTATTACGCATCTCTATCTCTCTCAAATCTCTATCTACTATCTCTCTCACTCTCTATTATCTCATGTCTCTCTACGTCTCTTTTTTATTCCAAACAAATCAATGAATTTAAATCTTCTATTTTATAATCTTCGGATCCTTCTAAAAAATAAACATATAAATAAACTATCGCGAAAATATACTAGTAATAGATTTTGGATGTCATGTTCTAATCTTAAAAATTGGGCCCTTAATAAAAAAAATGCAATTTTAATAATTAAAAAATTGGAAAAATAAATTTTAGTCCATATACACATATCAAGTTACATTATGCTCTATCTATACCAATTTACATGATGTTCTACCATACCAATTTTTTAAATTTAATCACAAAAATATTAATTATTTATCGATATATTTTTGTTAAAGTGTGGATAATGGGTATTGGTACGGGCACTTAAGTACCCAAAAGGCAAGAGTACGGATATTAAAGTTGATATCCACAAGAGTACAAGCACGTTATTTTTTTAAAATGCGGGTACGGATAGTATACTACTCTACCCAAACCCTACCTATTGTCATTCTAAATATCATCGTTATTCGACATTTATACAGTCAAAATCAATTTGAACCAAAGTTATCCAAACAATTTGAGTTAATAAAAATCACTTTTATAGACATATGTTCAACATAATTGAATTTGGAGTACATATATTTGATTTAAATAGATTAAATGTTTTCTTGTTTCAATTGTTCCTAAAGGTTACAAAATAAAAATATGGAATTGAGAGGAAAAAATAGTATATGTTGTGTGTTGGTTGTGTCTAAGGATTTGACTTTTTTTTATTTATGATTATATAGATCATAGGTACGAAATTCACATTGAGTCAAAAAAGAAAAGAAGCAAACGTATGGAATACGAAATAAATTTAGTAATTGAGTATAATATAATATTCTTTAGTCAAAAAAGAATAATTATTTTGGGCAAGTCACCATTTATATGTATGCATTAATCGAATTTAATAGTATTAGATGTGAAAAGTGTATTGAGAAAAAAGTAAGTAATACATGTTTATGGCAATTTGATATAATTGAAGCAAATACATTGAATGAGAAATAAATTTATTATTTGTGTGTAAAATAATATTCTTTAATCAAAAGAATAACCATTTTAGGCAAGTCACCATTTATACGTATGCAATAATTAAATTTTATAGTATTAGGTGTAAAAAGTGTATTAAGAAAAAGAGTAAATTCTACATGTTTATGGCAATTTGATATAACTGTAGCAAACGCACTGAATGCGAAATAAATTTATTATTTGCGTATAAGATAATATTCTTTAATAATAAAAAAACCATTTAAAACCACTCACTATTTATAAATACGCATTTATTAAATTTAATAGTATTAAGTATGAAAAGCGTATTGAAAAAAAAAAAAAGTAAGTTCTACGTGTTTGTGCAATTTGATATAATTGAGGCTAATTGTGTGATTGATTATGCAGCTAAGACAATTGATTTTGATAAAATTGAATTTGATTAATATTAAGTTAAAACAAAAATTAATTTATGTTTAAATATATTTTTATAAAAGTAATTTTTATTAATTCAAATTGTTTGGATAACTGTTTAAAATTGATTTTGATTGTATAATTGTCAAATAACGTTCATATAATCCTTTCCATATATTTATTTATATTGATACAGATTTGTAGTACCGATCTCTTTACCCTATTTTGTTAAGATAGAGATAATATTTAAGGGTTTGAGCTTTATTTAGTTGGTAAATATACTTATTTGCAATTTTTTATTTAGGATAAAAGGCCCATTTAGTTAAACAAACTGACATTAAGTAAAAAACGGTGTTCATTTGTTTGAATAAAATGTTCATTTTTTCTTTTTGATAATAAATAATTGTTTTCATTAAATTAACTTTCTTTACATAATTAGTATATCAACGAAATTACATACACATATTTTAATAAGTATGATATATATATTTTATCTCTTATAATATTATAAAAAACAATTATAAATAAATGAATAAAGAATACATGCAAATAAATAATCATTTAAACCCATTTAGATAATTATCCACTTAAAAGTAATTTTGATTCAAACTATCAAAACAATGTATCATTTTTTTTTACATGGCATATCATATTTTCAATTAAGATATCTTAACATAAATTACATTATGTTTAACTCACTTTAATCATAATCAATTCTACAAGATTAATTTATTCAAAATCAATTTTTCGTCATCCCAAAACCAATCACACCGATAACTATAATCGATTCTAAGGTCCAAAATCGTTTTCTCCAATCAGATACAAACAAACCACGTTTGGCAAATGTAGATGTGCGCTAGTGTTGCGGAATGCAAAATAAAACCAAGGATTGAGTGCATGATTGGTTATTCCGTGATTAAAATTGATTTTAATTGAATAGATTTTGTAAAATTAATTTTAGTTATAAGTGAGTTGAATGTAAAATGATTTGTGTTTGTATATCATCGTGCAAAAATGTGTTGAACAATAAATTTTAGTCTGAAAATCATGATTGGACTCAGAAACTACAAATCCTAACTTCAAGCTGTAATCAATTCTGGAGGCAAAATTAATTCAGCTCGGTAGTATCTAAACAAGTCCGAATCAATTCTACACCTCTAAAATTAATATTGACTCCTCAAAATGTGCAACCAAACATTCATTTAGTATATTGAGATTTTAGAGTATAGAAATGATTTTTTAACATTAAACTTTTATGTTAATGTCATTTTGTGCGTGTGTGTGTATTTTAAGACAATGAATCGATTTAAAAGAAAAGGCATAAATGGGACAATGATGACTATATATGCATGAACCATATTTTCAATGGTATGTTTGAATCCTTGTTCAATATATATCAAAGTAGTCATTCAACAAATGAACTATTGGAGTCATTCAACAAATGAACTATTGGTGAAATTAGAGTCAAGATACGTGCAAAAAGGCACAACAAGTAAAAAGTTTTTTGTTTCTCAATTCAATAATTATAAAATGGTTGATAATGAATCAGTAATGGAAAAAATGCACGAGATTAAATGCATTCTTAATAATTGCAAACAACATCAGATGCACATAAATAAAACCATTATTGTATCCTCCATACTAAATAGACTTCCACTTTTGTGGAAAGATTTCAAAAGAACCATGAAGCATAAGAAAGAGGAATGTCCGACCCAACACATGCGAATGCCTAAAGCGAATTTTAATGAGGTCTAAGGTGAATTTTCTAAATTTTAACATGACATAACTAAATTAATATAATTAATGTCATGTAATATTTCTTTTTCAATTGATTTAATATTGTTGAGACAATATTAAATTTAGAAAATATTTATATGTTTTAATTTTAAAAATATTAAAATCTGAGACCTTTTTATCAAGTAAAAATGTTTTTTGAGACATTTTGATAAAGTAAAAATTTTGTTTTTCATATAGGTTTAAAACGGTTGCTTTAGTGTCTTACCCTCAGGCCGACTCTAGAAAGAGTACACATCTCTTGAGCAATTAGGTAATAACCTTCATTTAGAAGAAGAATATCATAAACAAGAGAATACTAAAACAAAACTTTTAAGAAAAAAAATTAATATTTTAATAAATCTCATGAAAAACACAATAATAATATATATATAAAAAAAAAAAAGAAATTGTTATCATCGTAAAAAATTAAGACACTTTAAAAATGAGTGTCCGTTCTTAAAAACAAAGAACAAAGATAAAAAAATGAATTTGTTATCATTCTCAAATAACGTTCATATAATCCTTTCCATATATTTATATTGATACAGATTTGTAGTACCGATCTCCTTACCCTATTTTGTTAAGTTAGAGACAACATATAAGGTTTGAGCTTTATTTAGTTAAACAAACTGACATTAAGTAAAAAACGGTGTTCATTTGTTTGGATAAAATGTTCATTTCTTCTTTTTGGTAAAAATAATTGTTTTCATTAAATTAACTTTCTTTACATAATTAATATATCAACGAGATTATACATACAAATATTTTAATAAATATGATATATATTTTATCTTATAATATTATAAAAAAACATTTATAAATAAATGAATAAAGAATACGTGCAAAGAAATTATCATTCAGACCCATTTAGATAATTATCCACTTAAAAGTATTTTTGATTTAAACTATCAATACAATGTATAATTTTTTTGTTTTTGAAATCAGGTTCTCCATACCAACGTCGAACTCAGGTTCCTGAATATATTTTTAATGATTAAAAAATTTAGTTAACCCTTTTAAAATCAGTTTTGTCATTTACATACTCCATTCAGTATAAATTATAATAAGAACTTTGGAAAACCGTTTAGCAACTCTTCTGTCTCCTTGAAAAAATAACTTAGCTTATTCTTCCTCTTTATCCATTAGAAGGTGATTTAGGGTCATTTTTTTATCCAAAATCACCCCTCATTTTGTTATCAACTTTTATTTAAATTAGTTTTAGACATATATTTACATCATTTTTTCGTGTTTTATTTATGATTTAATCGTCTGAAGGTGACGTTGGTTTATTCGTCATTGTGGTATGACTTTTTTTCCTATATTAGTATGGTGTTTATAGAGGAAAATGACTCATTTTGTCGGTAACGTATTTTGAACAGAGGTTTATGAAGGCTACCACAAAAGTCAAACATTATTTCAGTTTTACAACTTACTTGTTAACACATGATTTGATAGATTATATCATATACCACCTATAGTATACATAAACGAACATCATCAAATGTGTCTCTCGCATTATTCTTGACCATTGACCAGTAATAGACTTTAATTTGGTTGTTTGGGATTAAGATTTTAGTTAGATTAATTTTCATTGATTTCTACAATTTTTATGTATATCATTAATGTGTTTTTTTTCTTTCTTGATCACTGAATCAGATTGTACTATTTTTATTTTAATACAAATAAAAACTTTTTTAATATAAATTTAAATTAAAAAAATGATAACTTTTTTTAACGTAAATTTAAATTAATAAAATGACCGCTCGGGTAGAAAATACTTAAAAATTTAGGGAGCACCAATAAAATAATTTACATTTAAATTCCTCGTATGAGCGTGCCTATGTGTTTCTTCTTATCATAACTTGTAACAAACATTTCATTGATAAGGAAGGGACATTATAGTTGATTTGCAAAATATTGTATATGTATATTAAACTTGAGTGCACGCAAAATTTAACGAGTTAATATTTGGATAAAAATCCAAATGACTATGTCTTGCAGAATAAATATATATGAATGATTGCAAAAAAAAAAAATATTGCAAAACAAGGTAGATGGCACTAAATAGATGAGAATATCTTTTATAAATAAATTACAAGATATATTGTTTGTAATTTGAAATTTATTTATCACTTAATTGATAATTAACTATTTTTTTTTAGTTTTGAGGCATGTTTGCCTTAGTTCAAAAAAAGAAATATTGAGATGTTACCATGAACGTATCTTATGCCACTTAACATCAATCTCATTAAAAAAATAGATTCCATCTTTTCTAACACTTCGTAAGCAGTGTATTATACACTCTCCATTATTATGCTTACGATCGTAAACGTCCACATGCATTACCCTATTGTGCCAATTGAAATCGCACCAAAACAAAGTTGTTCCGAAAATGTTGGGTTTGAATGACCATGATGTTTTTCCCCCACTTGGTAGAATGTTTACAGCTAAATCATCATCTTTGGATTGGCAATGCACAACGAGTTTATTATTAGCTGGCAAATCATTTTCAACAAAAACAGTTATTTTGCCGTCATACATGTCAATTGTTTGCCTTGCTTGCACACCAACCCTAATCACCACCAATAAAACACTTATAATCAAGGCTTTGAACTTCATCTTAAGGTTTCAATTGTTCCTAAATGTTATAAAGTAAAAATATGGAATTGAGATAAAAAATAATAATAAGATATGTGGTGTGTGCTGGTTTTGTTGAATGATTTTAATTTTTTTTTTAATGATTATATAGATGATGTTGTTGCTTAACTAAACAAGGAAATTCATGTTGAGTCAAAAAAAAAAAAAAGAAGCAAACGCATTGCGAAATAAATTTATTATTTGTTCTTTAGTAAAAAAAAAACAAACAGAATAACCATTTTGGGCAAATCACCATTTATACGTACGTACACATTAATTTAATTTAATTTAATTTAATAATATTAGGTGTAAAAAGTGTATTGAGAAAAAAAAGTAAGTTTTACATATTTATGGCAATTTGACATAATTGAGGCTAATAGTGTGATTGATCTGATTTTGATAAAATTGATTTTGGTTAACATTAAGTTGAACATGTATGTTTGACTATATTTCTATAAAAGTGATTTTTATTAATTCAAATTGTTTGGATAACTTTGGTTAAGATTGATTTTGATTATAGTTGTCAAATAACGTTCATATAATCATTCCCATATATTTATATTTTAATTTTTATCTCTGTATATGATGATAAAAATTTGTAATAGCGAATAGCGATCTCTTTATCCTTTTTCGCTAGGTTAGAGATAACATAAGGGCTTGAGCTTTATTTAGTTAGTAAATGTACCCATTTACTTTTTTTTTATTTAAAGAATAAAAGGCCCATTTTCTTGGACAAACTGAACCGTGTTCATTTTTTTTGGATAAAATGTTCATTTTTTCTTTTTGGTAATAAAAAATTGTTTTCATTAACTTAACTTTCTTTACATAATTAATATATCTACGAAATTACATATAAATATTTTAATAAATATAATATATTTTATCTCTTATAATATAATAAAAAAAACAAGTGTAAATAAATGAATAAATAATATATGTAAAGAAATAAACATTCAAACCCGTTCGAGTAACTACCCCGTCGAAAAGTCATTTTGATTTAAACAATTAAAAATAATATATCACATTTTCAATTAGCAACTCTTCTTCCTCATTTGGGTACCGTATTTTGAACAAGGTGTTTATAGAAACTATTATAAAATTCAACATTATCTCAGTCTCACAAATAACTTGTCAACACATGATTTGATAGATTATAACTGATACCACCTATAGTATACATAAACGAATACAAACAAATATTTGCTTTGAAAGTTGGATGACATTAAAAATCATGTA
Organism: Cicer cuneatum; assembly: GCA_037974295.1. Classification (NCBI taxonomy): domain Eukaryota; kingdom Viridiplantae; phylum Streptophyta; class Magnoliopsida; order Fabales; family Fabaceae; genus Cicer; species Cicer cuneatum. Next base: position 66,212,388 of record JBBPBO010001986.1, on the reverse strand, counting down.
TCTCGCATTATTTTTTACCATTGACTAGTGAAAGACATTAGTTTGATTGTTAGGATTATGGTTAGATTAATTTTTATTGATTTCTACAATTTTTATGCGTATTGTTAACGTGTTTCTTTTCTTGATAACTTAATTTGATTGTATTATTTTTATTTTAATACGAATACAAAATTTTTAACGTAAATTTAAATTAATAAAATGATGTCTCTAAAAGACTTAAGATTTAGGGAACACCAATAAAATAATTTACATTTAAATTCCTCCTATGACCGTGGCTAAAAACCATAACATAGGAATTTTAAACCTGTCTTTCTACTTATCATAACTTGTAACAAACATTTCATTGATAAGGAAGGGACATTATAGCTGATGTGCAAAATATTGTATGTATATTAAACTTGTGTTCACGCAAAATTTAAAGAGTTAATATTTTGATAATAATCCAAATGACTATGTGTTGCAGAATAAATATACATGAATGATTGCAAAAAAAATATATTGTAAAACAACGTATATGGTTAGGGATGAGAATAGACAAAACTGATCGATAGGGGCATATGGTCTAGCTTACATTAGACCCAAATCAAGTTAGGCCGACTGACAGGGGCTTCTGGTCTAGCTTACATCAGACTCAAGACAAGCCAAACTTATTTCTTAAAAGATAAGGTCACGGGTTCTAAAAAAACCTATTTAGTTAAAAAAAAAAACTATGATAAATACCACATAATAAGCCTTTCAGACTTATTAGGTCAACATATTTAAAAAATATAAATAATATTTTTTTACTACTATAATTATTATATTAAATTTTGATCTTTTTGTTATATATTCAACTTTTAGTAATTTACGCATATTAACCTCATTTTGTTTTTGACATATTTAAATGTATTATTATAAAATATAATTTAAGGAAGATGTATATAAAGTCATATTCTTCAAAATGTGATGTTAAATATCAAAATATAACTTAATTTCATTGACATATTAACTCGTTAACTTATTTAAATATATGTTTGATTAATTATTCGAAAATATTAAAATAAAATAGACTTTTTAGTAGGCTATCATGCCATACCAGACTTCTATCAAGGCAATACTCAGGCCTAGAAAGTAAGTCTATGACAGATCATATATCTTAAATTTTTTGATAGGTCAAATTCAGACTTAATAAAGTTTAACTCGGCTCAATCTATTCACACCCTTATAGATGACACTAAATAAATGAAAGTATCCTTTATTAATATTTTATAAATAAATTACCATATATATATTGTTTGTAATTTGAAATTTATTTATGACTTATTGATAATTAATTATTTTTATGACTTTTGAGGCATATATATCTTAAGATGCGGCCTTAAAAGTCATAAAAATAGTTAATTATCAATAACACCTTAAAAGTCATAAAAATAGTTAATTATCAATAACACTTTTAATCAAGGCTTTGAACTTCATCTTTAAGGTTTCAATTTTTCCTAAAAGTTACAAAATAAAAATATGGAAATGAGATTAAAAAAAAATAATAAGATATGTGGTGTGTGATGGTTTTGTCGAATGATTTGAACTTTTTTTTTTTTAATGATTATATAGATGATAGATGTTGTTGGTTAACTAAACAAGGAAATTCATAATGAGTCAAAAGAAAAGAAGCAAACGCATTGAATGCGAAATAAGTTTATTTGTCAACACTTTTTTTTAATGATTTTTAGGCAACATTTATTTTTATAATTATAAGACGGTTGTTAGAAGTAACGTAAATTCTTTGACGGTTGTTTTTTCATAATAGTCAAACTGTCAAAGATATAGATTATTGACACTCCAAAACAAAATATAAATAAAAAAATATAGGTATTTAGTCTATTTAAATTAAATATATATATAAAAATATGTTTATATATATAAATATATATATATATATATATTATTACAAAGGAACTTATAGCCTTAAATTGAATGGAATGTGTTAACTGAAGTAGCTCAATTTTTCCGACCAATTAAAACTAATGTTAAAAGATAGGAAAAAAAATATGTTTAATAAACATGTTTCACTCGTTATTATTAAGTCTATAAAATTGTCATTTTATAAATGTCCAATTTTGAGTTTATATAGGTTTATGTTACGTTACAAATAACACCAAAAATATTATAAAAAAATGGATTCTATACTTTTGGTGATGAGTGATTTTAGTGTATTTTAGAGTAAAATTAGTGATTAAAATTAATTGATAAAAAATATTTAGATGAGAGAGAACGATTGATTAAGAGAGAGACAAATACAAAGTCATTAAAGGTAGAAAACTCAAAACTAGATAGAGAATCTCAACCAATTTCCTCTTTTCCTCTTTTAGGTTATTATTTTCACCACGTCAACCAAAATCAGTCAATTATTTTTTTAATTATATAAGATTGTTTAATATTTGCTACAAAACAATGAAAAATCTAGAAATCAATTTTATCTCATGGACACACAGATTAATAACTTCCCAACAAAAATCATCATAAAGAAAGAGTTTCTTTTACTATTAAAGATAAAAAAATAGAAAATAGAGAGGACAAAGAGTAACAGAGAAACAACATATTAGAGGGAAAAAAAATACAAGATATAAAGTATTCTAAATCTCTTTAATATTAAAAGGCTAAATAGCACATGTGGTCCCTTAACTTAATTTCAGTTAACGTTTTAGTCCTTTATCTTTTTTTTCTCGATTTGGTCCTTTATTTTAATTTTAAATGACAATTTGATCTTTTATGTTTTAAAATGTCAACCATATTATCCTTTTTTTTTTTTACAAAAATTCAAAAAACTCATCAAAAATTTCAACCAAAACCCATAAAATTAATTATATTCTTTAATATAATACAAATTTAATCAAATTCGCAACTCAAATCTTCAAATAAATTCATACAAAAATTTCATCAAATTTAATTCTTTATTTGATGTTGTTGGTTAACTAAACAAAGAAATTCATGTTGAGTCAAAAGAAAAGAAGCAAATGCATTGAATGCAAATAAGTTTATTTGTCAACACTTTTTTATGATTTTTAGTCAACATATATTTTTATAATTATATAGACTGTTGTTGGTCAAATGAAGAACTAACCGTAAATTATTTGACGGTTAGTTTTTCGTAATACTTATACTGTCAAAGATATAGGTTATTGACACTCTAAAACAAAATATAAATAAAAAATATTGGTATTTAGTCTATTTAAATTAAATATATGTATAAAAATATGTTTATATATATATATATATATATATATTATTACAAAGGAAGTTATAGCCTTAAATCGAATGGAATGTGCCAATTGTAGTAGCTCAATTTTTTTCAACCAATTAAAACTAATGTTAAAAGATAGGAAAAAAATATGTTTAATAAACATGTTTCACTCCTTATTATTAATTCTACAAAATTGTCATCTTATAAATGTTCAATTTTGAGTTTATATAGGTTTATGTTACGTTACAATTACTTTACAAATAACACCAAAAATATAAAAATAAAATAGATTTTATACCTTTAGTGATGGGTGATTTTTGTGACTTTAGTATAAAATTGGTGATTAAAATTCGTTAATAAAAATGATTTAAATAAAGGAGAATGATTGATTAAGAGAGACATATACAAAGTAAAAAACTCAAGCTAGATAGAGAATCTCAACCTCTTTCCTCCTTTTCTCTTTTTCCACGTTTCGTGCTTTCCATGTTTTTCCTTATTTTCTCTCTCTAACTTCCCTGTTGGCAATATGCAGCGCCCCTCACTTATTTATTATTTTTATTTTGTTTTTAATCTATTAAGGTTATTATTTTCACTGAAAAATCTAAAAATCAATTTTATCTCATTGACACACAGATTAATAACTTTAGAACAAAAATCATCCGAAAGAGGAAGTTTTTTTTTACTATTGAAGATAAATAAAAAACAAAAAATAGAGAAGATAAAGAGTAAAAGAGAAACAACATATTAGAGAGAAAAAATACAAGATATAAGATATTCTAAATCTCTTTAATATTAATATTATATATATAATTTCTTTTTACTATTGCAATATATATACAAAAAAATTATGCTCATAATATTGAGTTGTGTTTTTTTTCTCTATTCAATATTCAATATTAAAAATATAAACTCAAAACAAATGAATAAGAATAAAAATATCATAGAAAAATTAATATAAATCAAAAAAGAAACAAACAAGAAACGAAAACAAACAAAAAAGGAAGTTGGAGAACCACCATCGTTGTTGTTGTCGCTGGTGTTGTTGCCATCGCTGCCGTCGGCACAAATTTCGTTTACCCCCTTTCTCTTTTTTTTCCTTTCCTTTCTTCTCTCTCTTTTTTTTTCTTTTCTTCTTCCTTTCTTCTCCTTCTTTTTCTTCCTTTCTTTCTTCTCATGCACAACCCCCACTCCCCTTTTTCTTCCTTTTTACCAACTCTCTCTTTCAATTTGTTTTTATTAGGGTTACCTTATAGGGGTGTACATGAGCGCGGATCGATCCGTCAACCCGATCACTCAACCCAACTTGATTTTTACCCGTACCTAGTCACTTTCGGGTCTAACCCGACCCAACCTGTTGAAACCCACTTATATTTGGTTCGGGTAATGGGTTCAACAATTTGAACTCGTCGACCTATAGACCCAACCCATTAACTAGTTATAATTTTTTTTTAAAATTTTGTTTGGTAGTCCAATAGAGTTTCATTTCTTTTATATTTTTGTTTGTTTATTATTTTAATCGTTTAGTGTGCTAATGAGATTGTGTATTGTATTTAAAATTTTTAAATTGTCGGAATTAGTTTCAATTGATGTTGGGTGACTGCTGCTGAACTTAACACAATCATTACTACATCTTAAGGTACTTGTCATTACTTTGTTTCATGCATATTTTACATTCTCAATTCTTCCCTTCCATAATTTGATAAACTTGTTAAGTGTTTGGACTTGAAGTTGACATTGATTAGAATTGATAAATTTTTATATATTATTGATCTCCTGTTGTTGAATTTATTTATGTATTTGAAGATTGTTGGATTTTTTTTTTGTGAGAGGTTGTTGGCTTTTTAAAAAAATTGAATGATGTGATTGAAATTTTATAGTTTTTGAGACATTCAAGTATTAAATATATTTTCATTCAATATATTTTTTCGTAAAATAAAAATCATGTTATTATTCATGTATAACCCGCCAACCCAATCCAATCCGTTCTTGATCGGGTTGGGTCGGATCAGGTTAAATGAAAAAAATACGAGTTTAGAACTTAACCCAACCCAAAGATAATCGATCGGGTCAGGTATCGGTTTTTGTCAAAACTTGCCCAACCCGACCCACGTACACCCTCTTTCTTTCTTTTTTTTTTCTTTCTTTTTCTTTTTCTTTTTTTCCATTCGTTTTTATTTATTATTATTCTTTGACTAAAAATTATTTTTTAAATTCAATTCCATTTTACTTTTTTTTTATAAAAAAATTTGGGGTTTAGCTTTTTTAATTTCCCCTAAAAACAAAACAAAAATATTAACAATAAATATTGAAATTGATTGAGATGAGGCATCTTATTAATCTTAAATATTTATAACATTTGAATTGTAACAACTTGATGATCTTAAACTCCAAATTAATAATCTTTCTCCTTTCATTTTCTTTACTTTATGCCTTTATTGTTTATTAGTTATTTTCTTGTAATCATTATATTTATATATATATTAGGATTGTAGAACCCACCTAGGAAAGTGTTCATAAATTTAGAAGCTTATTCTCCAATTTTGGATATAATGCATCTAAGTCATGTCATAACCTTCTTGCTTTTAAATGGTAGAATTGGTTTTCATCGTCCGACGTCAATATACCTCTCAATTTTTCTTTGTTGCATCCATGCAAATAGCTTTCATCGTTAAAAATAAAATAAAATTTTTTATAGTACCAAGCATTCCATTCATACATTAAATATGATTTTAAAAAAATATCATATCATATATTCATAATCATTCATTTTTATGCAGGTCCATTAGAGAACCTTTGAATTCTAAGTTAGGTTGTGGATATCTCTGATTGAAAATGGGAACCAACAATGAAACTACAATCTCAATACTAAAGAAAACTATGAATGTGAAAGCCCAAAAGCCTTGGGTTGATAGTTAAAAAGACTTTGTAGCTTGTTGGAGCTTAATCACCGATTAACCTTTACTAAGAAATATGGAAAGATTATTGATTTATTGGATGTCGACGTACAAATAAGGGCTACTGCCGCTTTGGATCAATTCTACGACACTCCTTTGAGATGTTTTACCTTTCAAGACTTCCAACGTGCGCCTACTTCGGAAGAGTTTTGACCAATTTTAGGCTACTCTCTAGAAAAGGGAAACCTTATCGTTACATGGTAAATAATTCATCTACAACCAAAGTAGCTCTCACCATCTATGGGGTTGTTCTATTCCTAAGTGATGAAGAAATTATAGATTTAGCAGCAATTGATGTCTTCCTAGCTTTAAAGAATAGAGGAGAAGATCCTACAACAGCCGTCCTCCCTGACGTGTACTATACACTTAACTATTGTCATGAGAAAAAAAAAGCAAGTGGATTTTGTGTTGTTTATATGTTTTGTACGTCTGTTGGTGGATCATATGTTTGATAATGGGTGCCAAAAAAGCATTGTCCTATCAACGATTTCAAGAATTGTTACGTTGACATAAAGGATAATTGAAAATGGTATGCGAGATGGCAAAAGGTAAAAGAGGTAATATACCAATGTGAAACATTCCCTAATGTGCCACTTATGGGGACTAGAGGTTGTGTTAATTTATAACCTAGTATTGGCCTTGAGACAACTTGGGTATCCTATCATAGGAGAACCAATGCCAAAACTAATAACCCCATTTTATTCTTTATGGCATGGGTCCAGAAAACATTGAAATTTAAGGAAAGTACGTCAATCTTGGAATACGATAATTTGAAAAGGGAAAGAACTATGAAGTAGAAGTTGTGGTGCAGATGATTGCTACCGACAGTGGGTCAAGAATAGGGTCCAAGAGATTAAGCTACATTTTCGTCGTACATCTGAGGCAACCGATGAAACACTGATGCAACCCACTATCGTTAGTGAAGAGATTAAGAAGTTGCAAGCATTAATTCTAGAGGCAGAAGAAGAAAAGAAGAATTTATGGTAGTGTGTTGAGCATATGAGACTGCTCAGTTGGAAAATGAGACGCTTGAAAAATATATACATGGGAACTCGATAGATTCTCAAGATATATGGATGAGTAAAAAAAAAGGATGGTAATCATTTTATACATAGGAACTTCGATCAAGATATGACATCTTGTTAGTCCTAGTTTAAAATGCATGAGTTGTGACAACTTTGTGTTCTTAAACATTTTCAACTAAATTCAAACAAACAACCAAACATACTCATTATAATCAATTTCTCAGACCCGAAGTCTTTTTCCTTTATCAAATCAACAACCTCTTTTAACTAAATCTAAATTTCCGCAACAAAACGTATTTCTTTAAAAGCAACCAACACATCTGAATGTTTTATCCAAGAACTACGTAGTTTTGATTTATCCATCGCACTGAGAGATACGTAGGAGCAAGATCACACTCTTATCAAGCACATTAATAATTTTTTTCTCTCTCTCTTTCTTAAGCATAATTATTTCAAAATCACATTCAAAAAACATTTGATATTCATACTTAATAATAAGGAGAAATAGATATATTTAAGTTAATATTAATTTTGCACAATTAATTATAGGTAACTGTATTTTAACATATGTTGTAGGGTACTAGTACCTTCCCTACGCATAATCGAGTCCCAAACTAAAAATTTGATTTCAAATATTTTTTTTAAGGGTTTCTTAATATTTTTCCTATTTTAAAATAAAATTTTGTGACGACTTCATTGAATTCGAGAAACACTCGAAATTTTAAACCGCGACACTAATAATTCAAAAATGGAATAAAATGTGATAACGATTATTAAAAGGAATACAATATCAGTTGGGAAAAAAATATCAGGTCTCATTGATAAAAATATATATCTTTATAATAATTGTCCAAGAAAAAGAGTTGTATAATAATTTATAAAAGGTGACATATCTCACCTTATAAGTCGGTTTTGTAAGATTTTATTCAAACCTTATTTTTTTAAAGAATTAAATAAATTTTTTATCTCTATAAATATATCATATTCGTTTTTAGTCCTTCTAAAATTTTTCTTCAAATAATGAATCATCAAATATTTTTTGTAATTAATTTTGGTTCCTACTGTTAAATTAATTCATGTGTATTGTCTTGATTTTTAAATGATTTTTTCACCATAAAAATTTAGATTTTTTGGACAAATGATGAATTAAATATCATTTTAAAGATTTTTTTAGCACTTAAAAATCCATATTTAATACATCTTTGGTTAAAAAAATTTAAATTTTTGTAGAAGATGTTCTTATAATGTTCTAAATGTACTTGTAAAATATTATTTAAAAATTTGAATGATACATATGAATTGACTTAAAAGTAATGACTAAAATAGTTCACATAAAATATTTGATTAATAATTGTTTGAAGAAATTTTTTTAAATGATTAAAAATACAATATGATATATTTATAGGGACTAAAAATTTTATTTAACCCGTTTAAAATTAATTTTATCATTTGTGCAGTCCACTCATTATAAATCAAAATAAAACTTCAACCTCTAATAACAAAAGGCAAAAGATTTTACCTGAATTTAGGAAGCAACACGACATTTCCCTGATTTTTTTAATGTAAATTTAAATTGATGGAACGACGTTTCAAGTAGAAAATACCTCGAACTTAAAAAAACACTAATAAAATAATTTATATTTAAATTCTTCTGATGATATGTTTTAGAAAAAACTTCAAACTTAAAAAACACCAATAAAATATTTTACATTTAAATTCTTCCAATGAAAGTGGGACTAAAATCCATAACATATAAATGAAAAATATTTTTTATTTTATTTTAATAGAATTTATCATCTCTTCTAAGATAATATATATATATATATATATATATATATATATATATATATATATATATATATATTTCTCTATCTACATTCCCCCTATTCCTATCATAACTTGTAACAAACATTTCATTGATAAGGAAGGTGCATTATAGCTGAACTACAAAATATATATTTGTCTATATTGAGTTGTAGTGCATATTTTGATAAAATCAAATGACTATGTATTGCAGAATAAATATATATTTATTGACTAAAAATTTATTTTATCATTTTAAAATCAATTTTGTCACGTACTCCATTTCAATATGAATTATAATTAAAACTTCAACCTTCAATAACAAAAATCAAAATATTTTACCTTTTTTTTAATATATATTTAAATCGATTGAAAGATGTCTCAAATAAAAAAGACTTGGGACTTTGAGAACACCAACAAAATAATTTACGTTTAAATTCCGCCCAAGATAATGGGGGCTAAATATTGGACTTTACATTTCCTCTATTCCTATCATAACACGTAACAAACATTTCATTGATAAGGAAGTGACATTATAGCTTAACTGCAAAATTTAAAGAGTGAATATTTTGATAAATCCAAATAACTATACATTGCAGAACAAAAGTAGACGGTGAGTTCTCATCTCTTTACAAAAGTGGATACCTCTTGACACATATTTCAAATTTTATACCTCTATTTTATATAAGACTTTTTTATTTTTCAATTCACATAACTAATTTTAACTATTATGATTTCTAACACTTAATATCAACCTCATTAAAAATAATAGATTTCATCTTCTTTTAACATATTTTTTGACACACTCGTCATCATCGTGAAAGGTTCGAGTGCATGTGAGTTGTATTGTCAACCAAGGAAGCAACCACGCAAATTATACAGTTCCCATATTCCCGAAATAATTAAATTGTAACAGACATTTCATTGATAGCTTAACTGAAAACATTGTCCATATTAAGCTTGAGTGCACGTAAAATATTGTATATTTTGATAAATCCAAATGACAAGTGTTTCAGAATAAATATACATGAATGTGTGCAAAGAAAATCAAATGTTTACCAAATAAATGAGAACATCCTTTATTTGTATATTATATAAATAAATAAATTACAATATAATTTGCAATTTTTTTAATCACTTATTAATAAATATTTATCATCTTCAATCCTACCATGAGTATCTCAAATACCACAAAGATTCTAACTCGGAATAAAAATAGATTCCATCCTTCTTAAGACTACGTGAACAATTTTTGACACACTCTTTGTCATCATGTTCAAAACTATAAATTTCGACGGTCTTTTCAATATTGTTCCATTTGAAATAGCACCAAAACAACGTTGATCCACTAACATTGGGTTTAAATGACCAACGTTGGTTTTGACCACTTGCTAGAGTTCTTGCACCTAAATCATTATCCTTGGATTGGCAATGAACAACAGCATCGACACCCAAAAAATTAATAACAGTCACAGTTGTTTCTTCAGGCCAACGATCTATTTGGGCTGCTTGCACATGAACCATAAGCATATATGTTGTTGTTATTACCAATAAAGCACTTATCAACTTCATGTTATTGATTCTTGAGATATGGAATTGAGGTGACAACTTTAGAGTTGGTTTTTTTTTTTTTAAGGTTTAGAGATGGTGGTTGGGTTGAATGATCAAAATTATTTTTTCCCGATTATATAGATGATGGTTTAGAAAGAAAGAGGTCAAATGCATTGAATGTGAAATAAATTCAGAAATTAGTATTACCAAATCAAGGTTTAATATCCTCCGTAACCGTAGCTAATAAAATACATTCAAATGTTTCCATTATGATAAATTTTTTATTGATTTTGAAAAATTGTGTGTAATTTTATATACCTTTTTAGGTTTATTGACATTTTAGGTTAATTAAAATCAGTTGTGTGTATTTCAATACTTTTCTAAAAATATATATATATAAGTTTGACATAAACGAAATTTACGTGGTTGATTTGATTATAGGTAATTTATCTATAATGTTTTAAAGAAAATTTATACATCACCTTGAATTATATATAAAATATTTTTAAAAAGTGTATGAAAATAATAAATTGTACAAATTTACTTATCCTACTTGGACCAAACCTGAGGTAAATACACAGTTATTAATATATATTTCACAAAAATAAATAAATAAATGGTAATAATATAAAAGTTGTTCGTAAAATATAGATATTGTTAGATGAGTTAATTATGGTAGTATTTATAATTTCTCCTAAAAAAGAAAAAAAAAACTATTCAACCTTGCTTTATATATATATCACATTAATTTCAAGTTCTCATTCCAATATTCAATAAAAAAACTCCAATTTTACATTAATTAAAAAAATGTTTAAATTGACTAATAAAACGTCTAATTAAAAAAAAATAGATTTAAAAATACTTCTAGTGTCTCCAAAAATGTATTTTGTTTTTAGTCGTGTTACACGTACATTTTTTGCTTTTGGGCTTTGTATTTTATTCTTAACTCTTATAAATTTTATTTATATTGAAATTGGTCTCTGCAATATATAAAATATTTGACTTTAGTCCTTTTAGATAAAGACTAAAATGAATATTTATATAAATTTAAAGTTAAATAATGTATATTTGTAAGAAATAAAAATAAAATACAAGAGATCAAAAATAAAAAGTATATATTTTTAAAGAAAAAAAAATAACATAGACTAAAATTAAAAGGTGATACATTTGGTGGAAAATAAACATATTTAAAACCTAAAAATATATCTGAATGAGTAAGTAAAAATAAAAATAAGCACTACAGTTCATTATAATTTAATTATTTGTCATCCATACTATACTATTATAAAAAAGAAATTGAATCTCCTATAATGGGTAGTTTTGGTAACTTTAATCTATTTTGGGAGAAAATTAGTAATTAAAATAAAGTAATAAAAACTATTTAGATTAGAGAAAAAATTTAATTAAGAAAGATATATAAATAAGGTAGTGAAAATTAAAGAAATTCAAAATTAGAGGATCATTTTTTATCTTAAAAAATAGTAAATTTCATCTTCCAATTTGAACTCGTAAGGTCCATGATTCTACAAGAAATCAAGCTAACAATATGGTCCTAGTAATATCTATAACTTAAAGACAAAGTAAAAGGATTTTAATCCATAAAAAAGAGACCTATTTTATATGGAAAAATAAACACTGAATATTTTTTGTACAGAACGTGACATCTTTGTTTCTTCCACTTAAATGGCAATAAATACAATAATTTTTAAAATTTGTAAAACAAAATAAAAGTCAATCTGTTTCAATGGAATACACATTAAAATGCATAATTTCATTTCCATTTTCATAAACACAATAAAAAATTATTGCTAAAGAAATTAGTATATATATATATATACAATAATTATGCATGCTTCTATTTCCAATGGTCCTGAAAAGGAATCGCCCTTTAAAGACTACTATTCTATTTTTAAGGTGTTTGACTTCTCTACGTAAAAGAGAAATTTTAAATTATAAAATAAAATGTAGTATGGTAATCAATCAGACATTCAAGTAAAACATATAAATTATATATTAAATTTTAATTATTTTATTATAATTGATTTGTAACATACAGTCTTTTAACTAATCTACAATAATATATATATATATATGTATATATATATCGTGTTTAGTGAATATAGTAAATTATATAATTATTATTTAGATCATATTTAGGAGACGCAATATTAATGAAATAGATATTTTTATTTTTATTAATTTGTAAAAAATTATCTTTTAAATTAATTGATAAATGATAAATATTTATTTAACGAATAATTTATATGTAAAACTATAATTAGTGTATTATAATATTTTTTTTTAATGTAATACATGGTTCTCTTTTCTTCTTTTTTTTTCAATCACAAATATAAGATATAAATTCGAACCGATAGTCCAAACATAATATTCAAATACGATAATATCAACATTTTTGTCAATTAAACTATTATTTAAGAACACATGTTTCTTCTTTAATCAATGAATTTGTGAAAGTTTATTCAATGGACAAATGATAAACATTTGTGCCCTACATAATTTATAAATAAATAAAAATATTCTTAACAAACTTGGTTTTGTTAGCATTTTGTGATAAAATATTTCAAAACTTGAATTTCTAAACCAAATCAAACAACTTATTTGTAAATAGTTCTATTTTTTAAAATTAACTCAATCGAGTCATTACTCATTTACTCCGTTGTTGATTAGAATTTGTTGAATAAAAAAACAATAGTACATGATTATATTTATATTTTATAAAATAAGTTTTTAAATTTTTAAAAGGCTTAAATGCAGTTTTATTCTTTTATTAAATTTTATTATTTTTTTGTCTAGACTCTCTAATTAAGTTTTTTATTCAATTTTAATTCTCCAATTTTTTAATTTTGAAATATTTTGTCCAACTTTCAATTTAACATTCAATTTGGATGATGTGAAAATTAAATTAAATGACGTGAAACCTTGTCATAACTATAATTGTTTTTTTAGTTATTTTAAAATATTTTCAATTTCAATAAATCTAAAAAGGTTATTTAAATATTTGAATTTTTATAAAATAAAATAAATTAAAATAAAGAAAAATAAAAATATAAAACTTATTAAAAATAAAAAATTAGAAATTGAAGAACCCTAACTATATCTCTTATTAAAATTCCTCCACACATAAAACCAACAATTTGCTAATGTAGTAATGAGAGGGTAAGAAGATGAAAGGTTAAGAAGCATTGATACAAAATTTTCTTGCGCAGGGGGAGAAAAGGAATGGAGTGCTTCGGTATTTTCTTATTCTTCTACTCTGTTCATTCACTTACTTCAACTCAATTCCCAACACCCTCTATGAACTCAATTCTAATATTGTCCGTCAAATTACTATTGCAATATTTCTGAGTTTGGGTTCTTCAAACTTTGTTTTTTTAATATTTTAATTTGTTTTATTTATAAAAACTAAAACAATCATTTTTAGTTTAATTGAAAATGTTTTAAATAAGCAAAAAAAAACATTTAAAAATATGACATCACTACCAGCTATTTTAATTGCTACATCATTCAAATTGGATGTCGAATTGAAAGTTGAACAAAATGTCAATTCAAAAAATGAGGGGTCAAAATTAGGTAAAAATAACGGAGAGCCAAAATTACAAATTGAAGAAAAAGGGAGACTAATATTGTATTTAAGTCTTTGGTAAATATCAATTAGATTGATATTTACTAAACTAACATATTATTCATCAGCTTAATTTGATTTGAATTTTGTGAGAATTACATAATCAAGCTGTATATTTTTAGTTGAATCTCAATTTGTGTCTATAAAGTTGAACTAAGTTGACTCGTTAAAATCCACTGATTATAATTGTTAAATAAGTTTAAAATGTAATTAACATAATTTTTTTCTCAGATAGATTATCTCCACCAAAGGTAATTCAAACATGTTACACACTATAACACCACATTGTGTAACTATAGCTCATTTCTCTAGACCAAACTCAGTTTGTATTTTATTAACTATAATTAATTAAAGATAAAGTGAAAATAAAGAAAAAAATCAACATTTTTTAGTGGTTCTAATATTTCTCAAAAAAATTGAACACAAAATCAACCCATTTCACCCTTATCAATAAAAAATTGTTGAATATAAAAAATAATGTGAAAATTTTAGCTATTTGTATAGATTTTATAAAATAAGATTTGAAAATTTTAAAATAAGATTTAAAATATTTAAAATATCAATCACATTAAACCGAACCAAATCAACATTTTCTTCATCAATATGATTAAATTCATATTTTGTGTGAAAATATTTACAAAAACAAACTTTCGAGTAACTTTAATGAAATGTACTAGTTTTCCTTTGTCAAAAACAAGAGTTAAACCTATTTCTGTGCGTCGTGATTTCGTGGTTATGTATTATATGTAGGTTGTGTGCTATTTCTACACATATATGTATATGATAAAATATAATTTTACATTTCATATGGGATCCTACAGTTAATTTTAGGATCTTTTCCTCTCCTCAATCCTAGGTAGGATCTCAATTTTGACAACTTTTATCCTGAGCTTTATGCCTATGGCCAAGTGCGTCCAACCATCCAGCATGAAAAGAAAGATTTAATTGACATGCTTTCCAATGTATGGTAATACTGATTTCCATGACCAGAAAACGACCAGTTTCGTTAGTTTTTCATTTAAGAAAAACCAATTCATAAATGAAGACTGTAATATTATGCTCCCCGAAAGCTATAAAACAATTTATGCGGACGAACCCAAAAAATGAAAACGTTATATATATATATAGCAAAATTGAGGACACATGTGCCTTCGGTAACTGACTAACTGTAGTAAAATCTGAATATATCATATGCTGGAGTTGTGTAGCACTGACAGATCAAACGATGTTGACAGAATAAGATAGTGTAAATGATAGAAACTCAGAGACAGATAATGATAATAGGCTAAGAGAGACAGATGCAAGTTTCTTTGATTAATTAATCACTATAACAGAAATTCACACTCTAAATGAAGTTAGCGTATCAAGGGCACATGCCAAGGCTGTCCCATAAGCCATAGTCCTGAAAATTGTTCCTTAAACACATAACGCAACCTTATCTAACCTATCCTACAGACTCCAAAAACATCAGACTTCTAATTACTTTTGTTCTACCTGTAATAAATATTAACGAGATAATATATTGTTCTCTTCCATTATAAACTCTAATGGCTGAAGCCAAATAATTAGAACAGAATGAGTGCATAAACAACCTCTTTTTACAAGTTTACCGTCCAACAAGAGTCGGTATACGATAAAGCAGTAAAAACTCCATGCTAATATGGTAATGCTAGGGTAGTAAATAGTAATACCCAACACAATTAAACTGGACAAACCAATTTAATAAGGAATTATTGTTTCCGCATGGGTGAAAATTGGAAAGATAAATGCAAAGTATATCTACATTGCAGATACAAGAAAGCTTTCAACAACTCACGTAAAATCTTATGTGCCTGAATTGTAGTATGGTAAGCAGGTGAAAGAGTTGAAGGGAATGTTAAATCAAGAGACAGACATAATAAAATTTCCTGAAGCTCATATATTGTACTCGGGGTAACAAAAATTAATCAAGACTGATGCGGAAAAATAGAAGAGATTTAATTGATTAGTTACTCGATATTACTTGACATGCTAATGAAATTTGTGTCAAGAGCCTATGTTAGAGTCCCAACCCAACAGCAGCACAATTGTTCGATGACACACCAATAACATATTACCTATATTTATTGTTCCATAGCCACCGTTTCACACGCACAATAGACATATACAAGAGTTAAATATATACTACTGCAAACCAAAACATTTAGAAGCCTCTACTACATTTGTAAGTTGTAACTGACACGAAACACTAACTTGGTAATTGATATTTTGTTTCTACCTCTAATCACAGAAGCCATAAGATTTTAGCAGAATGAAGGAAGCAGCCACGCAAACGTATATTCCCCCTATTCCCATCATAACTTGTAACAAGCATTTCATGATAAGGAAGGGAGAGTGTAGCTGAACTCGAAAATATTGTCCATGTTGAGCTTGAGTGCACGCAACGCAACATTTAAAAAGTGAATATTTTGATAAATCCAAGTGACTACATGTTGCAGATAAAAACATGTTATCTAAGTAAGACATCAATATATGTAATTTTATATCTATATGGTCGATTTTCTAGAGTGATCATTTCTTGGTATAATCTGCCTTAGATTAATTATTAAATCAGAGCACATAAACTAGCTATATAATTTGGGGTTGCTGTAAGGAAATTTCAACTTTAAAATATCTATAAAGCAAAAGTAGATTCTTTTGGTTACTTCCTAGGAATAGCTTCGACTACAAAACTGGCCTCACTAAATTCCAGTCTTCAGAGTCAATTAGATAACTAGACTTTCCTTCTTCGGTATCAAAACATGGAAAAGGATAGAAAACAAAGTACTTTACAAAAATAGCTCTGACCTAACTAACAAAAAGACATTATACTACGTTCTGTGAATCTCTAAATGAGAAAAGGAAGGTCCAGAGAAACTACAATTTTAATGCCAGTTAATAAAGGAAAGGATGACATCCATCTAATGTTGAATAAGAAATTTATTGCAGAAAGAAAGGGAACATTTCTTTCTTTACCTGCCAAATTTTCAAAAGGAAATTTTATGCTTTCTAGCTACCAATTATACCCTCAAAAGACTTTACCATCAAGAAACTCCTAATCTTCAACATAAAATACTAATATATGCACATTATTCTCTTTTATAGCCATCCCCCTCTTCAACAGCTGTGTCAAACTTTTCTAACAAAGGATCGTCCACATCATTCCTCAACTTTACTCTCAAATCATCTTCTAATCTCTTGTTTGCTAAAGTGGTTATTTTACACAAGAATAAATTACTGAGAAGAAATGGAACAAAGCATATATAAAGGGAAACAAGATATCTTCCCATTTACAAATATGTAAAGGAAAAAGTTGGCCTAATGCATCAAAAGGTTTTCACATAAATAAAAATTCTACAATTTTATGACAATGTACAAACATGTTGTCTATAGTAGGGAAGGAAGACCCATGTTTTCAAAAAAAAAAATCCTTCTTTTAACAATATTAACTGAATTGACATATTGATAATAGTAATAATTTTTTTTAATAATATTACTACTACCACATAAACTTAGGAAATGCAAAAACCCTAAAGCTTTTCATGGTGTAATACTAAAACTATACAATTTAGAGCAAGATTTCAGTAAAACCATTTAGAGCAAGATTATAATATATGTAGGACTTTGTTTATTTGCTTTTGTGATTAATAAAAGATACATGAAAGAATTTAATGTACTTTATGTTGAAATATAAAGTACTTAAAATTCTTTTACCAACATTTCCAAAGAAAAATGATCACAAAAGCAAATCAACGATATTTTATTAATGAATATGCTCCCAAACAGAAACTCAATCTTGTGTAAAAAAAGCACAAAATCAATCTAAAAAAAATTGCATCTAAGCATTGGTAAGGTATAAAAAGTGCCGGCTTGGTCCAGTTGGCCTTTATCCAATATTTACTTACACTATAACAGAATCTCATTAGTTTGATCGAATGATCGAAGCAGTAATTACTCTGATCAAAATCATTGACAGTAGAACTCCTGATCAAATTGTCGGCAAGAAAAGACATATCCACCTATCAAGTAGCTACCTTGCAACACCATTGTTTGCATGAATAACGTGTCTTTCAAAAAAAGATAGATCTTTCCTTAATAGCTCACTCATCACACTACGTTCTTCCACCTAAACCTGAATGCGTGTCCTCGTCTTCCTACCAAGCATTTCTTCCTATTTAAAGTGAAGGTTTCATCTCCTACACCCATCTGTTCCCTGCCTGCAACAAACCATTGTCCCGTCCTACAATTGCCTCAACCCAAAAGTGGCTTTATCTTCAGGCTCTGTATAACCTAATAACTACATCCCCAAAAACCATGAGAAGCCTAATCTTTGAGGAGCCTGAAGCCGGGATTCCAGGATATGCTTCAAGCAGTCTGCGCTATGC
Organism: Cicer cuneatum; assembly: GCA_037974295.1. Taxonomy (NCBI): domain Eukaryota; kingdom Viridiplantae; phylum Streptophyta; class Magnoliopsida; order Fabales; family Fabaceae; genus Cicer; species Cicer cuneatum. Next base: position 66,193,789 of record JBBPBO010001986.1, on the reverse strand, counting down.
CTGGCAATCCATAAGAGCCCCGGTGATAATACCACTTATAAAACTAGCAGTCACACTATGCTCAATTATGTCAGTCATGCTATTTCTTGAAAGAGTAGGCATGGCAGCCGTAATCTTGATTGTCAAGGTGCTGAGGAAGAAAAAATACACCAAGTACAAGTTGGATGCCATGAAACAGAACATAGAGAGAAACAAAAGATACCCCATGGTGTTGATCCAAATACCTATGTATAATGAGAAAGAGGTAACTTTGCTCTGTAATTAAGAAGTCTTGCAAATAATGCATTTTTGTATATATTATTTGGCATATGAGCATATTTAGCATTTGATATAAGATAACCTAACCCAAAATGCTGTTCAAGTTGCCTGATCAGTCACAAATATACCTAATTCTCAGCACATCCTTTTATCATTTGTAAATAGTACAAAGAGTTATGGTAGGCTTTAAATGGAAAGAAATCAACTAGATATTGTGTTGTCGAACATTTCATTTCCTAAATAACTAATTCCTTTACTCCTAATTACTAATATTTATTCATTCATTTGGGGGATGGGCGGGGTTGGTTAATTTATGCACAATTAGCGTTACCAGCAAAGTCTAGCATATTTTAAAGATCCTTCACTAAGGGTGTCCTTTTAGACTGTCACTCATTATTTTAATATACTTTAGCATCTATACAATCATACACATAATAAATCACAGCTAACTAACAAAGTAAAGGAACACAAGTTGGTTACTATTGCAAAAAATAAAGAGTTTCCATTAAGATGGAATGATGGATACAGTAATGTTGGGAAATATTAAAGAGTAAAGATGAATTACCTCAGCTAAAAAATAATAATTTCTGCTTCCAGGTCTACAAGCTTTCAATTGGAGCAGTTTGCGGGCTTTCTTGGCCAGCTGACAGACTCATCGTTCAGGTTCTGGATGACTCAACAAATCAAGTCTTAAGGGTATCCGATTAATCCATTAAAGCTTCATTCAAAATCCAATATGCTTGTGTATCTGTGAGTGTGTGCAAAGTTATAGTAAGTTAGTAACCATGAGTTTTCATAACATACAGGAATTGGTTGAGTTGGAGTGTCACAAATGGATGCAGAAAGGTGTGAATGTCAAGTATGAAACAAGGAGTAATCGCAATGGCTACAAGGCAGGTGCCCTAAAAGAGGGTTTAGAGAAGCAATATGTTGAGGATTGCGAGTTTGTAGCAATATTTGATGCAGATTTCCAGCCAGATCCAGATTTTCTTTGGAAGACAGTTCCTTACCTTCTTGAGAACCAAAAGTTGGGTTTGGTTCAGGCGAGATGGAAATTTGGTAAGTAACCAGTAATATCACCTTGTTAAGCTGTAGCAGCCACATCAGTGTGACAGGCTGACAGCATGTCTTACTAATGAGTCCAATAAATCAAAGTTTTTAAACACTGTTTTCATGTCTGCACAGTTAATTCAGAGGAATGTATGATGACCCGACTTCAAGAGATGTCACTTGATTATCATTTTAGCGTTGAACAGGAAGTGGGCTCCTCAACATACTCATTCTTTGGATTTAATGGTAAGTCAAGATGCTCACCAGATTAAATTCAGACAAGCACATTTGCAGATTGGCTTATATAAGCATGCTATAAAACATACAGGGACAGCAGGAATCTGGCGGATTCAAGCAATAAAAGATGCTGGAGGATGGAAAGACCGAACCACGGTGGAAGATATGGACCTTGCAGTTAGGGCAAGTCTGAAGGGCTGGGAATTTGTTTTCGTGGGTGATGTAACAGTGAGTTATCCATTACTGACTAATATCTTTGGTACAATATTGTGCTTAAGCTTGATTTAATACATAAATCACCCCATTCTCATGAGGAAAAAATTTGTTGCTTACTAGGTGAAAAATGAACTACCAAGCACATTTAAAGCATACAGATTTCAGCAGCATAGGTGGTCATGTGGTCCAGCCAATCTCCTTAAAAAAATGACTAAGGAAATCCTCTTTTGCCAAGTATGTAAACTCTAATTGCCTATTCAACAACTAAAACTAAATTCAATCCTTGAAGTATCAAGATTTACTCTCTTTCCTTGATTGAAATTTATATCATGTGTATCATCCAGAGAGTATCGCTTCTGAAGAGACTTCATCTAATCTATGCCTTCTTCTTTGTGAGGAAAATAATTGCACATTGGGTCACGTTCTTCTTTTACTGCATAGTCATACCAGCTTGTGTGATAGTTCCAGAAGTCAGTCTGAAAAAGCAAATTGCGATATATATCCCAGCAACCATTACAATTCTAAATGCAGTCTCCACCCCAAGGTAATTGATTTCCCGAAATTTAAAATTCAATCAGTTTCCCTGAGTTATTTAAATCATTCTACATTCACTTATATATGGGACAGATCCATGCATCTTGTAGTACTCTGGATCCTCTTCGAGAATGTCATGTCACTTCATCGAACTAAGGCAGCAATTATAGGACTCTTGGAAGCCAATCGTGTCAATGAATGGGTTGTGACTGAGAAACTTGGTAATACTATGAAACAGAGGAAGAATGCTAAGCCATCAACATCAAGAACTCCATGGTTCCGAATTACAGAAAGGTACCAGCTGCTTTGTAGCTAATCTCTTTAAATAAAGTAATTTATTCAACCAACACAACAAATTTCCATTAAATCATTCAACAATTACATACAGGAAAAATAGTTCAGATATTTTAAAATAAACTTAGAATGCAGAGAAAACCCCAAGCAGAATACAATTATTATTTTTATTACTCTTTTTTATAACAATTTGGACTTGTGATGATGTAATAGACATTAGAAAGCGTGATAAAGAATGCAGTTACAATATTTGAGTATTAGTATACTTTATCAGATGCATACTTATGACCTTTTACTATAATCAACAGGATCCACCTATTGGAGATTATAGTGGGGATGTATATGCTGCACTGTGCAATCTATGATCTGCTCTTCGGACATGATCATTTCTTTATCTATCTGTTGTTGCAGGCAGGGGCTTTCTTTACTATGGGGTTTGGGCTAGTGGGAACAATTGTACCCAACTAAAGCTTAACGACGGTGATCAATCGGAACTATTATTGTATCAGTCTGTTGTGCATTGTGTTTCCGAAACTAGTAGTCTAATGTTATTACCTATAAGCATATAATGGGCAGTAGTTACTTACCTAGTAAAACCAACCCATATGATGGCAGGAACTCTTCATATTCATGGATTCCAAGCAGAATAAAAGTATTTATACATGTTTATAATATGCAGTTTAAATTTAAATTAGTTTATTGTCCGTTCAGTATTACAATGTTATATTTGTTCGGGGGGGCCACTCCATGAAGCTTCTTTCTTTTCTGAAATCAACTCAAACTATTACAACTTTGTTAGTAAGTAGGTTTTATTATGCCACATCAAATATGTCATATTTTAGGATAAAAGGGAATAGGAAAAGTAAGAGAAATCGGTTAGTTAAAAAGATAGGGAAGTTAAGTAGTTAGAGGGGATATTGTGTATTAATAGGAGAAATAAGAATAGATGGAGCTATTGGGTGCATTGCATAATTGTTCTGAAAGGAGAGGACAGATCCTTGGGAAGGGAAACCCTAAAGGTGAATTCTATTCACCATTTTCTCAGTTTTCAAATATACATTCTGTATTTTTATTCTTTCTATCTTTGTTTCATTATTAATTTCTCTCAGTTTGTAACGAACACAAAAATACTGCTGCAACTTTTCCTGTAGAATGACTAGAAATTTGTGTTTTTTGTGCAAAAACTTTAGACTGGCATCCTCTATTCAGATAAGCATACGGTTGCATTCATCGAGACTAGCTTGAACAACTTCAACATGTTTAATAATTTGACCCAATTAATGAAGTATCTAAGTTTCAATCATCCGTTTTGTCAAGAAAAAAACATTCTAGGCAAATGCAGATTCATCACATGCCAAGACTTGATAATTTGTACTGAACCCAACCTACTGCATTATGCTCCTTTCTTTACATCACATTTACAAATTTGAAAGGAAAAGCATTAATTACAGATATAGAACTCACCAGGGTCGTGGGAAGTAAAATAAGTATCTAACCAAATATTTTTAAAACTATCTGGAAAAATAAAATACATAACCAAATCATTAGCATTTCAACTTTTCCAAATAAAACAAATCATATAAACATAGTCTTAGGATAAAGAATAAATGTGAATAAAAGTAATTCTGATTACTTAGGGTAGTTGATTAGTTATCAATTAGATAAATAGGTCAAATAAGGATAGATGGATTCATTATTAAATTTGATAGTTGCATGTGTAAGCAGAAAACCCCTTGAGAAGAGATCTATGTCCTATTCATATTCATTCATATAATATATAGAAAGAGATAAGATCAACTCTTCACAAACTTCTTTAAGGCCACAAATAATGAAAAATTGGAAATATGGTAAGTTATGGAGAATGCAGCAGTTTAGAGCTGAAAGAAACTTGTTTTCCGTAAACCTCCAATTGTAACCATCTTAATATGGTAAGTTATGGAGAAAAGCTTTCAATCCTAAGGTTGAAAAGATCTATATTACAAAACAAAACTTTCAAATCAATATTTTAAGCTAAAAAAATTCCTTATTGAGCATAGTGCTATATAAGGAAACACAGATGGGCAAAAGAAGTGATTGGATAAAAAATAAATATGAACAGAAGCAGTAGTTGATAAATCTGTGTAGGCATAGATAGTATTCTGATTTACTTTAGATCATCTAGTTTAACCTCGTACTGTTCACCAGTGGAGAGAATTTTGACACCAACCACACCCCTTTGCCACTCAGAATCTCCTACTAATACCAACCGCTCAGCATTTGTTCTGGCTGCACGTTTAAACACCCTAAAAGAGAATAAAGAGGATACATCTCATCAGAAGACTTGTGGAATTTTCAAGTATGATTTAAGAAAACTATTGTGTGGCATAATTAGCAGGATTTGACTCTATTACTGTACAGATTTGTTTCTCAAGTTTCCTTGAACAAATTTTATTATATACCAATTCCTTGTTCTCAATTAGATAGATTAGAAATAGCCTATATATACTGTCAACACCCTCTGTACTTTATAATCGAAATAACATATTCACACCTTTATCCTCTCTTTTCAAGTTAAAGCAAGAGAAAATATACAAAAAACAGCCAAAGCTTTTTTCCACTAGGCATACTCAGCTACACCGACCAAATGATGGCACGATACTACAATAAAGTCCTAGACCGTGTCAAAAGAAAGACCAAAACTGAAACAAAAATGAGAAGAAATTTATACCATTTAAGTGGTTTGCTTTCCAAAACCAAGTCAACACTCTGTCCTTTTTCTCTCAGAATGTTAGCAGCCATAGCAGCATACCCTTGAAGTTCTTCATCCAAGGCACAAACAATGTTATCTACTTGCAAGCTGAGCTCTGGTAGCAGACCCTTCTCTCTGAGCAACTGTTACATTAAACAGAAGTAGAGCATAGTTGAAAAAGGCGGGAAACAAAGTCTTCATAAAAGTACGAAAACTAAAATTAAGATATCAGTTGGCAGAAAAATCAGAATTAATAGAAATTTCTGACTTGAAAGCAATAACCTGACTATGCATATAGGATAAGTCATAACTCATTAGTCATGTGCACAGCGCAAACTCAAGTACCCATTTGCAACTTGCATTCATTCCAAATTTAATAAATTTCACTAGTAAGGTGCGCGGTAAACACCAAGGTTGTGTTTGGATAGAGAAATTCATAATCTGAGGGAATTTAAAATGCAGGGGAAATAAGGAATTAAATTACATCAATTTCAATTTTTTCATTTGTAAAATTATTCGTTTGGGTATTTATTTTGAGAATTAAAATTTTGTGGCCATGCAACAATTCTTATGAATTAAAGTTGGTGAAGGCATTTCTCGATACAAGTAGAGAGCATCTCTATCATTGTAATGCATTTCAAGTTGCCAGGTCCCTGATTGGCATTGCCCAAAACAACTTTTCAGCAAGCCAACTCTTCCCAAAAGCAAAAATACATTTATATCCATGTATCAAGATAAAACATTAAGGTTGGATATTTTATCAAACAGCACTTGGACCATAAGGAAATCGTCATAGACAAGAGACCATGATCATAAGAATTAAGCCCTAGATGGTTTAGTATACTTTTTTTAAAAAAAATTGATGGTTTATTATACTTAATATGGCAGCTTCCCATTCCTTTTGCTACTGAAAAGTTATAGACTTACTTCCACTATGACTGCATCTCCAAATCCAAAACCACAAGCAGGTATGTCATCAGCACCAAAAGTTGAGAACAAATGATCATATCGGCCACCACCACAGATAGCTCGGAGCTTTCCTTCTCTGTCAAAACCCTACTGAAGAATTTAATCATTTGAAAGAGAGAAAGAAAAAACAACAGCCAATTTATACCAGAGCTAAAAATTAACACAACAATAGGAAACACTGCAATCAACGATGCCATGTTTTTCATATCTTGTAACTGCAATGGCAACCATGGTGAAAAATGCAATTTGGTTGCAGCAAAATATTGCCGGTAAAACTTTGGTATACTAATCAAGCAATAGCATGTAGTATATACTCTTTTTTTTCCCTTTCAGTTTTGATACAAATAGAATAAACAATTCAATAGGAGAAAAAATTACAGAATCAGGATAGGAATTCAAAAAAGCATTTTTTCTTCTTTGAGATCATGAAATAATATTATCACTGGGCATCTTACATGCCAAAGCCACTGGCTTCATGAATTTCAATGTATCATACTCTTCGCAGTAATCATGAGTATGTGTGAACTTCACAGTATCTTGCGAAAAATTACAAAGCACTTTTCTAATGTCAAAACTCATTTATAGTTTAAACCAATAACATGTATTTAATCCCAGTGTCAAAACCAATAATATCGAAATAATATTATCACTAGGCATCTTACATGCCAAAGCCACTGGCTTCACGAATTTCAATGTATCATACTCTTCACAGTAATCATGAGAATGTGTGAACTTCACAGTATCTTGCGAAAAATTACAAAGTACTTTTCTAATGTCAAAACTCATTTAAAGTTTAAACCAATAATATGGATTTAATCCCAGTGTCATTAAGCGTACCATAAGAATATAAATAAATTACAAAATAAAAGCCCCAAGAAACTTCTCAATATTTGAATGAACCTTTTGACACAATTGTCACAAAATCAGGTCATGACTCATGATCCAATTAGAAATGTATCAAGTAACGCAACATAGGTAAGCCACAAACTACAAGCAACAGTTTAGTCCAACAAGATCCTAAACTGTCTATATTAATGCAAACAATACTATCTATCTGGTATTAGCTATGAAGAAAGTCTAACCTCAAATACAATGCCAGTGTAATAAGCAAGGCCACGAACAACTGATGCATCAAATTGAAGCCATTTGGAGTAACCAAACTTTTCAGCCAGTGAGAATAGCTGTTTGAGATCAGCAATTGCTTCCCCACTGCCTCCGAGTCTCTCTAAATTCAACCAAATTTAGATTCATGGAAGTTGTACACTTGTTTTTTACAACCTAATACAGGTAAGTCTTTTATAATAACCTAATGGAGAGAGTATATGAATTTCAAAAATGGGCTTTGAGATGTAGGCAAAGAAACTGGATTTTTTAATCTAACGAGAGGGATATGATATGCAACAAAAAAATGGAAAGAAAAAACTTGATCCAGCTACAGCAAGTAGCACATCAATAATAATAGGAAATGGGGTCAAACTCTATGATACTCTAACAAGCTTACCATGTTTCCAAAATCTCGTCCAGAAAATTTTGGGAAAATGAAGCTACCATCAAAAAGAGAAAAAAAAAATAACAAAAACAATGTCCTTCACTACGCAAAGGAATAAACCTTCCATTTACACGCCATAAGCCCATAACTTAGGAAATTATATATATATTGGTATCAGAGCTCGCATCTATGTTATTAAATCAATAAACCTACTCTCAAAGTCTGAAGCACAAAGCTATAGCTGGCTATTATTTGTGTTTTTCAACCATTGACTATTAAATACGAGACTTTCAGGAAATTTGGTATACTATTGAAAAATTTTCAGAATCAATTTAAATGTAAAGGGTGAACCTTCTAACTCTGCCAATGACTTTACAGAAAGAACTAGCAATAGCTCCTCAATAGCCTCCTGTGATAGACCAACAGCTTTCAACTCTTTCTTTATCTCACCAACTGGAATTTTCTCAATCTGCATAAAATTTAAAATGATAGTTTTTAATTAAATGCAACTTCCATTGACAGCGAAGTCATACCTAAATCTATGGTAGACAAGGAAACATATTTGAAAATGTATTGAAATTTCAGTAGCTACAGAGACAGACATGAAATAAAAATGAAGTAAAGCATTGTTTGGAAATGTCAATAAGCTAGCTTATAGCTTATTAAACTAACTTATAAGCTTGTTGGATTAAATGGGATGTGTTTGGTAAACAAACTTTTCGTACCAGCTTATAGCTTATTCTGATACGTTATTTCAAGTAACGTTTGAGCTTATAGTTTTTTACATTTTCTTCCATTTATAATCTTATTATTTTTTTATCCTTATGTAAAACGTAATTGTCCCATTAACTTACCATTAACACACTCTCTTTCATATCTTCTTCTTGGTGCTATTACTTCTGGTTTTTTTTTTCCAGAGCGGTGTTATTACTTCTACATAACACATTCATTATTTCATTTCTTGCCAAAAAAATTTAACTTTCATGCATTGCAAGAATCTCTGCCAGAAAACACAAAATTGACAAAGGTATGCATTGCCATTTTTATTTTTAATTTTTTTTATACATTTAATAAATATATTTAAAATTAAACAACTGTGTATTTTTTTATTAAAAAAAAAAAAAAGAAATAGTTATGTACTTTTATGTTATTTTACAATTACAAAAGCTAAATTTATCACACTTTTATTTTAATCAATTAACTTTTCAGCTATAAGTTATAAATTATAAGCTATCGGTTATAAATTATCAGCTATAAGTTATCAGCTAGTTTTTCAGTTATCAGCTAGCTTATAGCTTACTTTTACCAAACAAAGCCTAAAACTAATACGGATCCAAAAATTACAGAATAATGGATAACCACTCCATATGACAGCTTAGGTTAGGACCAAAAAAAATACCACTACAAATTCACATATAAAAGTTCACAAAAAATAGCACACATAGGATGGCTATCATGATCTCCTTATAATATTTGCTTTTTAGGAATAAACAAGGATCTGGAATCTTAGAGTACCGTCAACTATTAGAAAATAAATCCTAATAGCCCCAATATGATGCATAACTCACTTTATCAATAATGACGCAGACCTTGCCAAACATATTCTCAGGTATTGAATAACACTTCAATACTTCTTGTAGAACCTGCAAAGAAAGAAGATATACAACAGTGACAGGGTACTGTTAAACTAAAGCCACACCTAGAACCACATGAATAGGTTAAAATGAAATAATTAATTGTTGTTTATTGCAGACTGTGCTAACCTAGAAAGTTGAAACATGCATGCAAAAATCAGGTGAACAAAATGATGACACTGCACAACATGCAATAATTGCATCCTGAATGGCTACAAGCATGCTGCCAAAATCGCAATAACAACCATAGCAAGGACTTGAAAAATGTAATATTGTCCTGAAGTATGTAGGGTGAAGATCTATAGTATTGGGTCCTTGCACAATTTAACTAAGCTTCGACAACACAATATGATTGAAATAAACCATCAGCCCCCTATTGCTGCCCTTAACACACATCTATTAAATGTACATGTCGGTGACTTTTTAAATTTCAACTCCAAATCCAGAATATAGCTAAAAAAAATTATCAGTTCAATCTACCATACATTTTGCAAGTAACTACAATAATATTTATATTCATTAAATTTGACGCCAGAAGCACCACTTAGCAAATTAACAGCTTTTAGGAGCATACATGAGTACATGACATTTTGTGTATCTTTAAGTAATATTAATTAATACAAACCCCTTGATCATTTAATAACTCCTGTGGAGAAGTGGACATGCAATAAAACAGCACTGTGGAAGGAAATTCGGTCTGTCATTTATAAATAGAGAATAAAACCCGCACCTTTCGACTAGAAACCTTAAATCCAACATCCGATTCTGTAATTCCTATGCGCTTGAACAAAGTAACAATGGAAGATATAAGCTCTGCTTCAGCCTACAACATGAAAATAAGCATAGTGTTGAAGTCCATATCAAATATTAGATTCCAATACATTCAGAGATATTATTAGTACCATAGACCAAAAATTTTAAATAAAGCACATAATGCAAACCAGCCACAAAAGTTTATACCAAGCATGCCGACGAATAATATGAATAACAAAAAACAACTCATTTCATGACTTATTATGAGGAACATCTTCATTACCTTGAGACCCAACTACAAAAAGAAGAAACAAGTTCATCTATTGTTGGAAGAGAGGAGTGAATGAATGAAATGAGAGCATTAACTTATCAAAGAACATCTGACCCATAACTGCTACATTAACATAATTAAATTGTCATTATCTCTTGATAAAAAATGGCATTATTTATGAACTAATGAAACCTCAGCTCAAGCTTCCTGGATCAATCACAAAACATTTGACCCCATTACAGAAGAATAAAAAATGTGTAGACCAGGCAGCCCATACATACCATAACCCCAGGAACACCAATGATATCCATATTCCACTGGTAGTGCTCACGACGACGTCCTCTTGTCATTCTCTCATACCGCCAACATTGTCCAACAGTGAACCACTTCAATGGTAGTGATATGGACTTCCTAAGAAGAAGAAGAAAGAACAATGATGAAGACGAGAAGTCGTTATTCACATTCAAGAAAACATGAGTAGTTATGTAGGTTAAACTGCAAGTTTTTAGGGATGGACATAAGTTCAAAACTCCAGATATACGTAAACCTAAAATGGGCATATCAAAATGAACTTTACCCTTTTTGTATCACCAGCCTTGCCAAAGAAGGAGTAAGTTCAGGCCTCAACGCAACCCGGCGATTACCCCGATCTTCAAAACAGTAAAGCTGCATAACATAAAGGTACATACTTTTATGTTTCATCATAAGCTCTTACTGTACGTTCTTCTCTTTTGATGGAACTTCTTTTTCGTTAAAAAGTATGCTATGACAATGGTAACTTTTTGAAGAATAATTCAACCATGCTTTCGTATGACACAATTGCCATTAAAGCACATGCATCACATAAAGACCATTGCTACCTCACACACATACTCATTAACTATTCATCTATATATGGGTCTCTCATATGCTAGCTGCTAAGTTGGGAGAACTCAACTGATTACCTTTAAATTACCTTAAGGCCACATCATGGCTCTGTTCAAGCAAATGCTAACTCCTATTGGAGTCAAAAACTAGAATGATATTAACAGGCCTCATTGTACATAATATATTGTCTGGTTCTCAAAATATTATCTGTCTACAAACGTAAGTAGCACGCAGAATAACAAAGACAAGCCTTAACTGCAGAAACACTGAAAAACATGGGTCAATGATCAAAGTTTTTAATCAAACATAAATGAACTTCTCCAAAAGCATTTATGAATTAGTGATAATAAATATCCCCTTTGATGATATTTGTTGACCACCATGATTCATGAAACCCTACTTAATTCTGCTGCTTCTACACTTACATTATAAAGACCCGCTTCAAGCTTATCTAGAACTAAAATAATGATACGTGGAAGAATGTGTCTTTCAAAATCTTGAGAATAAACTTCAAATGAGATATACTATCTTGTACATTCTCGTCCAAGATAATACGAAACCAAGTAGTTCATGACAGACATTGAACAGATTCACCACCTCAGAACTAAGCTAAGAAACACAAAGAACTAGATATTAAAAGTGTGAAGAGAAGAATACGTTCACATAAACTCATCCATACTAGAAACTTGAAGGTACACAAATTTGGATACCAAAAAGAGTGGAGTGGAAAGTAATGGGATGAAATGAAATGAAGCAAAGCAAAGTCAAATGGAACAGAAAGGAATAAAGTTACTATTCCATTGTTTTGGGTACTTGAAATATAGAATCGAGAAAAAGAATTGTTCCATCCCATTCTCTTGATATAAGAGGGAAAGAAAAATTGGAGTATTGGATGGAATATAATGAAATCCGCTCCATCTTATTTTTAAAATCCAAAACAATGCAAACCTTTTATGATTCCAATCCAAATGTAAGAGTCCATTTGGTTCGAGGCAAATGGGGAAAGAGATTATTTTAAACTTTACTACCTTCGTTCCCTATTATAAGAAGAAAAATGGTGTATTTTATTGTCTTTGTTATAAGAAAAAGAAACACATTTCAAGGTGCGTTAATTGCTAAAATTCTTTTTATACCCCTATTTAATGTTGAGATGTGTTTCCTAAACACTCACATAGTAAATATAAAACATTTAATAATATGAGTACATTTGAAATAACATTGACATTTTCTAACATTAAAAAGCTCCTTTGTCTTTGTGATTTTTGTAATTTCTTCTTATATTAAGGACTAGACGGAATAGTTGTTTGGTTCAATTTTTAATATATATATATATATATATATATTAGACTTAAATACCACTTTATTAATTAAATATTACAATTTACAAATGTGTAAAAAGTTTATTACTTTTTCCCTTTATTAAAATCTCTCTCATCCCCACCCTTCTCATACCCTACCTTCTATTGAAATCTCTCCCCTCTGCAATGTTAAACCAAACTCATCCTAATTCAGAACAGCAATGTTAAACCAACGATCAATCAGTTGAAGAAGCAACGTCACTATAGTCACTATAGGCATGTCTAAATTGACTTATTTAAGTTTATCTACTTGCATAAGTACTTGTAAGATTGTTCGGGAGAGCTTACGAAAACTACTTAATGACATATCTATAACTTGTTTTTAGCTGATTTCTATATGTTCTTCAGGATAGCTTATGAAAATATCTTATAACTTATATGAAATCATTAGACTTTATTTTATCCATTGTTATAGAAAAAATTTGTACGTAAGCACGAAACCCTTAACGAAGCTGTTTATCTAAATATAGCAAAGTGTTAAGAAAAATAATAAAGCCAAAGAGTTACCTGGTCCTTAATCTCCTCCCCTGCTTTCCTAGTGAACAATGCCTCCGACTCAAGAACCGGAAAATCAATCTCCTCAAATCCATACAACCGCGACACCTAATCCTCACAATAAACCAAAAAAAAAAAATCCAAATCAAAACATCCAAACACAGTAACCAAGCTTATCCATAAATTAACTCAGCATTTCATTGATCAATTTGAGTCTAAATTCAAATACCTCTTTGAAATTGTTAAAAAGCCAGTTGCGCAATCGCATATCTTCGGGCGGGAAGTCACGCGTTCCCTTGGGAGGATTCACGTCGATTTTCTGAACTTCACCGGTGACCGGAGGACCGGGAGACAATGCACCAGAGCGACCGCCACTTGGAGATTCGGTCTCTGCTGCTTGCGAGAGTGCACAGTGGAGTCTGACATTAGATTGGAACGGTGAAGAAGAGAGTTGGTAGGTGAGTGAACGGAAGATAGGGTTAATGTAGTAATTGAAACGTGGTTGCAAAACGAGGAACGAACACGAAAATGGAGTTGCAGGCATGGCTGTGGAGTGGAGTGGAGTGAAGTTTAGCGTAGCTCGATGGAAACGCAGTGAGAGTTGGATAGGGAGGTTCGGATTTCATATTAATGGGCCTTTAGTAGCATATCCACTATTCCTAATCACCCAAATTTTATTTCTACAAAATTTTAATTCATACCCACTCAATTATACTTCTACCCCACTTTTTAATAAAAATCATGTTTTACCCTTTTGTTTAAAATAGATACAAATTTGTAAGTCTTTTAATATAGATTTGTGTTCCTAAAAACTAGAATTTAGTTTTCCATAACATAAATATATTCGAAAACTTATAACAAAAATTCCATAATAGAAAATTTAAATTTTTCGAAATAGATTTATATTTTTAAAAATTTTAAAACATGAATTTTCTTGAATACATTTGTGTTTCAAAAAAATTTTAAAATTTTCGAAATCCAAATTAAATTTAGTCGAAAACAAAAAAAAATTATTTTTTTAAAATAAAAAGTAAAATGAGTAGTTTAAGTGAAATATGAGAGAAAAAATATAATTTAAAAATATGGGGTAAGATTTTATTTGTTTAACGCTATAGTAATTGTAATTGCTACCCGCCCCCGCCAAATTGTTTTCGACACCCTCATAACCATTGTTTTACAGCTCGCTTGTTACATTTTTGTTTAAAAAATATTTGCTTTAAAAAAATAATAATAATTAATTTTAAAAATTTCTTTTAGTTCATTACAATTTTTGAAAAAAAAACTGAAAATAATGTCAAAATTGATTCAAATAAAAAATTGTTTTAAATAATTTTTCATAAAAAACATTTTTTATAACTGATAGGTAATAGCTGATATATATAACTTTTTGAAGTTAAATTAATTTAAAATAATGTTATAAATTTTATCCCTTAAAATAGAAGAATGACGCTAAGATTAATGTTACGTTTGGTTTATAATAAGATCAAGAATGTCTTTTTGCAACTTTTTCATCATATATATTCACTTTATTGAACTTTTTCATCATATATACGTTTTGTGTGTTTTATTTTCTTTCCATAAATTTGGTATTGATTTTTGTTGTTTCATAAAACTGAAAGAAACTTCGACACACATCTATATAAACCCAAGGTAACATGATGTAAGTTCGCAGTACCACACATAGTTATATAAGAGGAACAAAACCAAATCTCACGCGTCTATATCAGCTAAGAAATTAATTGACCCATGTTAACACATTTTTGCTTGCAATACAAGGCACAGAACCCCCAAAGAAAAGGATCGTGCGTTCGTAATCACCACCTAACATGTGCGACACGGTTTCCTTTAATTGTCGTTTGGTTTCTTAAATTATTGGATCTCACTGTATTTTCACAAGCTCGATCGTTTCTTTTTTATAAGACCATAAAAAATATTGCTACTTTTTTTAGAGGAATAAATTTAACACATTCTTCATTAACTTTTTTATTTATATGAATTTATTAAATAAATTAGGCTCATTTTGGTTCATCCATCGTTTATATGCACACACTAAATTCAATTTAGGTTTGATAGGTATATTGAGAAAAAACTAAAGTCCACGAGGAGTCATGGAGTAAAGATAAACTCCAAATAAGTTTATAAACAGATATGTGTGTATCATTTTATAAACATCTTTTTGTAATAATGGGTTAGATTCAATATATAAATATAAAATATATGGTATTAAGAGTCTATCAATTTGAACCACACATTATTTATTAGGATTGTTCGCAATGCGGTTTAAATTGATTATGAGGCAAAAATACAAAAATTAAAATACTTACGATTTTAGTTTGGTTTAAATGACATTTAAAAATACATCCGTTTCAAATTAATGTGATTCAAATTGTATCGAATTTTTATTATCCAAATTAAAATTATATAATATTAATTAAATATTATTATTAGTATAAAATTACGTAACAAATTTAAAACAAAATTATATTAATGGATTATGTTTGAAACATGTGTAATAATAATAAAAAAAGTATTAAATAAATAATTATTATTAATAAAAATTAATACTAATAAATAATAGACTGATGCAATATCTAATGTTAATAAAAAAATAAGTATAAAAATTGATATATATATATATATATATATATAGTTTGGTTTGATTCGGTTTTGAAAATTGAATTAAAATCTGATCTAATTCGTACGATTTTCATAAAAGAATATTTAAATACATCTAATAATATTTATTTTTTTAATTAATTTGCAGTTTTTTTAATTGTTTTCGATGTAAACACCCCTATAATTTATATCTACCCATCGTACATTCAATAATTTTATAAGGGTGCATGAGGGAGGAAGGATACTCAATATAAAAACGTAATACTACTCTTATCGGACTGCTTATGGCCAGCCATATTTGTCTTATTCTAAGTTTCCTTTGTGTGAAAACTAAAAGTCAAATTAAGGTGGATTGATTTGTGGTTGTTTACAAATGGAACTCTAACTAGCATAGTATCAACATCTTGCATACTAGTATGTGTATACCATGTCTTATCTACTATATAGCCTGTTACGAGACTAAGCTACGTATTTCGTACGAGGTTGCCCTAAAAAATCAAACAAACAAACCAAAGGTTGTCATTCTTTTCATGCTTGAGACAATTTGATATAATTGAGGCTTATGTGATTTGATTATGCGGTTAGATAATTGATTTTGATATAATTAATTTTAGTAAAAATCGAGTTGACCAAAAAATTATGCATACACATGCAATGACACTTGTTCATTATGCATACAAGTTAACAAATGGATTTACTATGACTTGCACTTATAATTTGATAAATATATATATGTTTATCGATTTTATATAAATCATAAACTATTTTTACTATATTCACAACTAACTTATCTATTTCAATTGTTAAAAGTGACAATGTAATTAAGAATCAAATTTATGATCCAGTAAATCCAAAAATTTAATCGAAATCAATTGACTTAATTTGATATTTTTTTTTCTAATTTTAGGTATGCTTATTATACAAACTTCACCTTTATTATTTTCACTTTTGATTTCATGTCATTTGAAACATTTCACCCAATATTAAAACTAAATAATTATTTTTTACTTCACAATATAAAAATGTGTTCTAGTCATATACATTTTGTAACCATTATGTATATAATTTTTCTCATTGTAATTTAAATTACTTGTTTTTTTTTTTGGAAATAAGTCATATACTTATTTGAATTGTATAAAAATCTATAAATTACTTTTTATTTTCTTCAGATTTCATAAAAAAAATTAAATTAAAATGTGGACTCAATCAAACCAAGCCAACCTAATATTTCACCTTTTTTAATTTGACTCAAACTTCCTAAAAAAAATGTTTAAAAAACTAAATCAAATCAACTATTTTGAATTCTTCAAAAAATTAACTATTTTTTATTTAATTTAAAAAAAAAAAAAACAAACAAACAAAAGAATTACGGACATCTCAAGTAAAAGTGGGTGGGTGCTGTTTTCACAAAGAAATTGAAGAGGACAGTTCTAGTAGACAAATCGTAATCCCATTCCCCAAGCCGAAGGGGGTGTGTTCACTCCGACTGGGTGTTGGATATCTTACCGGCTACGTACTCCAGCTGTTTTCAAAATATCCGCATCTCTAACATCAAATTGATCAAATATAAGGCGAGGATAATTCAACTTATAAAAATAAATAATTTAAATAAAAATATAAAACGTAAAATAATAGTATGAAAAATTATTATTTAATTAATGTGGGTTTAAATATATTTTTGTTTCTTGCAATTATAATATTTTTTTATTTTTAATCATCTTAAATTTTTTATCTTTAATTTATACACTTACAAATATAATTTCGTTTTAAAACAGTGTTTCAGTTCAATTTTTATTTCAAAAACTCTAACACCATTTTAAAATATTCTTTAAAAAATAGAGACTAAGTTTTGCAGTAAAATAAATTATATGAAGAGTCAATTCTTATTCCTTCATCTATTCTTCTACAATTTCACCACCGTACCTTTTTTTTTCTTTCTTCCTTCCACTCCACCTTCAATTTATTCCTTCCTCAACCTATCCACTATTTCATCTTCACTGCGCTTCCATTTCCCTTTTCCATCATATTCAACAACCTCATTATTCACCTATGCTTTATCATCACCATTATCTATTCTCATCAAATCATGTGAACGAGATTTGCTCCTTTTAACATCAATTTTCTTCTCATTATTAGGGAGAGCTTTTTAATTGGAGAATCTAGAAGATGGTCTTAGCGACGGAATCTTGTCGTTTAACTTTAGTGATTTTCTAACACCAACAGTGGGAGTTTTTGATTGAATTGAAAATGTCTTTGTAGACTTATATTTTGGGTGATGTTGTTGTTGTGTTGAATGAGGAAGAGTTTTGGTGATCTGTGTGGAGTGATTGGTGAGTTCACAACGGTGTAGTTTGTTACACATTATCACAAACATTTGGTGGGACCAAAGATATATTAACGTGTTAGAGTTTTTCTAACAGAAATTAGACTAAACGATTATTTTAAAATAAAACTATATTTGCATAAATGTGAACCAAACAAAAAAATTTTACTAGAACCAAAATCAATAAAGGTTATAATTATTACAAAGACAACGACATATTTAAACCATTGGTGTATAATTACATCTTTATATAGTGTTCATATGGTAACTAACATAATTACCTTCAATTTAATCATAACTAACTTGTAAGTATTTTAATATAATTATAATATATGTCTATTTATATTAAACTATAGACTTAATTGTAGTTTTGATCTCTCACTCGGATTTTTGAACCCAAAAAATGACAATTTGATTTATTTTAAATAATGTGACATACAATTTTATGACATAGAATAATTTAGATGCATTAATTATTCATGTCATTAATTAAATTACAAAAATAAAATTTTGCTAAAATTGAAAGTTAAGTTTTAGAGATAGTTTTATTACAATTTAATGGTCTTAATCATTTTACATCATCATTCAAATATTATTTAAAATATGCAACAACACAATTTTTTAGTTAAAAAGTCACAATAAAAGATAAAAGCTGTTAAATTTTAAAACACTTGATTTATTTTGTGAATTGTTCAAAATAGGAGAACTAAATCTGCAATTAAGTCTAATTATATCTAACTATTCCCACAAGTTGAAAGCAAATTAACAATTCTAACTCGGAAAGACAAATAGAATATAAAAAAAAAATTCCAAGAAAAATAATACAAGTTGTACATCTACTAAACAAAAACCTTGATATCATACTGTATGAGGCGAATAACTCTCATCGAAGTCTTCTGCCTACTTTGACGATAATTTAAAAATCTTTTAATGTCTTCAAATACTTATTCCATATAAAATCAATAATCTCAATCGTAGATCTTCAAATGTTAATTTGACTAACAAAACTTAAGTACCATATAATAGAAACAAAAAGAGAATAAAAAATGTTTAATTATTATATGTTACAAGCCCAAACAAAATAACAATTGTTTTATATTTATAATTTTAATCTTTATTTTTAAATCAACTCAAATGCATAAATAATTTTTTCTAATTATATTTAAGACACGGTAAGAATCTCGTCCATACTCCGGCACAATTCAGCCGGACCCAATTGATACTCGGTATTTCCATTTTCCTCCTATTCCCTCTTAAATTTCACACGGTGCTCCTCAAAGGTCATCATTGACTTTTTGCAATTACTGCCTCTGAAATCAAAGGGTAAACGAGTCAATTCACTGTAGTAGGTCCAGTCAAAATTAATTAAGACGTGAAAAGCCATTACTCTACTTTAATCAGCTTCCATAACCATATCCTTTCCAATACACGACAGAAAATTAAATACAATCATGTCACTATTCACATATACATAATCCACCTCACTGAGTGTGACTCCCTTGACCCCTCCCCTGCTATTTTTCTATAAATATTTTCGTTCCGTTGCTTCATACTTATTTTAGATTTTAAAGTCCTGTTTTCGAAATTAAGTAGCAAAATCAACCAACTTTTTATTCATCAAGATCAACAGTCACAAATGGGTCATGTTAGTTTCGATTTCACTTACTTTCTCTCCTTATTATTATCCTTCAAAACATTTACTCCCTTGTGATTTCATTTTTTTTTTTTTTTTAAAATTAACAGAAAGAAGAGCCGAAGAATGAGAAAAACGACGGTCTCGCTTCTGTCGTTTTGAAACTCGACTTACATTGCGAAGGATGTGTCAAGAAAATAAAACGCGCCCTTCTCCATTTCGACGGTACCAATTCTATCATCACTACTAATTCCACAATTTCAAAAACTTTTTTAATTTTCTTTTCGATTCAATTAAAAAATTGACGATGATACAGGTGTGGAAGACGTTAAACCCGATACGCCCGGTAACAAACTAACCGTTATTGGAAAAGTGGACCCCACCAAGTTGCGTGATAAATTGGCTGAGAAAACTAAGAAGAAAGTTGAACTCGTTTCCCCTCAAAACAAAAAAGACGTTACCGGCGATAAACTTCCGGAGAAGCAGAAACATGAGGAGGAGGAGGAGAAGAAGAAGAAGAAGAAATCTGATGACGAAAAATCTCTTAAACAGGTTAGCAATACTTCAATACGGTTGATTCATTTTCATCCCAATTAAATCACAATAGACTCGATTTTTCTTGTTTTTCCGTGTAGATTAGGTTAATTTAGTGGTGAATTGTTCCTCCATGCTTTGCTTTTGAATTTTCCTAACCGTTTAAATTTTCAATTAAATTTTTATTTTATTTTCAGTCGGTTCAAAGCACAGTCGTTTTGAAGATTAGATTACACTGTGAAGGTTGTATTCAAAAAATTGAGAAGATTATCCTCAAAACCGAAGGTTAGCTAGCAATCAGCATGACCTTACATTTTTAATTTACTACTATTTTAATTTTAATAAAAATAAAATTTATTTCATAAAGTTAAGACATAGGATGATATTGTGTAAAAGTTTTAAATGGTGTTTTCTCATAAAAAAAATATAAAGTTGATAGAGTATAATATAAGAGCTCATATCCACTTGTAGTTATAAAATCATACTATATGAATAATTAATGAAATAAAATTGTTGTTGCAGGAGTTGAATCGGTGAACATTGATGGAGAGAAGGATTTGGTAACGGTAAAAGGAACAATAGACGCAAAGGAAATTGTACCTTATCTGAGGGAGAAGCTGAGAAGGAAGGTGGAGGTGGTTCAACCAAAGAAAGAGGATGGTAACAATAAAGAGAAAGATGAAGGTGAAAAGAAAGGGGGTGAAAAAGTAATTAAGGAGGGTGCACCAAAGGTAGAGGTTAACAAAATGGAGCATCATGGATACGGACATCAAACTCCTATGTATTGGTACGATGGATTCGAACCGGGTCAAAGTAGTAGCAACTACCCGGTGGAGGTTCAGGGAGGGAATGTTAATCAAGAAGGGTATAATTATAATTATAATTACAATTATATGAATCAAGGTCAAGAAGGGTATATGGTAGACCCTCACCAGCATCAACAACCTCCATTCTATATGCATCCACATGATCCTCCTCCACAAATGTTCAGCGATGAAAACCCAAATGCTTGTTCCATGATGTAACCATTTTACAATTCAGAAGAGATTGAGACATATATTTTTGATTTGATGTATACACGTGCAAGTTGTAAATAACATTAAAATAGTAGTTTATTTATTTTGATTAATTTAGGATAATGTTTCTATGAGATTGTATATATTAGAAAAATATATAGTTGAATTATGCTATTACCGCATGGTTAGTGACGGCCTGCTGGGTGGAGAATCCCGTTCAGATGATGATTCGGGGGAAAAGACAAAAATGGAGTAGCTGTCTTTTGTTTCCTGTGTGTCTTTGATTTGTTTATGTAGTGCTAGGTGGTTTTATAAAAATCAATGTAGTCTTTGTTTATGTAGTGGTAGTATTTTAAAAATCTGATAATATAAAGTCACTTTCCGAGGGATCATCTGCTATTTCTATAAAACTTGAAACCAACTTGACCTCAATTTTTTTATATTAAATAAGTGTCTTCTGTTGGGCGTACTTTTCTTTTTTTTTTTAAAATAAACTTTTCTTTTTTAAAAAATAAAAAAAATAATATAATATATTAGTGATATGATATAAAAAGAAATATATAGATAAAATGAAATGTTATATGAGTGTAAAATAGTTGAAGATATACATATATAACGGATATATATCATCTCATAACATAAAAATGTTTATTTAGATGTTCAAATATACAAATTTTTTTCTTCAAGAAAACAGATACACACTTCTTAACTATAAATGAACTCAAAAAGTTTATCAACCATCGTGACCATAATTATTAAAATTGATATCCCTTTGTTTAGTCGGTGCACTCTTAGGATTAACTTTTTCAGGAAATAAGAATGAAAATTTTACTCTCAATTACTTTTAGAAATTGTGTATGCTTAGATTTATCGCATTCGTTTAAATTATTTGTAAGAATGGATATATGGTCAGTTACTTATATCTTATTTTCACCTTCATGAGAATATTTTATTCTCACCTGTCTCCTTAAGAACAAAAGCATGACAAAAATAAAAGTTACTTTATTCACAACGAATGTTTTATATTTTTGGGAGTTTTCTAACTTGGTAATGAACGTAGGAATTTATATCCATAACTTCACATCCTAGAGAGTTATTTTTCTAACCATGAAACAAATGTCCATGTCCTCTTTAGATTGTGTTTCAAATTGCCAATTTCACCGTGGCATATGAACAAATTCTAAAGTGAACTATTAAAATTCATATTTGAAAATCATTTGAAATTTTAACGAAAATAAATATTGTCTTCTGCTAGTAGAAACTCGCCATCTTTCATTTCTTTAAAGCTGAAATATTGATTTGGTCAAAACTATTTCGACAAAACAAGAAAAAACAAATAAATTTGTCTTAAAATTCAATTCATATTCATTCTCCTTATTTCTTTTATTGATAGATGTCAATCGAAAAATGTAATAATGAGGGTGACCATGAACTAAAACTTCTCAAGGGCGTCATAGACCATTGCTATATTTTATTGCAACTTTTAAATATTTGTCAACTGTAGACCATATATCAAAATGATTGATAGTAAAATATATTGTTTCATGGACAAGTGACGCCAAACACTAATAGTCTTGATTCAATATGAGGCTTTAGCTGTTGTTATGAGGCCTAACTTTTCTTAGTTATATTTAAAACGACTTATTAAATATAAGTTAGTCTTAGTTAATTTTGATTTTTACTAATAATTGAATATTAGATTAGTTATAATTCAGTTTTATTTGTTTTGTTACATCTGTTAGTTTTGATTCCTTTTGTATATATAAGACTTGAATTATCTTTTTTAGGAGTTTTTCTTTTCTGTAATTACCATTTTTTCATAATGAAAACATGTGAGATTTGTTCATAAAATTCTTCTTCTCTTAATTCAATAGGACTTTTCAAGTTCAAAAGTAATTAAAAATCATGTTTGGCAGTTAATTAAATAAATAACACACTTAAACAAGTAATAATTCATTCAAAGAATGGTTAAGTTCAACAAATATACAGTCGTGTAAATTTTGCTTCTTATTTATTTGCATTGTTTCCACAATAATGATCCAATTATTAGTTTCATCACAAAGAAGTAGTATAATCCAAAAGGTCAAGTGCGAAATAGACCTTTTAAGAGTGGCTCAAAATATTTCAGATTAATATTTTTTTTAATAAATTTTTTTTCTTTCAGTAGGATTTTTTACATCAAAGTTGATCTATCAATAAAATAACAAATAAGTTATTTATAAAGAGTCTAAAGTAAAGACTTTAGTGGCCTCTCCCTTGGTTCAGCCCCTCACAGTTGAAAGGGAAAAAAAAAACAATAAACTACTTATCTAGTATTTATAGACAAAAGAATTCAGTTATTAACATGAAACTCTTCCTTTTGTGTCAATGGTTGCTAGTGATAGAAATTTGACAGAATGTAAACACATTTGGAGGAAATCTAGTTGAGAGTTGGGACAAATCAAGGAATCCGGTTGAATCCTATGTACCATGAAGATTGAAGACATTGTTGTTCATATTTCAAGTGCTAAGAACCAAGAAGAAATAGATCACTATGAGGAAATGAATCCATGCACGGGTGCTAAAAGTGTAAAAAAAAATTGAGCTCTCACAAAACTAATTTTAATATGAGATTTTATAAATTTCATAACAATATTTTAAATAGAACTATTAAATTTCTGTAGATAATTTATTTTTAAACAAAATTATTTATTAAATTAATATAATTAATTATTTTAATATTTATTGTAACTATTAATTTTAAAAAAAATAGAGTAATTAGTATTTTAATTTTTTGGAGATATAAGATGATTGTCTTATATGTCCAGAATTTCATATACTAAGTACCAATTGAATTTCGAAATTCATCCTCGTATTTCTCACATTTTATAATTTAGAATGATCTTCTTGTTCTTTCATAAACTTTGAATTTGTTCAAATAAAATTTATACTGAGACTATTTGATTTCATTTTTTTTTGTCCTCGAACGAATTGACAAATATCATCAATAAACTTACATAATATAAAGTGAGATTTAGATTCGAATTAAATTTCACGATTATCGAATTCTGTCTTTTATATATATACAATGTTTGATTTTGTCATCAGTTGAACCAAAAGCATTCAATTTTTTCTACATAAATAAAGACTAAAGTTTAATAAAAGTTTTGTACGATATGAACTTTAAATATAGTGGTTTGCATGAAAGTTCTAGGAAGCAATGTGTCACAACCAAAAACCTTCTTCTGAAACTCATTACTCACAAGCTTTCAGATTTTTCAACTGCAAATAAAAACTGACAAGGACAAAATTCCAATTCCACCGACGGCTTCTGAGTCACATCATGTTAATAAGCAACCAATGACGCGGTTATGTTCCGCGTCAGCTCCCATGTCTTGGTTTGTAAACGCTTGCGTAGAGTGGGCCTAGAAAATCCAAGCCCATTCAACTAAACCCACTTATTTTCAATTTTTAAATAAGATTTTGTTTTTTTGGATTTACCCACTTATTTTCAATTTTTAAATAAGATTTTGTTTTTTTGGATTTAATTAGAACCACAAGAGCTTTTAGAGACTGTCTTAGACATTTGAATTAATAAAAGTTAATATATTTAGTTTAAATTTTGAATTAAATATATTATTTTTTATTAATTCAATTATCTTTTATATTTAAAATTGAATGTAGTATTTTATAAAGTCTTAATTTGCTACGAGTGAAACTGAACTAACATCCTATAAAACAAATATCTTAAACTCAAAGTTTGTTGATGGAAAACATTGTTAGGAAGAAAACAAAGACTACATTAAAGGTTTTCATTTAAAATTCTCTAAATATTGATAGAGTCAGTTAATTATCATATAAAACTAATTAATTAGGTGAAATAAAGCAAGGTATTTTATTACTTTTTAAGATACAAACTAAATTTTCGTTCATCACAGTTGCTATCTCCACGCCTCTCTATTTAAAATTTTGGGAAAATATATAATGTAGTACTTTAAATTATTATTATAGATTATAAAAAAAATATAATTTTAATACTTAATAATATAGAGATGATTGTTTTTTAAAAACACACAATCTATATGTTGTAATGAGAATATATATATTTTTTAGGCTAAATAGCACTCGGAGTTCCTTAACTTAATTTCAGTTAACGTTTTAATCTTTTATCTTTTTTTTTTTCCGATTTGGTCCTTTATTTTAATTTTAAGTGACAATTTGATCTTTTATGTTTTAAAATGTCAACAATATCATCCTTTTTTTTTTACAAAAATTCAAAAAAATCATCAAAATTTTCAACCAAAACCCATTAAATTAATTATATTATTTAATATAATACAAATTTCATCAAATTCGTAACTCAAATCTTCAAATAAACTCATACAAAAATTTCATCAAATTTCATTATTTATTTGATGTTGATAGAGATGGAAATATGAGTTTATTTGAAAATTTAAGTTTCGAATTTGATGAAATTTGTATTATATTAAATAATATAATTAATTTTATGGGTTTTGGTTGAAAATTTTGATAAATTTTTGTAAAAAAAAATGATAACATTATTGACATTTTAAAACATAAAAGATCAAATTGTCGTTTAAAATTAAAATAAATGACCAAATCGAAAAAAAAAATATAAAAGACTAAAACGTTAACTGAAATTAAATTAAGGGACCACGGTGATATTTAGCATTTTTGAAACTACTAAAAAATAATTTTTAGATCATCAGTTTTTTAAAAACTATAACAAGATAAAAACTTTTAAAAATAATTATTTTATTTAAACAAAAATGTTTTTTTTACGAACAAGCTAAAACAAACAAATTCCTAATTGTATTGAGAATTAAATTTTGGAGTCCATTCTAAACATAGGAATATTTGTTTAATCTTGAAATGCGGTAATCTTGCATATTCCATATATGACTGATTTCTGCCCCATCGTTTAATATGTTGAAGTATTTATTGTTCCTGAAGAAAAGCTATCAAGATACCAAATTAGCATTTAAAATTTCAATTTTCATAGTATTTCAAAATTTAATAATTTAATATAAACAATAAATTTTATTAATCTAACAATTAATTATTGACATAATATATTAATAATATATTAATCAAAAGCACAAAATTCTATATAATTTAGCTATTTATACTTATATTTTATTAAAATTTATACTAATTCTAACTGGCCGACCGAAGAGTTAAGTTTCTGAAAAATAGTATTCCTAGAAAAAGACCAAAACAAAACAGGGTGTACTACTAACGGGTGTGAATAACAATATCTAAGTTATTATTATTCATTGTTCCGAAAATGAATACCTAGTAAGGCCCAATAGCCAGTTCTCAAAAATGAAGAATCCATGGACTATATGGTGGGTGTATCAAACGAAATGTGTTTTCAAAATTCTTCTATTATTGGATGAAAAAAAATAAATCCTTCTATCACATATATATTGATCCGGCAAATCATAGATGATATTCTTAGGTATCAATATAGTTGAGATATCAATTTTATTAAGTGATATATTTTCACTCTAATTATTACTTAAGAAAATATTGATACAATAGGGGGAGAGTATATTTCAATTCTCTTTTCAATTTTTTTTTATTTAAAAAAATAAAATTAATAAAAATGTTACTTGGTGGTAGTTTTAAATTGACATAATGCAAAGAGCTCAACCACTTCGAAAGAAGTACTAGCAAAATACGGGTGTATTCGTATGAGTCACACATTATTTACATATTTTAGAGTAGTACAATATTTGATCAAGTAAATATTATGTAAGATATATTTATCTAAAATGTGTTTTTGAATACTGGATCTATACAATTGTTTTTCTTTTAAATCTTTCATTTTATATATTAGTGATAAATATATGACATGTATTTAGATTAACAATACATTCATCCCAAATGCTTTCGTCTATATTAAATTAGAAATAAGGAAAAATTATAGAAAAGTTAGATCAAAATATAGTTTTAACTAATTGATAATATTATAACAAAAAAATAATAATAAATACAATTATCCATTAAGAACTGAACTCAAAATCATTCTTCAAAGCAAAAGTCATTGAGAAATAATTTTTACTTATTCATATAGTTGTTGTTTATTAAATGTTATCTCACTGTTATGTACTTCTCTCACTTAGATTTTTTAATTTTATCATCAATGACTCACTTTATTTCTTTTTTATCAATGTCAATAAATTATAATAAATATATCAATGTCAAAATAATTTTACTATTAGTGGTTCTCTTATTTTGTACATACAAACTCAAGTATATTTAAATAAAAAATATAGAAGAATTTTAAATAAATTAAATTAAAACATTGTTTCAAATAATTGTTAATATTAAATATAAAATTAAAAATTAAAAAAATACAATTAATCATTAAAAATTAAATTTAAATCATTGATTAAAGCAAAAACAATAGAGAAATAAAAAGAAATGTATAAAATTTTAAATTAACAAAGTATTATTTTATTCATACCTTTTCTTGTTGAGCCGAATATAACTCTTCTTTTATTTTTTTTAATGGAAATTTTTTTTTCTTATTGTCACTTCTTAAAAATAATGAAAAGTGTAGTAGAGAAGAGTTAAAAAAAAGTAAAAACACAGCTTTATGTCACATCAACATTAAATAATAGTGACACAAAGACCTAACACCTTCATATTAATAAAAGGAAACAAAAATTGAATTAAGGGTATTTTTTAGCTTTTCAAGGTATAGATTTTTTTAGATATGTATAGATAGTTCTTTGAAGTAATTGTTTTAAAAAAAAAATATTTTGTCTTTATTCCTGCATATATGGATTTGAGGTATGAAATATTTTACATACGAATGAGTGATTTTTACCTCTAAATATGACATATATGAGAGTGAGACTGATTTCACATTATCTTTGATATTCTCATATTCATAATTATTAATTATTTTTATTCCCTCCTCTTCCTCAACATGTTGCGGTCCATCTTTATCTTTGTTTATGATAATTGTATTATTATTATTATTATTATTATTATTTATTATAAATATTATTATTAATTAATGTGTACATAGACACTGACATGTCCATTTGTCTGTTTTTTACTACTATTAATTGTGCATCAATACCAATGTATTTAATTTAATTGGACTTTTTTAAACTCCTTTTTCATTATTAGTTATATATATATATATATATATATATATTTTGTTTTTGTTTTAATGAGTTTGGTATGTGCAAGATGCGGTGGCAACTTGGCCAAACCTTATGTTTTCTTAGGAACCTATGTTAAGAAAAACAACAGTTCTTCTTAGTTCCCTTAAATTTGTGCCTCCACTATTTTGTCCTACAAGTGTAAGTCACGTTTTTCCATTTTTAAACCCTGCCTAGTTTGTTGTGGATAAAAAAATTGTAGTCTAATCCTATCCTACTTAGAATACAACATGTAAGTTGTGATTAACTTGGAAAAACATGGTTATCCCTGGATCCCAATGTTTGCTTCAAATATATAAACGTCGATATCTAAGATTATAATTGGTCACGTGAAACTGTCCCCACTGCTCGATAGTCATATTTTAATTACCATGATTCCATACAATATTGAGAGTTGCCTCATGGTAAATATTATTTTTATTAGAGCCTCATTTTATTTGATAATACAAAAGAATTTATATTTGGTGATTGTTCGTCAACCTTCTATTTATTTATAAGTATTAAATATATTAATGAAAATTAATTTTGAGTAATGTATTTTAAATCAATTTTATACTACTGCCAAAAATCAACTTTTAAATAAAATGACATGGTATAAGTTAAAATATCAAGAAACTGAGAGATGGTCTTGAACATTTATCTTTGCATTTGTCTCTCTTCGATATATAAATAAATATTTATCTTTCTACTGTTAGATAAAAAATCATTGAGTTAAATAAATTAATTAAATTTTTTTTTTCCAGTGTCACTATAAAATTAGTGGTAATAAAGAAAATTCAATGACTTTGACATATGTATTTAAATAGTAGGTTATGAGTTTGAACATTTGAAATATTTTTTATCCAAATTTTACTTTAACTCTTATCACTTCAAAACAAATTATATTTGTATTTTGTACAGAGAAGTTTATATTATTCTATAAATGTACATTTTCTGAAAATTGAACGAATGAATATTTAATCCTTGAGTATTCTCCTTTATATTCTCTGTAATTGTCCTAATAGTCATCATATATGGCCTTATGAGGCCCCTCATTTAAAACAAAAAAATAATAAAAAATTATGGGTTAGTGTCTAAAAAATTGTTTCAATAGAAGCCTTAATTAGTAAAAGTTTATTAAAGGAAATTAATACTTTGGGCCTAATTAATTAACTATATTCGTAGAGACTACAATTATATACTTAAACCTAAAAACTTAATTTTCACTTATAATTTAAATGACCATGCAGTTTGATACTTTCATCTAAAAAGTATTGTTAGTACGTACCTATCATAATCACTATATAGTATGTGACGTGCTACATCCTAAATCCATTATTGTCAAGGCAGAAGGTTATTTGAAATCTAGTCGAGAATATTCTTGGCCAATGAAATAAATAAAGCACATGGCTCCGCAGAAGCTACCATATTTTACTCTTCTTCATTTTATTTTTATTTTAGCAGTTCAAATAATAATTTGATCGATAAAAATAAGTGTATTTTTTAAAATATAATTTACTGAATTAACATTAATTAAATTATTTAAAAATATCGTCAATCTTTATTAAAATTTTAAGTAACTTTTAAATATACATTAATATTTTATGCATTTAGAATTTGTCCTCGAGTCAAAGATGACAACATATTTTATAAATGTTAAATGTAATGTCCTTTTCACTTTTTTAAAGTAAAAAATTTGAATTAAACGAATTGTAGTATTTTGAATTTAAAATCAAACACATTAGATGTCAAAGAAAGGTCTAATTATTTCTGCTAACAATAATTGATATTTTTTTCTTCTTATAAGCAAGTATTTATTGGAAACTCTAATGGTTTGATTTTGAAGGAAAAAGATAGGTCTTGTATATGTATACTGTGATCGATTTTGAATCACATTAAGACTATTGAAGGAAAACAAATATAAATGATTAATGAATTATAATTAAAGTTTTACCTACACTAGACTAATGTATCATTTTTTTCGTCAAGGTGTCATCTTCTCATTCTAAATTTCTTCTACCAAAATAAATTGTTTAGAGTAAAAAACCATTTTATTTCTCAGAAAAATCGTGAGACACAATTTGGCCCTAAGAAAATAAAGACAATTTTTATTAGTTCATGAGAAAATTAAATCAAGACAAATTAATGCTATCTCATTTACACTTTGTTTTTGTTTGATTGATGAAAGAAATATGGAGGAAAGAAAACAAAGTGACAAGAAGAGAAAATGAATAGAAAATAAGTTGATTACTTAGTAATTTGATATACGAAAGAATGAAGCGAAATTATGATAGAAGAAAATATGTGTATTTATAAAATAACATAAATGTTCTTAATAAAAAATTAGATGCGATAAAAGAATAAAAATAAACATTTTATCACACAATCAATAAAATATTATTAGTTATAAAAAGAAAAATAAATAGAATAAATATATAAAATAAATTATGTAACGATCAAAGAAAATATTTTAATTTAATAAACTACAAATATTACATTTTTATTCTCTTTCATTGAAGTTTAGGGATTTATTTGTTACAAATTATATAAAAATGATCCTGCTGTTCAATAATTTAAAAATTAATTTTTAGAGTTTTTAAAAAGAGTTGAGAGTCCATTTGTAACAATTTTTTGTAAAATAATCCTTTCTTTTAAGAAAAATATTGACTTTTGGGAGTTTGAATCTCATTGTTATAACTTTTGAAAAATCGAAATCTGAAAATAATTTAAAAATTATTTAAAATGAGAAGTTGTTTTGAGTAGTTTCTCATAAAAATCATTTTTTAGAAATGATTTCTTATAAAAAAAAATAGATTTTCATTACACTAGACAAACAAAAAACAATTTCAGTTTTTTTTTTAAATAAATAAATAACACATAATCTCTAAATAATTGAATGTCAAAATCATTTATTTTATAATTCATAACAAACTGACTCTGAATATATTTAATTAGTTTTCGTTAATTATAATGTTTTTTTTTAAAATTAATTATAAAAAATAATTTTTATGAGAAACTATCAAAACAGATTCTTATTTGAAGTAGTTAATTTTTATATATATATTTTTTTTCATATTATCATTTATTTATAAAAAAATCTATAAAAAAAATAGATGAAAACTCTCAAAAATGATATTTTCAGAAAGTTGTATTAAACGGGCTCTAAGTTAAAGTGTTAAAATTGATTATTCTCATCGGGTGACCATTTAAAATGACTATACGTTGTTGTGCATGTAAATTAAACTTTTTATTTTACACTAAACTAATTAATAATCATATATTTTTTTCTCTTATTTTTCTTTTCTATCTGCTAGTTTTCTTTCCTCAATAAAATAAAGTATAAAAAAACATAGAGACTAAATTGTGTTGATTTAATTTTCTTAAGGATTAAAAGTTACCTTTATTTTTTAAAAAAATAATTTGAATCCCTTAATTTTTTGAGGGACTAAAATGAGTTTTACTCAATTATTTATTTTCAAATGATTAATGTTAAACATTTAAAACAATTAAATATACATCCAACACAATTGATTTTTATAGTGGGAAAAAAATGTTAATGCAATAGTCAGTCATTAAACACTAAAGTCAAACTCTAGCATAACTTAAAGTAGTTGAGGCGAGACATCGGAAATAATATCCCAAACATAATTAACTACTAATTTAGTTAACATAACTTAACTAGTATTAAGCTTTGTTTAATAATTGCCTAAAATTATTTAATAAAAAAACTAGTTGCTTAAAAATGAAAACATTGCTTAATAAACCCTATCTAATCAAATCGGCCCTATGACATCCAAAATTCTCTGTGGTGGTTAATTATTTCTCTAATTTGAATTACTATGCATTGCTATTCTAGCTAAACATTTTTTTTTTGTTTTTTATAAAATAAACTTTTTTGTTTGTTTTTTATAAAATAAACATTTTTTTTTGTTTTTTTATAAAATTAACATCTTTTTTGTTTTGTTAGAGTACATATTACTATAGCGAGATATATGAACTTAGCATGCGTACCAATCCGTTAAACCACTTGTCGGAGCAAGTTAGGAATAATTTTTTTAATTATTTATATTTTAGTTTGTATAGGTGAGACTATTTAGACAATTTGTGTGGTTTAAATTTGCAAATGTGGAAGTTGGCCTGTAAATTCAATGGATCAATCCGTTTAACTTTAAACTAATGTGGAACAAACTCAAAATATATTATAATTCGTTATTATTTATGGATGAATCAATCCAATCTATTTAACATGGAGATTTATACGAAATCTAAAAGGAAACAAACCAACTCATATGTCAACCTCTACGCTATCATGTGCTAATAAATGTTATGTACATAAAAAAAGCCTACATTATTTGAAATTAGAAATGTGAAAGTGTGTGTCTATATATATATTTCACTATAGTAAATCTTAACAATTAATATTGTTAATATTGTCAGTATTTTATTGATGGTGAGATCATAATCTCCTTATCACTTCATTTCTTAATTCTTTCACTATTAATGGTGGAACTTCAACAAATATTTCATATGTGTCTAATTTTTAAAATTTTAATTGATAAATTAAATATAGTATTTTATTGTATATTATAATTTTAGGTTGTAAAATTTGCGATGTAAACACACTTAAAATTTTGAAAACACAACTGCAAAAAGAAGTAGAAGTAGGACTAAAAAGTTGCATTAGTTTAAGAGAGATGAAGTTATGTGTATAACATATTGTTTTGGTTTATATATTTGGAGAGAAAAAACATCTAAACCAAAAAGGTAATAGTTTGGTTGAGTTTTTACATTTTTTCTTACAAAATTTAACACAAACCATTAATAACATGTTATTTGATTCACTTAATCAGGTTTACATTAATAAAAATTAAAATATTTATTTTAAAAATATAAAATTTTCTTTTTCAAAAACTAGATTTTTTATACTGGTAAAACAATTACGTAAACGTATATAAACTAGAATGAGAAAAATAATATGTAAATGATTAAAAAAATTCTTATATACAACACATATTTAAGATAACATTACTAATACAACCTAATAATTTTATTCATATATATGAATGGTTGATTTTAAATGAAGTGTAACCATACTTAAATCAATATAGATTGAATTTTTTTTATTCGGTTCATATTGAACTTGAACAAAAAAAAATTGTTTTTAATTTTTTTAAGTTTATCAGATCATTGCTTTGATTTTTATTATACAAAACTTATAACACATATAATTGAAATAAGTTGAAAGATATAGTCTATTTTTTTATTAGTATTTTTTGTAGTTATTTTTATTAAAAATAAATTGTTGGATTCAAATATAAGATGTCGTTGATGATTTTTTTAGAATAATAAAAATCCTAAATAACCACGGTCTTATATTTCTCAATATCTTCAACACAATACATATGGTCTCTCCTCATGATTTAAAGAGTATCAAACCCAAAAGGATTCCGATTGAAGAAACCACAAGCTAAAGAGGACTCGTTATCTGTCTCTCTTCTTGTTTGTATTAGGAATGCGTCAAGAGATTATCAACCCATACATCCAAGTATTCTTGATGTATCCAACTATTCTTAATATATTTTGATAAATCTAAGTTGTCGCAGATTATAAGATAATCAAGATTTGATATTTGTTATTGCTTATAATATGATTATTTGACTATTAATTTTTTACAATATTATATGAAAGAGGATGTCTTATATGTAATTATTAAATTAATTCGAACTGTGTGTGTAGTAGAATCGAGGAAAAAACAATAAGCATTAATATTTTAAGGTCCCTATTGAACAAAAAAAGAAAAATGAAATGACTATAGTAGTAAGTAGTTTGTGTGAATTTATTCATGTATGTATATATTCTCCTCTTGCATGTAGTGAGTATGAAAGATGATGCATCAAGGACATTGCTAACTTCGTCCCCAAAATGGGAGAAACAGTGACATTTATCATTAATGAAAGGTCACATGCAATTGTCCCCATGTTTTATGCTTATCCACGTATCTAATTTTAATCATATATAATAAGGTCACAACATAAACAAGCCACTAGTATATATATTCTAGTTTTGCATGAGAATTTTTTTTTTAAAGAATTAAACTTTTTGGAAGTTAATTAAATTAGTATTATTTGTCATTTATTCATCTTAACATGGGAAAATCAAGTAGTTCTAATTCTAAGGGATTTTGGAAGGGAGAGTTTGGATTTGGAATAGTTTTGCCAATGATGAGAAAATTACTAAAGAAAACAATATTGTCATCACCACCACCATCATCTTCATCATCATCACATTATTCTAGTAGAAAAGGGGTGAAGCAGGGTCATTTTGTTGTAATTGCAACTCAAGGGTGGAAGCCAGAGAGATTTTGTATTGAATTAGGATATTTAGATCACCCTGAATTTGTGAAATTGTTGAAGCAAGCTGAAGATGAGTTTGGATTCTCTCAAGTTGGAGCACTTGCAATTCCTTGTGAACCAGATGAGTTGAAGAGAATCATTGGAAGGAAAAAGCACATGAACAACAACAAGGGTATTACTATTACTTGTTAGGTAAAATTGAGATAAATAAATTAATGTTACATATATATGTTGTTGTCTCTTTTTTTTATTTTATTTAATTTATTGTAACATTCTCTTATGAGTTGTGTTTATCTAATCTTTGAATCCTCTACAACTGTTGTACAATGTAGCAGCTATTAGGATCATTAAATTTAGAGGATCATTAACTTGCAGGTTCAAGAGGGCTAGATTAGATTAGATTAGCATGTATTTCGATCTCTTGTAAGTTTAGCTTTGGTGGTTGGTCACTTATAAAGATGGTTTTGATTTGTGAATACTCAAAGAGTCAAGTTGCTAATAGTATATATAATAATTTACAATATTCCCTTCTTTTTATAACAGACAAATGAAATTTAAAAAACATAATGTATTTATTCTCAATATAAAAAGAATAATTATTAATATATAATATATAATATGAATTAAATATATCATTATTTATATAATATTTGTCTTTTTAAGAGAAGGAAGTAATTGCTTATGCTTAATGATCAACTTAAACCAAAGCTATGTTTTTCTTTTTTTGAAAAAAGAGCAAAGCCGAACTAAAGCTATGCTTTTATTTGGTACAAAAAAATAGTGATGTTTTGAAATATAACCATATGTTTAAACTACAATTGGTTCCGACTATAATAGTTATTTTTTGGTACAGCTAAACCTATGTTTTGAATCAACTCTAAAATTGCGGTGATTTATTAATTTGTATATAGGCATAACAATAGTGCCAATTTGTGTCAATTTACGTAAAAACCATTTCACAATTGTAAAAACACACTCCCCCAAAAAAATTCTAAATTATTGATCCACCTCCGCACACGGGTCAAATACAAGTAATAAAACGCAACATTGGAACAATAACTTGAATTGTTTCACAATGATTTTTGATTATATTAACCGAATTGAGAATCAATGAAATTAAAAGAGGGTTTCGAATTTAAGTTCGGGTAGATTAAGAAAATGATTAATCCACTTATTGAAGAATTTCAGACCTATCACAGATTCTATCAACAAATTTAATTTCTAAATTGTGACTCTATTCCTATTTGACTAAAGGATTGATCAAAGAAGCGTAATCAACCCTATGTAAATTATGTTTCTTTGATTGGATTAAACGTCACAATAATCGATCTATTACAGTTAACGATCAAACATCAAAACCTACAATTTATTTAATGTAGAAATCGAATTTTGTCAAGCTAATTTTATCAATCAATCCTATTGATATTCAAATTAAGCAATCAAAATAACAATATAATCGAATAAAAAGAAATAGAATCATCAACATGAAATTAACATTATAAAATAAATCTCAAAGTCTTGATGAAATCTCAAACAGATGATTAATCTGAGAAATTTAGCCTTTCATGAAAATAAGAAAAACTCTCTATGAGTCCGAAAAACAGCATATCCTCACTAAAAAAAAAGAAAACTAAAAATATATGATACTCGTTTTAGGCTTAAAAACAAGTGGTTCACTACTAAAAATTATTACAAAAATATCAGATCATGTAATCTACAATTTAGACTCATGTAATCTACAATTGTAACTTTGATTTTTAGCTTTCTCATGCCTGCTCGCTTGCGTCAATTTGATATTCTGAGCTCAAATTATGATCTAGAGAGCAAACAAAAGTCAATATGTAAATAATAAATTTAAAATTCAATTACAACACAAAGTTTAGAAACATGCTAAAACAATTAATCTAGGCTATAAAGAGCTTTTAAAATGTCATAGTACAAGACTAGAAACATGTGCTCAAATGCATTGATCAATTATCTTTAGAAAATTGTGGAAACATAATAGACAATTAAAATCATCAATGTATATTCGTGTAATTGTTGAAAATAATATATCTAAATATTTTTTGCAGAAGATTTTCAATTTAAATATATTTGAGTTTAATTGTTATGTGTTTTTTGTATAAATTTTTTTACGCTGTCAGCACATCACAACTATTCATTGGAGATAATTTTAGAAGTAGGAGTCAATATGCAAATAATAAATTTAAATTCAATTACGACATAAAGTTTAGAAACATGCTAAAAAAATTAATCTAAATTATAAAGAGCTTTTAAAATATCACAGTACAAGGCTATAAACATGTACTCAAATGCATTGATCAATTATCTTTATAAAATTATGGGTAACATAATAGACAATTAAAATCATCAATGTATATTCGTGTAATTGTTAAGAATAATATATCTAAATATTTTTTCCGAAAGATTTTCAATTTAAATATATTTGAGTTTAATTGTTATGTATTTTTTGTGTAAAGATTTTTACGCTGTCAGCATATCACAACTATTCATAAGAGATAATTTTAGAAGTAATTTTGGTAAAAATTGAATTTCTTTAATGATCTAACAATTATAATTGACTAACAATATAAAGACTCTTTACATTGTCAGTGCATTATAAATTAAATCATAATATATTTCATATATTTTCACAAATAAAAATGCAAAATACCCCGTTATGTTTCCAAATATAGGCTTTGCCATTTTTTAGGAAAAAATATTTTTCCATCCATAAGTATATACACCTTGGGAGGAAAAAGAGAGATAAAAAAAAAATGAAATACTGGATAAGGAAAGAAGAGAATAATTTCTATACAATGGTGTAAAATATTTATACACATGTATCTAATTAATTACATCATAGTATCATTTTCTTAAATTAGTTCATAAAATATTTTTGCAAAAACTTAAAAATAATGAATTGATTGGATGCATGTAGTATATATACAAATTAAATCTAAGAAATAATATGTTAAGTAATGTAATGAAACACAATCGAAAAATAGAGATAGGTGTAATATGAATGTAAAATTAGAGTTTAAAATATGATCCTGAATCTTCTATAATGTTAATTGGTTTATGGTGCAATGAGTTTATCTATTTACATTTAATCATATTTACAATTGTTGCACCATACAATCTTTCGATCATCCAAAATAGATAAAAAAAAGTCAAAAATATTCTTCGAGAAACAAAAAGTTGTCATTTTTTGCCAAGAACTATAGATTAGTTCATACAAAAATAATTTTAAAGAAAAATATATCTTTATTAAAAGTAATGTTATATATACATTAAATTTAATGTAAAATATTTTACGTATATTATATATTATATATATAAATATATAAAAGATATGAGAATGAATTCTTTCAATTAACATGAAGTAATAGTGAAATCATGATCCGTTGAATAGAAAAAAGGTAGAAAGGATATTAAATATATATGAAAAAAGACCGTAAAAAAGTTTAAGGGCGAGATTTGATACACATATTAGAGAAAATAAATAAAGAAAAATAAGGGTTTTGCGAACATATACTTTACGACAGTTATTAGTATTTTGAGAAGAAAAAATAAATAGTAGTATTCATAAAAAAATAGAGAATCAATTCCTAATAAAATACGCATGTTATTAAAACTTACTTGGTGGATGTGAGTAGAATTTTCTATAAAGATAGTGATTTAAATTAAATTTTCATATTTGTTTCCCAAAATTCATTTATCATTAGGACAAAAATCAATCGAATGAGCATGGTTGTGATGAAAATTTGAGTCTTCAGTTTTTTTTACTAGTAACACTAATAAATAAAGATGAAAATAGGTTAGGCTGTCTGTTAGGACCTATAGACTAGCTTATTTATGGTCTTGTCTGGCCTAATTAACCTCCTATTCAATAAAAATGTTAGGTTCAAACTATTTTTAAAGTCTATTTATTTATATAGATAAGACTCAGGTTTATTAAAAAAAAAGCCTATTAGGCCTCATACGTCAGCATATATATATATATATATATTATTTATTAATGTTATTTTTATGATTATTTATTAATATTACTATTTTCTATTTTAAAGTCTATCAATTAGACTATTTTAATATTATTTTATTATATTAAATTTAATTATAATTTTATTATTTTTCTTGTATATATATACCTAGTTTAGTCTATTTAAAAAAATGTAAAATATAACATTTAAATGTTTTAATGTGAATAAAACTTTTAAATAGGCTTTCAGGTCAGACCAGACTTTTAAAAAGCTAAGTCAGACAACAAAAAAATCTATAGTAAAACCTTTCAAAGCCTGACTTATTCCCACCCTTACTAATAAAACATAGTGCAAATTTACGAAATCCATAAATTGAACTTCATTCATTCCACTTTGTTTCGAAAACAAAATTGAAAACTAACGTAAAACTATTTGAAAGGATAGTTATTCATATTATTTAATTAAGTTGACAATGTTGTTGTTGGATTTTTTAACACAATAAATATAAACTCAAAAATTGAAACATCTTAATCTAAAACGACTTTGTATTAAATGTGTGAAGTGTAAATAAAATACTAAACCTACAAATTGAAGGGTTGTCTCTTGTAAGAAATGAGTCACATCACATGCATTGTATATCCAATCTAAGGTGACCAGCTTGCTAAACATGTTTTATAGTTGCTTTAAAGATGATAGAAACTAGAAGATAATCAATCATTTTATGTATTTTTGTTTTGTTTTATATATCTATACACAAATTTAAAAGTTCACGGTCAAAATTATTAACGATCATTGGATCAAAATCACACGGTCTAACTTTAAATTTAATATTTTAAATTGTTTGATATATATTTTAATTGCGTAAATGAAACATCTTCTGGCTATGCAGAATGCAAAATTATCCACATCTTCTGTATAGGTAGCATGCATGAATCGTTTGAATTAAATTATCCTATGTGTCAATTGTCAAGTACAGATCTAAGTCCCAATCCCCCAGGGCAGAGTAATAGCAGGGGAGTGCATGAGAGAAGTTAGAGGTGATTTAGACATAAAGTGCTGATTCCAATTGAAGTAAGGGGTACCCCACATCCTATTTTGTTATTAGTTAAGTACCCTATGCAAGGGGAGACATATAGGAAGGTAAGGTGCACTAGTTTGTTCCATGTCATGATTTTGCTTTTTATTTTTTACATTACATTGTACAAAATCATTATTCACTTATGTGAATATGAAAAATGATTTTTACACACAATTTTTGACACCAACAGTTATACAGTTTTACATTTTTTTTTATATCTTCCGTTGTCTCTTCTTGAGAGCAATTTTTCTCATCTTCTCGAGATTAATTCTACAGCTGTCAAAATTGTATTTTATATAGAATCAATATACCATGCCAATTTCTTTTGTTCAAATATAACATAATTGGCATTAGTTATGAATTTAGATTTAAATCTGAAATTATTCCATTAATCGACTATACATATATATATATCATCATAAATATTTATTAAATATTGAGGTTGATATTATATATATATATATATATATGCGCTTTTAGCATGCATATATTTTAATATTTTAGTCCTTTATTTCATAAAATGAAATTATTAATTTAACTTTTTTTTTAACAGACATAAGCTTATAGTTTTCCATTCATAATTACAGTTTCAATATAAAGAAGAGTAAACTCAAATATTTTGGGACTGACATAAAGCCGTGATGTGCTACGACTCTATGACCATTCATTACCTACTATGCTTTTGCAATCCATATCAATGGTGATGTTGCTAGTGTACATCTGTTCTACCATCAAAGTTACCACTTGCAAACCCATTGGCATCTCTCAAACAAACCCCTCCTCCATACTTCTTGTTATCTTCAAGGAAAATGGCTGCCTCTAGATTTACACTTTAAAGTTCTAGATCAATGGATCGACAAATTTGATATATGAAATTGACTGAAGTTTTAAAATATTCACAAACTTAAAACTTTTCAAACATATATTCGTCTAGAGAAACAATTCTACCAATATATTGACTATCTCAAATAAAATTATGAAGATTGTAGCACAAGTCAAATTGTGAACTGGTCTTCAAACTTGAGTGCACCGCTTAAAGAGTTTTAAATGTAAATGTGTAAGCTTATCCATGTTTTTGATGAAGACAAAGACCAAGTAAATTGAAAGATCAAGTTGCAAGTTCAAAGATGCTAAGATAAATCAACATCAAGTCAACCATTGTCATGTGCTTGAAGTCTTATTCATTAAAGATGTATATTTTAAGGTACATGATGCAATCTAATATTGTTACATTTCAAATGCACATGAGAACCTTGATACTTCATCTAAACTCTAGCATATGCATCAAAAGAATTTTCAAAGTGTCAAAATGCATTAACAATGTTTGAAAATCAAGTTTTTGACAAAAGTTAAAGTTGTATTCGACTACAACATGTTGTAACCGAATACAAACTCAAGTCAGTAGCAAAAACATCACATCTGAGTTCGACTACAGAATGTCGTAGCCGAATACAAAACCAAGTCAGTAGCTAAAACTACACTTCTGTATTCGACTACAGTAGTATGTAGCCGAATACAAAATCAAGTAAGTGACAAAATTTAGTCATCTGTATTCGACAACATGAATTTGTATTCGAATACAAGCTTGAAATTTTGAAATAAATCTGAATGTTACATAAGTGTATTCGACTACACTCAGAATGTAGCTCAATACAACTGCGAAAC
Organism: Cicer cuneatum; assembly: GCA_037974295.1. Lineage (NCBI taxonomy): Eukaryota > Viridiplantae > Streptophyta > Magnoliopsida > Fabales > Fabaceae > Cicer > Cicer cuneatum. Next base: position 66,152,275 of record JBBPBO010001986.1, on the reverse strand, counting down.
AATGCAATTTTTCAGCTCTAATTTATTCTGGATCATTGCATATGTTTATCAAATCTTCTGGGAACGATCGCCATTGATCTGAAGTGATGTCTAAGGCGTATAAATACTTCCTAGTTTCAGATTTAACTTCAGAACCTTAGAACTTTTTGAGAATGTTTAAGATCCAATAAAAGTCAAACTTTCATATTTCAAGTGCATATTTTACACTGTCATATCATTGCAAAGGTTCTAGTCACTTGAAGTATAATTATATTAGACTCTTATCATTGTACAAGAAAACATCAATTGTTATACTCTCTTGATTTCAGTCAAAATCATTATTGTAAAATTAATTAAGTTATTGTGTAAGTTGAGGAAAGTGGTGTACTTTCTTCAAGGGTTGTAAACTAAGATAATGATGTGTTATCTTAGGGAGAGTATTAGAAGTTTGTAACAGAAGTCTTAGATTTAGACTTGTACTTATTCTAACATTAGTGGAAAATCTCTTGTGGTGTGCAAGAGAATTAGATGTATCTCTGGTTATAAGGGGAACCAGAATAAATTCTCTGCCATTTACATTTTACTATACACTAATCATAGTCAGAAAAATATTCCACTAAATATTTAAAAATCAAAAAATTTCTAAACACCTAATTCACCCTCTCTTAAGTGCACATCTGAACTAACAATAAAGAATGATAAACACATTTATTTCACTACATGATAACCACTTATTTAAGGATTCTTTAACTTTTCATAAGTCTCATTATTTATAGAAAATAAAAGTGACTTCTCTATTCTTGAATATAGCGATAGTATAACATTCGAGAGAAATGAAAGATGGATGATTTAAGGTCTGTTTTTTTTTGCCCAAAATCATCTCTCTAGATTGTTTTGTTCTCCGCTTAAATTAGTGATTTCTTCACATATTTAATTTTTTTTGGTTTCATATATGATTTTGTCATCCGAGCACGACATTGTTTTGTTCGTCGTCTTAGTGCGATGTTTATTTAATTTATCGTCTCATTGCGACGTAGCTTTATTTCAAATTGACATATCAAGTCCGATCCAGTACTACAAACTCAATAAATGATTTTGGCGTATTCAATATTACAGCTTTGAAGACATCGGTATTCGAGACACTTTACTTTTATCATATTTGAGGCATTTTCACTTTTGTAGATATTTGACATTTTATGCTATTAATTTGAATGTTGTGAGTTTGTTCGCAGATTAATCTTTTTCATTTTTAGTAAATTCAAATTGTAATATTTTCGATCAATGTAATTTCTATAAATTCAAACGAATAAATATCGTTTTTAATAAAAAAAACATTGGGGAGCCACGTTAAAAGTGTCACTTCTAATTTAAGATTGTAAGATTCTCTATGTAGTAAAATATATTCACTCACCTTAAAATTTTATCTATTTTCATTTTTATTTAAACGTGAGAAATAAGTCTAGACGACAGAAAATACTAGCATCTTTCGACACTATTGGAGTAAATTAAACCTAGCTATATCATTAGACGCTAAAAGTACAGGCTGCAAAGGTGAACAACTAGACATTAAAAAAAAATTGGATAAAACTAAGACTCCATTAGTTGATATATTATAAATCACCATTATTTACAAATTTGTTTTATTGGATAGAATTTGAACTAAGATTTAAGATAGTATTAAAATCTATTTTGATTTTAGATAGACATGAGGTGATGACCGGAATAGAAAGAACGCAACTGTAAGAAGTTATAATAATAAATTGTGAATCTTTCTTTCTTTGTTGATGCTCCTTTTATACGAAAATTAGTTAATAAATTGCTCTTATCACACCCACGAACCTCAATCATTCTTGTATTGAGTGAGGCTTAAAATCTAAAATAATATTATTGATATATAGTTATATTATACTTTGACTTAGTCTTATTCACTTTAATTTGTTTTACATTTTGTTTAGCTAGTTAGTTATCCTAACTACATTCTCTCTTTTCAATGTAATTAGCTTTTGAGTTTTCTTTATATATAAGAACAATGAGTTCACACACCTTTCTATTTAGAATGATGTTGCAATAATTACATTTAATGTTTAGGAAATTGTATTGACTTTGACTACTAACAATTAGCCTAACATGTTGCACAATCAAGGAATAATTAAAACACACTGAATTTTAACGCTCCCCTCAAGCTAAAGCTTACTATGCTTTAAGCTTGTTACATCAAAATTTTATAACAAAAAAAAAATGAAACTAAGTTTAACAACTGTTGGACTATGTTGAAAAGAGAAGGCATCATTAACGATTCATGTGTGAAAGAGTCACCACTGGATTGATCATTGGTGCGAATAAAACGCGCCACTAATGTGATTCATATGTGGGAATAGAGTTATCACCGGATTGATCGTCAGTGGGAATATAAGGCGTCACTAATATGATTCATATGTGGGAATAGGGTCACCATTGGATTGATCGTCGATGGGAATAAAATGATTGTTTGAGCAAATGGTACCTGGTTCTTGAAACTAAGTTCTCACAGTAGCATATACAATGCAGAAAGAGGAGTTGAAAGATGAGAGGTTGCTGAAAAATAACCAAATCATGAAAAGACCCTTAAAAGGTGGCCGGAGACAGGTGCATGCGCTCTTACACGTAGATTTGGTGGAGGTGCATGGGACCCATGCGTAAAGAAGACGGGCGCGCATGACAACACGTGCAGTGCCGGTTGACGACAGAAAAAGAACCGTCGTGCTCGCTGAAGGATTGCATGGCGATGTTTGTTAGTTTTGGATGGTGGGTTTCACTAGAAAAGGATAGTACTTCGAAAAAATGTTGGTTATGGTGCAGCTGTAAAAATCTAGAGTTGATAGTGGTGGCACATACGTGACAAAAAATTAAAAAAGAAACTGAAAGTGGTTCTACCGGCGGCAAATGCAGGTGGTTCTACCGACGGCAAATGCCGTCGCTGGCAACTGTAGTGAAGCATAGAGACGGGTCACAAAATCAGAACCTGATGTGATACCATGTAACAATATATTATTTATGTGTTTCTTGTGTTTCTAATGAGATCACTCATCTTTCTATTTATAATGATGCTGCAATAATTACATTTGCATAGGAAATTGTATTGACTTGGACTACTAACAATTTGCCTAGGATGTTGCATAATCTAGAAATAATTAAAGTATACACTAAATTTTAACAATATGAATTCCAATTATTTTGATATTTGACATTATAGGTTAGGCCACTCCTCTATTTCTGTTATACACAATATATGTAAACTATTTTCATCAATAAAAAAATGATTTGTGATTTTTGGCAAATTTTCTATACTTCCTTTTCCTTTTAGTTCTAACATTTATTTACATGATTTTGATTTAATACATGTTGACATTTGGTATCCCATTGGTGACATTTCAATAGATGGATATAAATATTTTTTAACCATTGTTGATGTCCACACAAGCTTCAATTGTGTTTTTCTTATGAAAGCTAAATAAGACACTAGATCTACACTCCAACACTTTATCACCTTTGTTTCCACCTAATTTCAACTAAAATTAAAACAATTAAAAGTGATAATGGTGCTGAATTTAATCTTCCTACTTTTTATTTTGATTTAGGTATTTTACATCAAACTTCATGTGTGGAAACACCTCAACAAAATTCCATTGTTGAGAGGAAACGCAAACATCTATTAAATGTCACTAGAACTCTACTTTTTCACTCCAAACTTCCTAAATATTTTTGGTCTTTTACTCTTTGTCATGCCACTTTTATTATCAACATATTACCTACACATATCGTACAAAACAAGACACCTTATGATATGCTTTATAACATGCCACCTACTTTTAATGACTGAAAATAGTTTGGTTGCCTTTCTTTTGCTTCAGCTATATTAAATCATAGGACTAAATTGAATCATAGAGCTCGCAAATGTATAGTTCTTGGATTTAAACCAGGGATAAAAAGGATAGAATGTAAAGCAATGTATGTTTTATTTGACCTTCACACACGTGATATTTTTACTTCACAAAATGTTATTTTCTATGAGCATCTACTTCCTTATACTTCCATTGATTTTGTTAATGTGCATTATATTGTTAAGGAAAAAACCTTTTTGATATATGTTTTAATGACAACAAACCTTTTAAATTAAATGATTAAGTTTTATGAATGGTGGTCTACTAATGATTTCACTTAAGTTTTGTTTAAAGAACATGAATGCATAAGTGAACAAACCAAGAATCCATTCACTTCATCAAAATGCACAAATGTGATCAATTACAATCAAAAGAGGTCATTCGAATCACAAAGAAAAAAGGCTATGAATCAAGCTGCCAAAGCAAGACTGAACAATCTTTAGAATGTCCAGAATTAACAGCATGTTAATGATTCAAGGAAAGCCAAGAAATCCGCATAAAGAACACTCTTGACACAATCTGGAAAAACAGAAGATGTTACCCGATGACATCACTAGAAGATACCTCCATAGGATACTAGAAGATGCCTCTAGAGGATACCAAGAGCTGTCACTAGAGGATGAAGTCATTAACAGAGGATGACATCATCAGAGGATGATGACGTCACCAGAAGATAACATCACCAGAGGATGATGATGTCACCAGAGGATACCTCAAGAAGAGGATACCAGAGGAAACCTCCAGAAGACGATATCAGAGGATACCTCCAGAAAACGATATCAGAGGATACCTCTAGAAAATGATATCAGAGGATATCTCCAGAAAATACATTGAGAGGATACCTCCAGAAAATACATTCAGAGGAAGAACCAAGTCTGTTCTTGAACATTAGAATGTCCAAAATGATCAGATCAGTCTGCAGAATGATCTTCTATCAAGAATGATCATCAGTCTCTAAGAATGATCATCAGTCTCTAGAAATGATCATCAATCTCCAGAATTATTATCATTCTTCAGCATGATTAACAACTATCTTCAGAATGATGAAACATCAATCTCCAGCATGTATACAATCATTCTCCAGCATACTGAACATCATTCTTCAGTCTTGTTACATCCTTCTCCAGCTTGACTGCCAAGAACGTTGAACGATCTTGAATTATATTTACATCAAAGCATATCCAAGAAAAGATCAGGAAGACATCTAGAATGATCAAAGCTGAACCTCCATATTGATTATCAATCTCCAGAAAGTTTAAATACTAGGACTCCAGATTGATTATCAATCTCCAGAATTTTCATTAACATTCTGCAGAAGTTCATCATCATTCTCCAAGCTGTTTTGACATAATCAAACTCAAGATCAATTCAAAGATATTAACAAATAGATTTGAAGTACAAAGGATCATTAAACAAAGGAAATCTGATCAAGAATCAAAGGTTTCAACCCAGTCAAAATAGAAATTAAAAATAGTCAAAAGCTGGATTATTTTTAATCAGAAATATTGCATTTGGTCAAGCCTGACAAGAGCACTACCAACGGCTCTATTTGACCATCATTAAATGCTATCACGCCTATAAAATGAAGGCCAAAGCTCAGAAGAAAAAAGATCTTCAAGTAGAAAGAAAAACATCACTCACATACACTTACATACTTGAAAGCTTCTCAATCACAAACAAAATATTCAGTTCTGTTTTTCTTCTTCATATCAGAATCATCTACTGAATTCTTTTGTCAAAAATATAATCTCAAACACGGGTTGAGCATACTCAGATTCTGTCCAAAAATCAAAGACATTCAAGTGCCAAGATATATCATCAATCACTCACATACATACTTGAAAATCTCCAATCACTTACAAGAATCAGTCTTGTTAAGTTCTTATTTACTCTGATACATTTGTACTGAATTCTTTGTAAATAATCGAATCTCAAACAAGAGTTGAGACATCTCAGATTCTAACAAAACAATCTCATAACTATTGTAAAACTCAAACTATAAGAGTTAAGTATAGTTTGGGGTAGATTGTAAGAAATCCTATCAAGGTTGGTAGGTGATTTGATTAATCTCTTTTTGGGTGGAATTAGATTAAAGTCTGTAACAAAGATCAAGGTTGATATAAGCTAGGTGCTGTAAAACCAAGAAGGTTATTGTTTTAAACACTTAGTGGGAAATCTCACTGTTGTGAGAATTGGACGTAGCCCGGGTTGGGTGAACTAGGATATTTCTGTGTGTGATATCTCTTCCCTTATCTCTATTTACTTTCAGTCTGTTAATTATAAAGTTAAATAGATAAACTGAACTGTTGATTTTAACTAACCTAGAACGTTCTCTGTTTTTTGGTGAAAACCAAGAATGTTCTCCGTTTTCTGTTTTCACAACCAAGATCAATCTTAAGTTATTTTCTTAAGTTTAGAATAGGAATTTTAAAAGGGCGAATTTACAATTCAAACCCCCATTTCTTGTAAATCGACATTGCTACTTCATATATTCCTAATGATGTCACTAATTATACTACACTTCTCTTTGATGATCTCATTTACATTGTAGATGATAGTGGTCAAGTTTCTAATATACCTCCTAATTCACATTTTGATAACCACACGGATATTCTTACCGATTCTACTAACAACCCGCATGTTTGCAGGATTTTCAGTGCAATATGGTTGTGGCTGATTCTTCGTCCAATTCTTTATATCCGATTTCATCTATTTCTTCTGTGCAAGAACAACACACTTATAAGCAGACAATCAAACATCCTTGTTGGGTTCAAGCTATGGATTCTGAAATTCAAGCTCTCACCCAAAATAATACTTGGATTTTGAATCCTCTCCCCCATGGTAAGAAACCAATATGATGCAAATGCGTATGTAAGGTAAAGTATAAAGCTGATGGTACAATAGAGCGGTATAAAGCTAGATTAGTTGCTAAGGATTTTACCCAAGTGGAAAGTATAGATTTTTTTTGACACGTATTTCCCTGTCGCTAAACTCATCAACTAGATGTGCATAATGCATTTTTACATGGTAATTTAGAAGAAGGGGTTTACATGCAATTACCACTTGACATTTCTACTGATAATCCTACACATGTTTGCAAACTTTTAAAATCCTTGTATGGCTTAAAACAATCCAGTCGTCAATGGTTTGCAAAATTTTCCACTGTTTTACATTCTATAGGATATTCACAATCTACCACTAATCATTCGATGTTTACCAAATCTTCTACTGAGAAATTCATAGCCTTATTGATCTATGTTGACGATGTTATTGTTTCAAATAATGACATTGCTAAAATTCAATTTATTAAAGATTTCCTCAACAAGACATTCAAAATCAAGGACTTAGGACACTTGAAATACTTTTTGGAACTTGAAGTAGCTCGTTCCAAGGCTGGATGCACATATCACAACACAAATATAGTCTAGATATCATACATGAAGCTGGTCTTTTGGCTTCCAAACTGGCTTATGTTCCTATGTAGAAAAATAAGAAATTTTTGAAAGATGAAGGTTCTTTCTTACCGGACCCTACATCGTATAGACGTTTGATTGGTCAGCTGATATATCTCACCAATACACGCCTATACATAAGTTTCTGTGTTCAACAATTGAGTCAATATATGACAACACCAACTTCCCAACATCAACAGGTTGCTCTTCAAATTCTCCGTTACCTAAAATCATCACCAGCTCAGGGACTATTTTTTCCAACATCTTCTTCTTTTCTAATCAAGTCGTTTTGTGATTCGGATTGAGCTAGTTGCCCTGACACACACAAATTTATTACCAACTTTTGCATTTTTCTAGTTGATTCTCTTATATCATGGAAATCTAAGAAACAAGCTATTGTCTCTCATTCTTCTACTGAGGCCGAGTATATGGCCATGACTTCCACTATTTGCGAGCTTCAATGGTCACATATCTTCTCAATGATCTTAAAGTTCCTTACATGAAACATTCCCTTCTTTATTATGATAACCAATCAGCAACACATTAAGCTCGATTGTCACATCGTTCGTGAAAAGCTTCAACAACATATTTTTCGTCTACTTCCAATTTCTTGACATCTTCAACTTGCTAACATGTTTACGAAATCTTTGGATCCTACACCATTTCATACTTTTTAATCCAAGCTTAAACTCACATCTATCTGTTTATAAGCTTGAGGGAGGGTATTCATATATAGTATTATACTTTGATTTAGTCTTATTCAATTTAGTTTGTTTCACATTCTGTTTAGCTAGTTAGTTATCCTAACTACATTCTCTCTTTTCTACGCAATTAGCTTTTGAATTTTTTTTTTATATATAAGAATTCATTATCTATAATTCATACCAATATATTTTCAGTAAATAAGTTACGAGGTTATTCGGTAAACTTTTCTCTTCAATTACCAAGTAGTAAAGAAGTAAATTAATTAACTAGTCTAGCATTAAACTGTCTCAATAAAATACAGTATTAAGCATTTAATCAGAAAACCAGAGAGATAATTAACACACAAAAAGATCAATTTCAAATGGCTTTTATTGGGAGAAAATGAAGCATACTTTAGATGAAAAGGACTTTGTAGCTCATATGATATATAGTGGCATGAGATTTTAAGACCTCAGTATTTGATGTTACGTTAGCTTAAATTCAATTATTCACAAGGAAATTTGCATATATCATCCTTCACAAAGTTAGATACTAGCAGACATAATATACTACTAATTAAGAAACCAATTATGTACCCTTTCATTGTTAAATGTCTTGAAACTATCCACACTGCTCCACCTCCACTGGTGCTGAAATGGACCAAAATATGTACTGATGTACAACTTTCCTATAAAAACAAATCCAAGGACTATCAACATCAATTTTGTCTCATTTCACTCATTAAAAATGTTAGCTACGTCTATAACATCTTGTTATATGTCATGATTAGAGGATTTTAAATTAATTAAAAAACTTATTTGAGAAAGAAAGGAATATTAATTTTGATTCAGTAAATATTCTCATTTTTTGTTAACCCTTCTCGATCTTGAGAAACAAAACTTAGTAATTTGGACTTCGATCGAAAGATAAATAAAATTTAATAAAAAATTATTTTAGTCAGAATTCAAATTGAACATGACAATACAATTTGCACTCGTGGAAACTCACCATAACCCCTCCGATTTTGGTGGAGAAAATTCATTTTGATCAAATGTGGGTGTGGGTTTCCAAAATTGAAAGTCCACTGGTGCTGAAATGGACTATCAACAGCAGGATGTTGATATTCCTTGCACTTACTATTAAACATCCTGCTAAGAATGTTTATTCTGTGAAAATATTTATTGTTATCATTTTTTAAAATATTTTTATTTTTCTTTGATGAGACAATATTGAAGTCAATCATAGAGATAAAATGAAATGTTAAAAAATGAAAATATTTTTTTTTTATATTTACATTATTTTTAAAAATATAAACAATTTACCTATTCAAAAATTTGTTGGCTCCTCGTTAACGAGTAGAATTAACATAAATTTAAAAAAATAAAAAAAATAAAAAAATTTACAAGGTAAATTACGCCTAGTTTTCTGGTTAAATTTGAAATCTTAATATTTGATTGCAAAATTGTAAAACATTTAAGCGAAAGAGAAAATAACATAACAAGAATTATGCTTGTTTGATCACTGGCCTTTTGATTCCACAAGAAATCCTAAAATTCACACATTTGGACAAGTTTGAGCTGTAGAAAAAAATCCAATGGTTGATAGTTAAAATAAAATTTCGAGATTTAAACCTTTTAATTTTTTTAAAAATTGAGATAATCTATGCATTCACTAATGTCTACATATTGATCCGGTCCTCGAGCCACCATTTGATATTTTTCAATAATGAAAATTGTTTTGCAAACTTCTTTTTTTTTTTTATCAATTACAATAAGAAAAATTTAATTTGTATATATACTCTGAGTGTAAAACTTTTGTATATATACTTCTGATCGTATTTTATCAAATAGATATTTATAAAAATATTTTAAGAATTAACATGAAAGGTGATATCAATTTGAATGGAATGCATAAAAAAATTGTGCATTTAGAATTATAATCTATTAAAGAAAAAAAATAAAGTCCAACCTTATCTTACCACTTTTAATATGCTCAATGTGCTCTACTTTATCTATTCTAAATATGTTGACTAACTCTAATGTTAGGTACTTTCAAAGGGTGGAATCTAGTAAGCATCGTGATAATTCTATTAGGAGTCTATAGAGGTTGAGAGGGGCACAGTGGAGGGGGTGGAAGGTATTCGAGAGGTGGTCTTTCGTCACTTTGAGAATCATTTTAAAATGCTGCGGTTTGTTTCAGATAATGTTGATAGTCTACAATTTTCTATGTTAAGCGAAGAAGAGTATTTGTTGATTGTAAGGTTTTTTTTTTTTTTTAAAGATGAAATTAGGGAGGTAGTTTGGGATATGGTAGTTATAAAAGTTCTGGATTAGATGAGGTGAATTTTAGTTTTCTGAAAGAATTTTGGGGAGATATTAAACTTGATTTTTTGAGATTTACGGTGGAATTTTATGTGAAAGGTATAGATTTGGTGAGAGGTTCTAACATCACATTTATTGTACTTATTTATAAAAAAAAAAAGACAATCCTAAAAGAATGAATGAATTTTGGTCTAATTAGTTAGTGCTTAAGATGTATTTGACAAAAAGAAATAGTGCAAATAGCAATCTGATTGTATCTAACTTAATTGTAAAACATAATGTCTTCCAAAATTTTAATATATTATCGTGGGACTTAATCACTTATATTTAACTTATTCTTAATAAATATAGAACTTAATCACTCATACTTTAATTACAACACATTTGTCAATTATTTTCTACACTATATTAATTATGTACTACTATTTGCCTAATACATATAATGCATGAATCATTAGTCTACCTATTGCAATAGGTATCTTGACATCTCCGAGCCACTTTGCATGACTCTTTTAGTTAATATTATGGCAAAAGAGAGAACAATAGATTTTTGTTGAAATATCTTGCCGACCGACCTATACATACAGGTTGTACGAACACCGTCAACAAAACCTTTATTTGTTCTATCAACTATGACAAACCACGTACGGATGTTCCCCAAGTATCAAATGACTTTTGCATATTTCACATTAGTAGCTTTACTTTCATTAATTTTGACCAAACAAGGTAGAAAATTGGCTTTTCGTGCATGTTTGTTAGTCATATACTATACCACTAATTCAGAACTGCGTGTGTACACGTATAAAATATACGATAATTCATAGAGACATGAAATTTGGCTTAAAAGGATAGACTCTTCTTCCATCTAAACATCTATCAATTAGTAAACAGTACAAGCACATGTATACATAAAGACCGGGACCAATTTGATATGATTTTAAAATCTTTTAAAGATATTTTAAGATATAATTCTTAACAATTAAGTAAATATATAACTTGGTCTAGTGCTTGTTTAGTTTTGATACTAATGTTTGGTTGTGGGTTGGAACTTGTGTTGTCTTAAACTAATACTTTACAAATTTTTATATGTATAACAAACATAAAATTTTAAGTTAAAAAATGACATAATTAGTAGGTGCAAGCACTAACCATCAGAGAAAATAATTATCTATGTTGCTATATGAAAGTGTATAATATATAAATTAATAAACGTTTTTAGAACTTGTTAAAAATAAAAAATAAATTTTTTTATTTGTTACAATTTTTGAATTTGAATTACATAACTTTCAAAACAATTTATTTATATTTGAATTATTATCAAATATCACTGAAACACTTGTTAACATTTCTCAATATATAACAGGTAGAAATAACACTATGAAAAACTCTTCCTCACCAAATGTTATAATTTTCTCTCCAAACACAAACAATATGAAATTAAAAAAAGAAAGGTAAATTTGATTTCACTATAATTCTAAATTAAGAAAACTTTAAATAATCATTAATTACTGTGTTCTTTAAAGTTTTTAAAGTATATCTGTTGAATGTTGTTCGTTGGTCTTTTCATTTGTACCCAATTTACATAAATTTGTGAGGACAAATCAAACTAACAACTTAGTGTGCTCAAACACACTTAGATTTATTTGTGAAAGCATAGTGGTCGTCATTATAGTCATCTTGTTTATATTGAAATTTTGCATTAATATTTCCTTAATGGTAAGTCAAATATAAATTATTCAAAAGAATGTAAGGTCAGAATAAGTGACAGTTATGCATACAGCAAATTAAGCCTAAAATAATAACGTACTATATAGTAGTACTTTGGCTAGCTAGCTATACGAACATAGTCCCGCGTATAAAGATTATGGATGTAACCGACGCGTCAAAATTGCAATAAATGATTTGTCTTAGCAACAACACGGAATATTCAATTTAATAATAGTCAGAGAAAATAAAAAAGATATAAGAAACTTCCTGTGTTTTTCCCTTAGCCAATAATATTATCATATTTAAGTAATTATGTTTATTTATAGAAGCTGCTTTATAAAATCCATTACTCACTCTATAACTCTACAATCAACACTTGTAATCAAATTGTTGTAACTTAAAGTTCCAAATCATAGAGCGTTATTATTGTTTCAAGTTTCAACTTACACTACACTATTGTCATTGTCTTAAAATTATTAATTAGTGATGGAGGTTACAAAAAAGTTGCAACTAAAGCATTTGATATCAAAGGTGTTAAAGGGTCTTCAATTCTTGGCAATTAGTAAATCATCATATACAAGGAGAGTTAATTATATAAGTGACATTGATGATGATGAAGAGAGTGAAACATCAACAAGAGTGCAAGAAGGATATTTTGCGGTTATAGCAATGCAAGGTGAAGAAACAAAGAAATTCATTATTGAGTTGGATTATTTGAAGGATCCCGATTTCATGAAACTATTGGAGAAAGCTACGGAAGAGTATGGATATGAACAAAAGGGTGCAATTGCTGTTCCTTGTAGACCTCAAGAACTTCAAAAGATTATAGAGAATCGACACAATGCTCCTATGTAACACTTCTTGATTGAGCAATCTATATTCTAGGAAAAGTATTTCATTAATGATACATGTCAAAATTTCACACGTTTATTTTATGTATACGATAGTACAATTAAACTATCATTCTGATTTTTTAGCATAGATAGCACATCTGAAATTGAATAGTTCTATACCTATTGCCAATTTGTATATTTTACCCGTGAACATGTATACTAATGTATTGTTAGTGACAATTTAATTTCTTCCACAAATGTGAAAAATCAATGTGAAATGAAGGAATACAATATTTGGTCTTGTATATAAACATGTCCATATATCATCACTTTTTTGTGATCAATGGATATATTAAGATGTTCAATATGCATGTGCTCATTAGAGACCGCTTTAATACTTATAGTAATATTCTATTATAATTTTATTTAAATTTTATCTTTCTTACTTTTTAAATGTAAATATTTTAATTAAATAGGCAATTGTTGTAATTTTTTTTTTTATATTTGTAGGACCATTTTTATTTTGTTTTAATTAAATATTCATATTTTTTTAAGACCTAAACCTACATAAAAAAATAATAATTTTGTTTGAGATGTTTAAAATCCTTGCTTTACGAGCTTGACCTTGCCTACCCTGGTGCCATGTAGCATTTGTTTTACGGATCACGTTAGTTAAGTTCTACTACGATATGGTAACATTAACTCAGTTATATTACGCCAATGTTTGGTTGTGTGTTCAACTACCTCAATCGCACAGTCGAAGGCTATTTCACAGTAATATAGTGGAAGCTATAAACTTTTGTTTTTAAATGGACGTGTGTTTATCTCTTACCCACCGCCCAAACAAACATGTGTGTCGCTACAGTTTATCCAAAAACCACGTTTGAAGGTCATAAGAGAACCAATTTCAAATGTCACTCTTCACTACCTATAGTATAGGAGATTTCATGAGTGTTTCTCCATATTCATATTGCTTCTCAGTGTAGCTAGACAAATTTTGATAGAAAGAAGTTCAAAAGATTAGAATATAGACTTTCAAGATGCTTAAGTCTTTTGTTGGGAAGATACCCAGAAGGGCCTGCATTAAGACACAATTAACTACCAAGGGTGAAGAAATCAAAAGGTTTATTGTTACGTTAGAGTATTTGAATGATCCTATAGTTTTTTTATTTAGACATTTACAATTAACTAACAAATGTTGAAGTGTTCATATTCATAACATAATGTTCTTCAGTCCACGTCTCACATTGAACTCATACACTGAGAAAAAAGTATAATTGACATAATGAATTTTCTGCTTCTATGCCATGATCTTCATTTTATGAAGTAGGAGGTATAAAAAAATTTATGCGTCACCGCACATATTGCCAGCTGATTGTTTAGAACGGGTAATAGGAGAGGCAATAATTCACTAGTGGGGAAAGGTTGACCTGTCACACATTCTGCAGTTTATGTGACATCACAAACATTAAATAATTATAAACAAAAAGGCCATTCATTTCCATTCCTTGGCTTACAATCATTTATTAATATATATTCATCGATCATCTAACAGTAAGAGTATGGTTGGTTTTTGTCATGGTGTTTCAAAACCCACTTGTAATGAACATTTATCCTACTCCTGACCAATCAAAGTCCCAACTACCAAGAGAAACTTTAGTGTTGCGGGCAATGGCAGATAAACATTAGCAATGTGATGTATGCAGGATGGATGATCAATCCTCAAATTGCTGAAAATCTAGGCTGTTTCACTGAAAATGGGAAACTTGCTTTTGGGAACTTTGTGCAGCCTAGTGTTGAGTTCCAAAACATGATAGTATACACAAGGGTTGGGAATTGGGATCCTCTATACATAATGCCAACAATCTTAAATGCACCTCATCCTGTAATTCATTGGAATCTGCAACTGTCAGGATCTATGATTTTTATAAGTCGCTCCTCCTTATTTTTTTTTATTCCTACTTGTATGCTGGAGACAATTAATATATTCTTACAGTATAATAATTCAACCACACTGGCCTCATGGAGTTTTCTACCTCTCCATCAATCATAAATGATAAAGGATCAGTGATAATACTTATTTGCCTTTATTCTGGACAGTCCAATTTATATACTTGTTAAAATGAATTCAATGATTTTGCAGCTCACTTATCTAAGCACTTGTTTGGTAACACGGTGAGAGAGGCTAAACGCGCGTTAAAAAGGAAGCCACTAGTAGTAGCTTTAGGGCGGACTTGGGTTTTGATCGTGGAAACCCCAAGTAATAACTCTTCATATAAATATTGTCAATGTGAAAGCTACCTCTTCATAAATGACATAAGTAATAACATACTGTCAAAATTACTGGGGCAAGTGGCCAGTACTAACTACTGATAAGCATAAGTTACAACAGGATTTCGTACATCAATCAACAGTTATATAAAATACATTCAAATTCTTTAATATCAAGAGACTATTTTTCTTACACACATGAGATATAAAGGGACTTGGTAGTTGATACAAGAGTCCTCAGTGTTTCAGCTTCAAATCCATTTCCAGGGGAAAAACTTTGCCTCGGTGGTTGAATATCATAAAGTCTAGATTGGCAGGTAAAGAAACAATCCTGTATTGCATTGGAGACAATTCTGGTGTGAGGATCCAAAAAATTGCATGACAAGTGGTATTCCCACAAGAATGAACACAAAAAGAAACTACACAGTTTTGCAAACAGAAAATTTTAGTTAAATCAGTTTATATTAATGTGAAAAAGGTCCCTATATGTTTTAGAAATTTTCAAATAAATCCAAGTTAAAATTATAAATGAAACTTGTCGGCTGTATTCAGAGACTCCATTTCAAGAAGTTTGACTGGGGACCTAAGATATGAACTGGTATTTTATTAGATGATTTATGGAAGAATTCCCTAGATTACGATATAGATTGTAGGACTGTGAAGGTTTGCACCTCCCTATGCCTAAAGCCAAACTCTTCCTCAAATGACTACATACCACGCCCCACCACCCACCCTTATGCCCTCTCTTCTTATTTGTAAGCAACGTGCCCTATTTCTCTAATTATCCCAACCCCTACTAAGTAAATGACTAGGAATCTAGTTAACTAACCAATGGGGTTGCCTATAAAAGCCTCTGAAAATTCTTAAAAAGTATATGGACTATATATTATATGATATATATGAATAATACATGGCCAACAAATTTTACTCATTTATTGATGGGCGGTCGTCTTATTCTTCTCAAAGCTGCCTGGTCGTCTTATTCTTCTCAAAGCTGCCTAGTCTGCTTAACCGGTCTATTTCCTTTCCTTTTTCAAGACTCCGACAGGTATTATTTCTCATCTTGAGTCTCTTTTTAAATATTTTGTGGGATAAAGTGTGCCTTGGTCTGGGGAAAGGAGGGTTGGGTATTTGGAGGTTGCGTGAGTTTAATTGTGCGTTACTAGGAAAATGGTGTTGTAGGTTGAGGACAAATCAAAATGGTTTGTGGTTTAAAATTTTACAATCAAAATATAGTGTGGATTGGAATGTCGTGAGAGGTCGAAGTAGTAGGGAGTCTCTTTGGTGGAAGGATATAAGGTGTGAGTTTAGGTATCAGGGAATGGTTCAAAAAGTATTTGTTTAGAGTCGTGGGTAATGGAGCCGACCCATCATTTTGGCGGAATCCTTAGTTGGACGGCGGAGTGCTTTGCGAGAGATTTAGAAGATTGTTTGGGATAGCTAACAACAAAAACGTGTTGGTAACGGATATGTGTCGAGAGGGATAGAGTGTTGATGGTGGAGGATGGAGTTGGAGGAGACGTTTGTTTGCGCAGGAAAAGGATTTGGTGCACAACTATTATGTTCTGTTGTCTAATGTTTTTATGCAGGAATCCATTCCGGATAGGTGGTCTTGGAAACTAGAACACTGGTGTTTACTCGATTAAAATTGCATACTCAGCTTTGATTCTGGCAGAGGAAGATGACTGATCTCGACTTCATTTGGAACAAGGCGGCGCCTTTTAAACAATCATTCCTACGAAGGACTACTTGACAAAGAGCGAAATATTGAATTCATACAATTTATTATGTATCTTTGGATGTGACGGTGAATAATCTTTACAACATATTTTCTTTGATTGTCTGTCTTTTGGTAAGATATGGGGTGCAACGTTGAAGTGGTTAAGGGTGGTTAGTGTTCTTCAGCATGACGCCTTTAAGAACGCTCAACAATTTTGCAATTTATATTTGTTTAACAAAGCTTCCTGTGAATGTCTTCGTGTTATTTGGCTAGCTTGCATTTGGACCATTTGAAAAGATCATAATAATTGGGCCTTTAATCAAAAGATCAGTTCTTTCAAACATCTTGTTGATAGAATCAAATTGATAACGCGGTTGGTGGTGGCTTAAAACTCATCATAAATGATTATCTTTTGGGATTAATCAGCGGTGGACACATCCCATTGAGTGTTTGAACATTTGCAACACTCTTTGATTGTAAGGAGCTTTTTTCGGGTTACTAGGTTGGGAGATTCTTTTATCATCGGATTTTTATGGTATTTTGTAGAAGCTTGTTCTCCATTATCATTTGATTTTGTTGTATTCTTGTTAACTTTGGACCCTATTTTGGCACGTTTGTGCTTGAATAGGTGACATTTTAATGAATTTTGGCTTCTTTAAAAAAAAATTTACTCATTCTTATGCATGAAATCATCAACAGACAATAATAGCAAGGTAGGTGTAAAAATGGGGTCCAAAAAATGGGGAGTAAAAATAAGTTTAAGAATGCTATCTCGCATTGATAACATAGACCAAATTAGAAAGCTAAAAATGCAGTTCTCAATAATTAATCAGCTTAAGCATACGTCTTGCTAAGGAACAGTATGCAAATTCCCTTTTCCCTTTACTTAAAGATCAATTATGTCAATGCTGAAAATATTAGTCAAATCAAACCCAACTGCCAACGATTTACCTACAGGTTATGACTTATTGTTGAAAAACCTGACAGATACAACTTAAGTGGCCCATTGAAAAGTAATTGACCTTGCCAATACAATGAATAGCATCAATGATCATTTAGTAATGTTCATATATCAATACAGAAACACAAATTAAGGGATGATCAATGCTTTATCTGCTGAAGCATATTTTGTCCCTTTTCTTTTTGACAAATGATGTCAATACTGAGCATATTAGTCAGACAAACCCAGCTGCTAATTATCTATCAACAGGCTATGATTTATGAGTGAAAAGCTTGACAGAAAATATTTAAGTGTGTGTTTGGATTTCAAACAATAGACTATGATGTATGAATGATAGGAACTTTATAGTTCTTTTAGGGACGAAGCAAATCCGCACCAACTAAACATAAACCAAACACACTGCTTAAATGGCCCATAGCAAACCCATAGACCTTGCCAATACAATGAAAACATATCAATGCCCATAGCAAACTAGTAGTGTTCGTATATGCAGACCACCCCACTAGAATTCCCATTATAAACCATCAAGGAAGGCATATCAACTTCATAAATAGCATGATAGGAAACCAAGCTAAAACGGACAGTTCTTCAATACCTAAGATGAGTAACTCGAGTTGGGTAGATTTCTAAAATAAAACCATGCCACCGGTTACTTTTTGAATCGGTTTTACTTATTAACAAGGAGGTAAAGACTCTAGAAGTGAATAATTATGATGGAGATAAGATGAAATGCTATCTAAGGATAATCATTTGGTATTTTTCATTGTTATATAAAAGTAAACAATTGATACTTCAAGAGAGTCAAGAATCTATTTGTTATGAAGTAAAACTAACACAAATTTTAGAAAATGTTTTCCCGAAGTAAACAAGGCCAGATCTTTCAAACCTAATAATTCTAAAATGAATCCCCTCGAACTCCCCGCCATATATCCAAACAAAGACACAGAACAAAAATAACCCTAACCCCTAACATACAATTATATCAAAAACCCTAATTGGAAAGGGATAAAGAAGAAGAAACCTGTTCTCTTCAGAGTGTGGGTGTATGGACAAAAACTTCCCCGGCACGGTAAGCGCAGCCCAAAAACACAGCAACAATCCAATAAACAGCTCAATCACCACCTACACAACCTTAAGACTCAAAAACACCAAACACAAAATCAATAAATAAAATTACGAAATTAATTAATTAGGTTACATTTAAAGGAGGTCCTGAAAACTCTTCTTCCGTAATCTTCAACAAGCCCTTATCTACAACCAAATAATAAGATCAAAAAACAAATTAACGAATATATTTGAAAGTTGAATCGCATTATTAGCATAATAAAGCAAAATAAGAAAGATGTAAATACATTGGATAGTTGAATAAGCGGCGTGGAAAAGAATGAGAGCACCAAAAACACCAATAGTTAAAGCTACAGCCATTATTGGTACAGAGTTCGAAGATGGTGACTGAAGTGAGGTGTGAGTAGATAGATTACTGGAAACTTGCAAGTCAAATTGTGTTCTCCCAAATTCAGTCACACACAAACATCAATTTCCAATTTTGTCCACAAAAGTAGAGTAGTTAAAGTCAAAATATCTACTCCTTGGTAACATAACAGTAATTAACATTTGTAAAAATATTTTTTTTAATTAAAATACGTGCACTACTTTAAATTTATTATCTTTTATTTATGTTAATAAAAATATACGTCTGTTTGAAATTGAGAATGAGTTTGACTTTATGTTTAGTTGTTTATTAAAATTACATCAGTTTAAAGTAATTCTATCTCAAATTTATGTTTAGTTTTTTTTTTTTTATCAAAAAAAAGTTTAGTTAGGGAAAGTTAGTTGATAATTTTGCACTTTTCATTTAAGATCTAGAAATATCAAATTACATCCATTTATTTCACCGTTTATTTCCTACGGCAGCTATACTTCGCTTCACATATGATGACATTGACGAGTTTTGCATTTTGCCATTTATTTCCTGCAGTCTAGTATGAGATTTGCATTTTTAATTTAACACTTTTTTTTGGGAAACAGTTTTTTAAAAATTAATATAAACTCCTTAAAAAATTAATATAAACATGGTATTCATATTATATTATAAAATATATAGGTTTTTTTAATAAATATACATTTAAAAACACTTTATATTATGTAATTCAAATAAATTTTATTTTTTAAAATGACATTTATAGAAAAAATATTCAAACATAAATTAGCTAAATAAAATTTATTTCTAACTTAAAGTACACTTTAAAATGAAATTTTGTCAAAAATATATTTGCAAATATTAATCAAAACACATACTACATTATTGTAGAATATATATTAATATTTAATAAAGATAATTTGTTAAAGTAAATATTTTCTCTTTTTATTTATAAAAATATCTTAAAATATGAAATTATCAAACGTAACGTTCATTTTAAAGAATTTTTAGAGGAGAGATATGGAGGGAGATTGATAAATTAAACAAATTATAAAGTATTTCTAAAAATAAAATTAGTGTGGTTGAAATGTAAGGTTGTTCTTTTAATTTTTTTAAATCTTCAAATATATATTTAAATCTAAATTTAGACTTGGCTTTACAAAACACTCATTAAAATATTATCATCCCAAACAACCGCTGAAATTTCTTAAATTCTAAAGTATTTGCTTTTGTTCTTGAAGTTTAGTTTAGCATATTTTAGAAAATAAATACACATATTAAAATATATAAGCATAATATTTTCACAAAATAAACATAATATTAAAAAAAATCAAAAAAGTTTATTATTTTTAATTAAATTAATTACTTTTTCATAATACTCTTGAGTTGTGTTTG
Organism: Cicer cuneatum; assembly: GCA_037974295.1. NCBI lineage: Eukaryota > Viridiplantae > Streptophyta > Magnoliopsida > Fabales > Fabaceae > Cicer > Cicer cuneatum. Next base: position 66,131,612 of record JBBPBO010001986.1, on the reverse strand, counting down.
AATATTTTAAAATAAATAGAGTATAGTGAAATAAACCATAATGGAATAGAGATTCGTTATATTATTTGAGTATTTTATGAATTGATAAAATAAATTTGTCATTTTATTATTTAAAAGTGGATCAAATAGAATAAGTTTAAACTCTTATATACCTTATTTATACTTTTATTTAAAAAACATGATTTTGCTGAAGAGAAAAAAACACAACCGTATAAAATTAAATCAAATCATATTTTATTATATTTTGGATAATTTTATATTCAACATTTACGTAAAATACTAAATCTTGGACAATATTATTATATCTTAGACAATCATGTAAATAAAATAAGTTGACAACTATGCAAATGAGACGATTAAATTTTTGTCTGAATAATTAATATAAAAAATATTATAAAAAAATATTAAAATATAAAAAAAAGTAAGATTAAATAAAAATTGTGAAGTATTTATTGGTCAAAAGAATGATAATCTTAATAACCATCTAAAAAAAAGTTGAATAATAATCATTCACTCATGTAATTTAATCTTAGTAACTCAAAATATTTAAAATAGAGAATCTTATAAAAGATTCAAAGTCAGAAATTTTTTACAATAAGATATAAGCTATGCCAATAACAAATTTGATATTTTATTGCGACTAAAATAGCAAATTTAATTCGTAAAGTTAAGAAGATAAGTAAACAAATCTTTCAACAACAAAAAAAGATAAGTAAAGAAAAAAACAAAAAAGGTATTTATTTCTTCGGTAACAAGAAACGAAGCAAAGCCACCTATAAATATCTCCACAAACACCAACCCAAACCCCACACACTCTCTCAGATCTATAAACTTCTTTCCTCTTTTTCTCAACATTCACAAACCCAAATTCTCAACAAACCACACTTTCTTCTTCCGCTATGGCGAATCAACCCGAATCTTCCGATGCGTAAGTTTCCTCCTAATTTCTTACACCTTTCTATTTCACCCGATCGTTTTCATCATTCTCTATTTTTTCTTTTTGATTAATCTGATTGTTTTTTATTGTTTGAATTGATTATTATTATTCTTTTTTGCTTTTGTTTATGTTTTTCAGTAAGGGAACGAAGAGAGACTTTAGCACTGCGATTCTGGAGCGCAAGAAAGCGCCGAATCGTTTGGTTGTTGACGAAGCCGTCAACGATGATAATTCCGTTGTTGCTCTTCATCCAGACACCATGGAAAAGCTTCAGCTCTTCCGCGGTGACACTATCTTGATCAAGGTAACGGTTTTTTTTTCTTTTTGTAATTTCGATTTCTACGGTTGCAAGTTGATTAGATTTTTGCGCTGTGATTTTAGAGTATTTGTACTTAGGGTTTACTTAAAATAAGTAAATTCGTTTATCTTGTTAGTAACATTGAACGTTCATTTACTTTCGATGATGTTATTATAGTTAGGGTGTAAGAGTGAGAGAATAGAGCCTTCATGTTATAGTTCTGTTATCTTGGAAGATTGTAACTTGTTGTAACTCAAATATTATGTGTTGAAATTTTACTGTGTTGGTGTTAATTAATTTGCAAGTTGATATGAATTTCCTTATTTTGCTATTATGTTTGAGAGGGGTGATTTGGTCCTTATGTTTTCTTTGCTGCTTTTGGTTTTTTAGGGAAAGAAAAGGAAGGATACTATCTGTATTGCACTTGCAGATGAAACATGTGAGGAACCAAAAATACGAATGAACAAGGTTGTGAGAAACAATCTCAGGGTTAGGCTTGGAGATGTTGTTTCGGTGCATCAATGTGCGGATGTCAAATATGGAAAGCGTGTTCACATTCTTCCTGTGGATGATACTATTGAAGGAGTTACAGGGAATCTCTTTGATGCGTACTTAAAACGTGAGTTACTTCTTTGTTGTGTTATTGTGGACACAGTACGGGTTTTTCTTTTTATTTTGTATCTGCCAATATATGTTGATACTTGTGTTTTGTCATCTGCGTCTTTCCTCTTTGTTCAGGGAAGGCTGGAAAGATGAATGTTGCTAGTTTATCTTACAATATCCAGTGATTCCTTTTTCTTCTTTTGTGACAATGGCCGTTTTGATGCAATGCTTGTCTTTGAGAATAATGACTGAATTGCATTTAAAGACAGTATGTTTTTTAGACTAATATTGTTTTGCTTTCTCAAACATTACATCACCTAAAAGGACACTACTGTCAAAAGAAAATAAAATGTGGTCACCAATTTGATACTGTCATCACCTAATTCCCCCCAATCACTGACAGTGATCTTTATATAGTTGCTTCCTTTAGTTATGGTGGGTTCAATATAATTAGATCACCATTCATTTATGTCCATAATATGGAAATGTAAAATTTGTTCTGTTTCATGTCCAAGCATTGTTCTCTCTGAAAATGCTTCCATTGTTAGTGTTTGTACTTCAATTTTCTTGGATAAATTTGTATTGACTTAATAAGCAGTTTCTGCTAGAATTTTTGCTTGTGATTTATTGAATATCGAATGGCAACAGTTTGAAATTTAACTTCCTATATGTTCTATTAATTGGCATCCACCCCTCACTGACATATAAACTTGTTGCATTGTAGTTTCTTTTGAATTCTAAACCCAGTTTTATGTTTGCAGCTTACTTCCTTGAGGCATATAGACCAGTGAGAAAGGGAGACTTCTTCCTTGTTAGAGGGGGGATGAGAAGTGTAGAATTCAAGGTTATTGAAATTGACCCATCTGAGTACTGTGTTGTTGCCCCAGACACAGAGATCTTCTGTGAAGGAGAGCCCATTAAAAGGGAAGATGAGAATCGATTGGATGAGGTTGGTTATGATGATGTTGGTGGTGTAAGAAAGCAGATGGCACAGATTAGGGAGCTGGTGGAACTGCCTCTGAGGCACCCACAGTTATTCAAGTCTATTGGTGTCAAGCCACCAAAAGGAATTCTGTTGTATGGACCCCCTGGATCTGGCAAGACTTTAATTGCTCGTGCAGTTGCAAATGAAACAGGTGCCTTCTTTTTCTGCATTAATGGCCCTGAGATCATGTCAAAACTTGCTGGTGAGAGTGAAAGCAATCTAAGGAAGGCATTTGAGGAAGCAGAGAAGAATGCTCCATCCATCATCTTTATTGATGAGATAGATTCCATAGCTCCTAAGCGAGAGAAGACTCACGGTGAAGTTGAGAGGAGGATTGTTTCCCAGCTCTTGACCCTCATGGATGGTCTTAAATCACGAGCTCATGTAATCGTTATGGGAGCCACGAATCGGCCCAATAGCATTGACCCTGCGCTTAGGAGATTTGGAAGGTTTGATCGGGAGATTGATATTGGTGTTCCAGATGAAATCGGGCGTCTCGAGGTTCTCCGAATTCATACAAAGAATATGAAGCTTGCAGAAGATGTAATATTGAAATTCCTTTCCCTTAATTTACGGTTTGATTTGAGTAATCTGCGTTCTGAAAGAAATTTGTCCTTTGTGTCATTTGCAGGTTGATTTAGAAAAGATTGCTAAGGACACACATGGCTATGTTGGTGCTGATCTAGCTGCTTTGTGTACTGAAGCAGCACTTCAATGCATCAGAGAGAAAATGGATGTGATTGACTTGGAAGATGAGACAATTGACGCTGAAATATTGAACTCCATGGCAGTGTCAAATGAGCATTTCCAGACTGCTCTTGGATCAAGCAATCCTTCTGCTCTCCGTGAAACAGTAAGTATTTATCCAGAAGTTTTTGTTTGTCAGTGTTAAGCTTCCTCTTCTCTCGCTCTTACTCTCCTGGGTAAATTTTTCTGTCTGCTTCATGCAAAGTTTGTGATGTATCAATAATTTTGACTTTTTTATTGAACCAGGTTGTTGAAGTGCCCAATTGCAGCTGGGAAGATATTGGCGGTCTTGAAAATGTTAAGAGGGAACTCCAAGAGGTGACTAAAGATCTTACATGATAACATTGATATACTACTTTCATTTCATCTACCTCTGAACTCTTATACTGTTCTTTTTTTGCAGACTGTTCAATATCCAGTGGAACACCCTGAAAAATTTGAGAAATTTGGAATGTCACCTTCTAAGGGAGTTCTTTTCTATGGTCCTCCTGGCTGTGGTAAAACACTTTTGGCCAAAGCTATTGCCAATGAATGCCAGGCAAACTTCATCAGTGTAAAAGGTCCCGAGCTACTCACAATGTGGTTTGGAGAAAGTGAGGCTAACGTGAGGGAAATTTTTGACAAGGCTCGTGGTTCTGCTCCGTGTGTTCTATTCTTTGATGAACTTGACTCCATTGCAACTCAGGTTGGTACCGGTCTGGGTTACTAAGCTATTGTTTGGAATTTTGGCAAAATTTATTGTCACTTTTATGACCCTTCATTCATTCCAACTATTTGGAATAGAGAACATTTGCTTTATTTTTTGTGGTTACCTGCCCTCAAAACATTTGCTTTGCTTTATCCTGCAGAGAGGCAGTAGTGTTGGAGATGCTGGGGGTGCTGCCGACAGAGTTTTGAACCAGCTGCTAACAGAAATGGATGGGATGTCAGCAAAGAAAACTGTGTTCATCATTGGCGCCACTAATCGACCAGACATTATAGACCCAGCCCTTCTGCGTCCAGGCCGTCTAGATCAGTTGATTTATATCCCCCTCCCAGATGAAGATTCACGTCATCAGATTTTTAAAGCTTGCTTGAGAAAATCCCCCATCTCAAAAGATGTTGATATTAGAGCTCTTGCGAAGTACACACAAGGATTTAGTGGTGCTGATATTACTGAGATTTGCCAGCGTGCATGCAAGTATGCCATAAGAGAGAACATTGAGAAGGTACATTCTGGGCTCCCTTTTCTATGTCTTCCTTATTTAAAGTTAAAGTCCCTTGACATTTTAAATTATTACAGAAATTGGATCTTTGTAAGATATTTTTATTAATTTCCTAAATTTTGCTTGACAGGACATTGAAAGAGAGAGAAGGAGAAGCGAGAACCCCGAAGCCATGGAAGAGGATGTTGAAGACGAGGTAGCTGAAATCAAGGCAGCTCATTTTGAGGAATCAATGAAGTATGCACGAAGGAGTGTTAGTGATGCTGACATTCGCAAATACCAGGCATTCGCCCAAACATTGCAGCAGTCCAGAGGGTTTGGATCTGAGTTTAGGTTTGCAGATTCCAGCTCTGGTGGTACTACTGCCACTACAGGTACATCTGACCCATTTACATCTGCTGGTGGAGCTGATGATGATGATCTTTACAGTTAGGTCTAACTTGTATGTTCGTTGTTCATTTAAAGAAAATGCCAGTGCTGTCTTATTTATGTACTTGTCATTTTGCGTATTAAGTCCCTAAGGCTTCCTTTGGATTGACATGGCATTACTTCGGAAAGCAATTTGTTTATATGGCAAGCATTAGGTGTTCGAAAGTTGGAATGAATTATTTTCAGTTTTTTCTGGCACAACACAGGAACGATGTTTTACACATTTATGTCTGATTTGACACACTTATGTGATAAAATTGATGTCAGGTTGTATACGACATCTTTTTCACTCGTTATTTAAAATATTTATCGTTATTAAATCCATGTTTGCGTGTAGCAATTAATCTTTTAATTTTGTCCAAGAAATTGACATAAAAAACCTTGTCAAAATTGATATAACAAAACAAAATCAAAATTATCTTTATGAGAAAAAGACTAATTTTGAAAGTGTAAACTAATTTAATAATGATACTGTATGGTCATTAAACTTATGCTTTATTAATTAATGATATTTCTTAGTTTGGTATAATTTTAATTAATGATATTTCTTAATTTGGTATAACATTAGACGGTCATATTCCATAGTCTCTCCCAAAACAAAACAAGATTTGATTGAGCGGTGAGCTGTGAACCAAATTTGATAGAGCTGTGGTAACTTATGGAATGTGACTCCCCAAATTTCTCTAAACTATTATCCATATGGTATTATTATTATTTCTATTATTGTTATTATTAAAATTAGATAAATACATTATTTTCTTATAGAATCTCGTGCAATGCTAATTTAGTAATTTAGTGAGAATACAACAGATTGGAATTTTGAATGAAAATGTTTTATAAATTTTGGTATTTTTTTATGATCAATTTTATATTATAGTTAGGTAGATTATAATAATAGAAATAACCAGTTGAGGGTTTAAATATAGGGTGCAACCCACTTGTGTACCTATTGATTTTTCAATAGATTAATTAAAAGGAAATAGAATAGAAATAAGAAGAAGAATGGAAGAATAGAAATATTGTGTGTGAGGAGGCATTGTAAAACAGAAAGGAGAGAAGAAAAGAAAAAAAAATGGTGAGGGAGAGTGAGAGGTTTCGTGAGAGGAAGGGGGAAATATTGTAAAACAGAAGAAGAAAAAAAAAATGAGGAAGAAAAAAAGATGGTGAGAGACAGAGAGGATTCGTGAGAAGGGGGAAACATCGTAAAACACAAAGAAGAGAAGAAAGAAAAGAAAAAGAGAGAAGAGGAAGAGAGTAGAGGTGAGGTGAGGATTCGATGAGCTATTTGTGCAGCATCAGCTGCCTCTATATAATGATGTAGATGGTCTAATTATTTCACCTCTGTTAGTTCATGGGAGACCTAACACTTAATACAATATAGTCATAATTTTATGAGGGGGTTAAATATAGAGAAAAAATAGATTTGCAAGAAATTCATCCATTTTATTTATGAATTTTATTTTTATGATTTTTATTGTTAGTAAGACTCTTCTTCTAATTATTGTAGAGATTAGAAGAGTCAAAATATAACGAATAAATATACCAATCACATAATATTTAACTGTCCTGTTTCTACAAATTTTTAATAAATAATAGAGTAGTTAAATATAAAAATATATCAACTTATTAAAAAAATAAAATAGTTGAGGTAACCCCATTTTATAATGTTAATAATTATTTAATAAAACATAAATATATACTGAAATTTTAAAATTTTATACTTTGGATTTTCAAAAATTTGAAATTCTAGAAATTCGAAATTTTAAAATTCTAATACATAATCTGTAATTGGAAAAGTAAGAGTTAAGTATATTATAAAAGTAAGAGTATAGAAGATAGGGGTATATGATTGAGTATTTGTCATAGGACTTCAATACCCAAATCCAAATCTGTAAGACATTGTTTTAATCATGCTACTTGGCTTTATTATTTATATTCAAATTTCCTGTCCGTCGAAGCAAATTTTCTTATCCTGAAATGTTTAACTAAGCAATAATTTTAACATGACAAAATAATTCCCTTTTTGATGAAAAAAGAAATTATAAACATGCAGCCTTCTTTTAATTAAAAAAATTCATCTAAAACTAGTGTACCGAATCCATTTTTATAAAATTCATATTCATTTATTCAAATTAGTAGAAATTAAATAGATCGATAATTATACAATTAAAAGTTGTTAAAATTGAAAGTGATGAATTTGTTATCAAACTCACAACATATATGTTACTAAAATTCTTTAAATAAGACAACTTATAAATATGACTAAATTAAAATGTTTGAAATACTTATGTCTTCGGAACTGTAATGTTGACAATGCCAAAATCATTGATTGAATATGCACTTAATCAAATTGTTAAAATATATTGATCGGAGCACAAGCTCAAAGTCACTAAAATCGTAGAGCATAAATCTACAAATAAACTCAAAACATTTAGGTTAATAAGATAAAATAACAAAATAATCGTAATTGTGACAAAGTTAAAGTGTTCAAAATATACATATCTTCAAATCTATAATGTTGATGATACAAAAATAATTAATTGAATTTTTAATAGATTGAAGAAATTAATTTGTCAATGTGAAGCAAATAAACAACATAATAAGATGAGAAATTAAACAACGTCTCGTTAAGACATCTAAATAAAACGTCTTGCTCAAAAGATGAAATCACATACACAATTGAAAGAAAAATGAAATATATATGAAAACAAAAAATAGAGAGAATTTTATTTTTAATTATTTACATTTATATTTTTTGACTAGTGCTTGGTAACATTAAATATTATTAATATTAACACAAAAAAAACCTTTTATATATTGTTGATTGGTTGATCAATATTGTCGTTGGTAGTTTTTTTTCTTCCGATAAGTTGATGTTATTATTGTCGTAAAGTTCAACAATATTGGTATACTTTTCTCTCCATCCTCTAAGAAGGGATGAAAAAAATACTCAAACCAAATTGAGTTATTAAATCACAAAATTGTGTATATTTAACCTATATATTGGATGAGATACGAAATGAAGTAAATTTTATAAGTGAAAGATATTTCTCGACTTAGAAGTTAATTAATAAAGTTAAGTTAAATTAAATTTAAATTTTAAAATGATATTAAAGTCAATAAGATTTGTTAGGTCACTTGTTGTCGAGCTGTTCAAGTTATGTTTCAGATGTTCTATGTGTGAGGAGAGATGTGTTTGAGAGTCTATATAAATGAGATATGACCTAAAAATGTATTTAGAAGTGGAAGACATCTAGTTTTGTAGATCTAAATTAGACTTAATATCAATTTCAAGAGTGTAAAAATTATTTATATTTTTTTTTCTCTAATTAATAGTTATTTTGTCCCTGTTTCAAAAGTAATAGAGGTAAAAAATATTTTGTGTTTGTCGCAAGTATTAATCTTTTTATAGACGAGATGAAAAGAGATTTTAGATCCTAAAATCTTCGTTGGTTTACACCACTTAAGCCTTTAAAAAAAGAGTATTAACTATCAAGTTATTTTAGAAGATCTCTTTCCACCAACAATTATTTTTATCGAGTCAATAATATTATAAAAATGTTGGATTTGAGTATACTATTTTAAATTTTATTATATGTATTGATTTAATGGACTAATTTAAAGTTTATTACTTATTTTAGTTTTAATGAAATCCAATATTTTTTTAATGATAAAATGGTGATCCAATATTATTCTACTTTTTACTTATAGCTTTGTATTTGTTAAGACACATTTTTTTCAAAAAATACAATTTTTTCTTTCTATTTTGATACATAAATTCAACTTAAAATTAATACACTTCACATATTTTTTTTCGTCATATTTTTTGTTATTGACATGTGAACTTACCAACTCGTCTACTTGTGGTGGGATGAGATGAAAATTTCAAATCGACCTACTTAAATCAATCTATCCTACCTCTCTTTATTTAGACGAATTGATTGCCGGGCAATTTGAACCGTGCAGATTGGCACTTTGCAATCCCTAGCAAGTAATACGTAATCCCTATGCTCTTATAAAGACGTGGAAAAATGTCATATTGGTTATCACATCCTAGTGGATTAATGGCTGACATATTTGTTTGAGTCAAATAAACAAGGTCACATGTTAAGTGATCGATGGGACATTGGGGGGGACTTGTGCGACGACCCAAATCAAGTTTTGCAGGAGAAATAGGGTTCATGTTCCTCAATGGAAAGCAAGCCACGAGTTAGTAGTCTTATAGGGTTGGTGTGAATTGACAAAAAAAAAAAAATAGGGTTGGTGTGAGATATATGATTAATTTTTTTGATTACTAATCAATACAATGAATATTGAGTTTGGGAGCAAGAAAGGTAGGAGTTTTATCTATAACTATGACCATGTTTAGGACCCCTTAAGGTCCAAGTTGATAAAACAAGAGTTTTAATTAAGCCTTTCTAAACTGATTCATAAATGTAAAACAGATACACCAATTTAAAATAATTAAAATATTTTGTATCTAAAAAAAAAGAATGGTAAAATTAAATAAGATTATTAATAAAATATTGTTATTAGTATTAAAATATTTAAAATTCACTTTATGTCAAAGTATTTGATCGGCTTTTACCATTTTTATGCTCAAGAGACATATTATAGGTTGGAGTTTATCATTAGTTACTTATTAGACTAAATAAATTTTTTAGGAGCGGTCTCACATGAAAACTCGTGTATAAAATCACTTTAGTTTTAAATATCTAATTAGTAGATAATTTTAATGAGCGAGATAGATTTAATTAGAGGAATGCATAAGTTTTGAAGACTTAAATTATCTAAGTGAAATATTATCCACTGAAATAACATAATTGTTAACAACTAAAGAAATAAAGTGTAATTGGTTATATAATTTATATATAAGCAAGTTTAATTTAATTATAAAAAATTATTTATAAGTAATATATATATATATATATATGATGAAAAAGAAATAGAATCTCTCTCAAATGATTTGCGCACACACGAGTGTATATATATATATATAGAGAGAGGGGGTCTCTTTGTTACCGATGAAAAAAAATTATTTTCACATGCATTTAATAATTTAATTAGATATTTGAAAGAGAAATAGAAATTATTATGTATTTATTTACTATATTTTTTCAAAAAAATTATCTAGAAAATGACTTTCAAAAGAATTAATCGAAACAACTTTTTATTTTAATTAATTTTTAGATTTCTTTTTCAGATTCTTTTTTTTTAAACTATAACAAACAAAAAACTCTTAATTAATTACTATAATTATAGTTTTTATTTATTTAAAAATGTGACTATGCTCTTTAACTTATATTCATAGTACCCTAACTATCTTGTCTATAACTTAAAAAAACTATCTCGTATGGACGATTATAGAGTAAGGAGTTTTGGTTGCCACTTTGTAGAGCAAGACTTAATTATGCTTACAATTTAGCTAATGTAACTTTTTTTTTTAAAGATTGTCTTATGTAAGATTAAGGAACATACAGTTCTTTTTGACATATGAATTTTTTTTTGAAACGGATAAAATTAATAATTAATTATTATATTAGTATTTTTTTCTTCTTTGAGGTTTTAAGTCCGAGTTTTAAAATTATTTAATTTTTAGCTCAAATCAGTTGAATTAACATAAATATAAGGATCAAATTTTTTTTCTTAATTTTTTTATTCTCAAAAAAATAATCTCAGTAATTTGAAATTTAGTCAAGGATAAGTAAACTTTAACAAAAACTAATTTCAATTAAAATTTGAAATTCAAATAAACAAATTAGTTTTATATATTTATTAGATTCGCTTAGCTCAACTTTAAATTTATTGGTATAAAAAAAGAAAAGTTTAGAAAAATCGTAACACATTGATAGTAATAAGTATTAACTTGTATATAGCCAAACTTCATATAATTATATAATTGTAAAAAAATAAATAAATCACATATTATGTTTAGAAATATAAAATTTTGCGATAAATACAATTCAAACTATAATATGATTTGAATGTTATGGGTTTAACCTGGTTAATGTTATTGGAGAAAATCAAATATAATGTTACTGGAGAAAATTTTGCGATAAATTCCTTTATATTTTTGTTTTATTAATAAGTGGTTTTTTTACTAATTCATTGGTAAGTGATTAATAACCTTAAAGTCTTTTTGAATTTAGATAGAGCACCCTCCCTTCATAATAGTCTAAAAAAGTTTATAGTGTGAAAATCGAAGCCAGCTTCATTTTTGTGATTGAGGGTGACGTTGTTAGTTGGCAATCATCTAATGCATCAGTGGCACAATAATTGGTCAGAAAAAACATCAAATCATATCATATACTCTAAAATAATAATGGAGAGAGCAACATCATATCATACCCCACACACACACATATATATTTATTACCAATAAAGATTAGTTCAATATTAAAAAGTTGATACATTTGTTATTTTTTATACTCTCTTTGAATTTTGAGTATCATCTAAATATTTTTATATGTACTTTTTATACTCTCTTTTTAAAATAATAATTCATTTAAACTATTTTAATAAAAAAACTTATATATATATTAATATAAAATTATTTTACATTAACAATTAATAAAAACTCACCTCATTTAATTTTTTTTTAATTAAAAAGAAATATTACATATATATATTAATATGAAATTATTTTATATTAACGATCAATGACAACTCCCACAACAACAAATTAAATAACTATTATTAATTTCAAAATTACAAAAATACCATACAACAGATTAAATGATTACTAGGAATTGGTTACACATTAGAGGATCTTTAAATTCAAACAATATTTAATGTGCAGTACAGTTTTATGAACACCCACACGTGCGTCTCCACGTGGGAAGTTTTAAGTGGATGATACAAAGAAACAGAAGTAGTAATGGGACACTTTCAATTGCTTTTGGGTGACACAGTAACAATCCAACATTTTTTTAACCTTGTCAGGATTGCACGTGTTTTCGACCAGGTCCCCCCACCCTTACCCTTTTTCCATTCATAGTGCTAACTAATAATAGCATTTGCCTAAGCAGCATCACCAAACAATGCCTAATTATACCTCAATTTACGTATGCCCTTTCAATCCTTATACTTATGTTTCTCTATTTATTAATACTTCATGCACGTTTTTGTCATTAAACATATTCTTTACATTCTATTTAGGTATCAAAATTAGATACAACCCTGTCAAAAAAACATAGTAGAAATTTGCATTATAAATATAAACAAGGATGAGCGGATATATGCGGATACAATATTTTAGTACCCATCCAGCCACATATTACATATATATATATATATATATATATATATATATATATATTAATATATAAAATATGTGTAACTAATGTTGTCAAAAAAATATTGAGCACATAATATTATGACTGTTTATATATTCTATTTGAATCTGATATAAGATCTCAAATATAATACTTAATAGTTAAATTAGGACTTAAAGACCATAATATTATTACTTTATAATTTTAATTAACTAATACTGTCAAGATTAAAATTGTAATTAATATGATGTATCAATTTTTATATATGTTTTGGAGGATAGTAAACTTGCAGTTTTATATATTTATGGATAAAATAAATTTTTATATCATAAGTTTTTAACATTTTGTTTTTAGTTCATATAAAAAAAATTCAAATTTTTAATCTTTCATTTTTTTTTTCATTTTTTTTTATATTTATAAACAACTCCCTTTAGCGAAAAAGTATGAGTACTAAGGTTGTCATCGATTCGACATGAGTATCACTTTGGTTACAAGCATTTTTTTTTAAATGGTGAAAATAGGGACAAATATTATATATAGTACTTTGTCTAAAATTTACCTATTGCCATCCCTAATTCTATTATCAATTCTTTTAATCATTTTTTTAATGTTGTATAAAATATAAATATAAATACTATTATTATTATTATTATTATTATTATTATTATTATTATTATTATTATTATTGTTGTTGTTGTTGTTTAGGTTTTTTTTTTTAAGTTGTGCATTAATATGAATGAAATGTGATATCCTTATGACAAAAATATTTTAAAACACTTAACTTTTATCTTGTACAAACTCAATTAATTTTTAATAAATATTATTTTTATTTATTTTAGACGTTAGGGGTGTCATACATAATTTCATCCGACTCTAGCGCTTAGTTTTTTGCCCCCTAATATTTTAACAGTCTTACATGTAGCTAGCTTACTTAAGAAAGCTTGATATCTAATTAATATTGTCTTTGCCAAAAAAAATTATTATTATTATTATCAATTTGTAGTATCTCTTTATTAGCATTGAGCTATTCTTCTAGAATAGACAACTTCCAACTTACACATAGGTAATATGCAGAAACTAAACAAGCTCTCCGACTATGGGCCTTGGCCCATATATAAAAGTGTATGGACAAGAATCAAAATAACCGGGAGGGTGTGGCTCCACTCATAGTATGCACTAATAATATTTCAATTGATCTATTTATGTACAAGTTTTTCTTTTTTACAAATTTATGAACGAGTTTAATTTGTGAAAAAATATTCACAATGGGAAGTTATAGTTTTTTTTAGTTAATGGAGAGAGAAACTTGTTAGTACCAAATTTTAATTAGACAGAAAACTAGTATTAATTAGACATACTATATGTTTGTAAGACATAAATCAATTGTTAAATAGTAATATTATTAGACTAAATATTATATTTTAATTCAACCCCAAAATCTCACAATTTTGCATGTAAATTTTAACACCCTCAATTTAAAAAAAAAAATAGAAATAGTGTATAAAATAGTTTAGTGTGGGAGTTGTTATGTTTGAGGAAATATTGAGGTGGGTGTGGGTAGGACCAGAAGGTTAAGAAAGGTGAATGTGAAGAGAGGGGCGCACGAGGGTAAGGTCAGTAGAATGAATGAATCGTACCCCCACATACACATTACACATTACACATACACACAACTCATCTTTTTTTCTTCTCATTACGATTCCTGCTGTCTCCCCTTCTAGACCCACCACACATAACCTCTCACTCATCCTATACTCTATCTCTATGTTAACACTATCTCCACATCTCATTTTACTATTTGCCTACCCTGATTAAACCATCCTTAATAATTCTCAACAATTAGAATCACGTTTCTTCTCAAACACAACCGACCTAACTCAGCTACAAATTTCAAATGAAAGTTGAATTTTAACATGATATTATTAAATTAATATAATTAATATTTTATAAATTAATTTAATATTATTATAATATATTTTTTTAATTGACTAATATTATCAAGATAATATTAAATTTAAAAGAAATTTATATATTTTTTTGATTTTTTTATTAAGTAATTTTTTTGACGAAGTAAAAATTTTATTTTTTCTTTTATACGTAAGCATCAACAACTATAACCACATTAGGGTGTATGATAATCGGCCCGTTTGTTATAGTTTTTAAAAATAGTTATTAATTTTTATTATTTTAAAAGATTTAATTTATATATACAGAATATAAAATATTTTATATTATCATTATGTCACAATCACTTATCATTATTATTTTAAAATTGGTTACTATATAAGTAAACATCTTTTAACATCGGATGATATATAAATTATACTCATTTTAAAAATAAAATTTCAAATGAAAAATTAGTTTAAATATTTTATGATAAAATATTATTTTAAGTATTACATTTATTTGCTATAATTTTTTTAGATTATAAAATTTTAAAAATGATTAAAATAAAAAATTTATTTTGGGAAATTCTTCATAAAAATTATTTTTAAAAATATTTTTATTAAAAAAATATTATTTTTATTGTGTTAAATTTTTAATAATAAATATATAAATTATTGAATAACAAATGAATCTGAAATACATTCTACCATTTTAAATAAATTTAAAATCACATTTTAAAAAATTTAAAACAAAACAAGCTCATTACTGTGACAAAAATTTATATTAATCAAAATTATTTTATAAAATTGATTTTAACAAAAAAAAGTAAAGTAAATGTAAAGAAAATTATGTTTGAATACATTCACAAAAGAGAGTTCAACAATAAATTTACAGTAAAAAAAACTACAAATTATAATTTAAAATTAATTTTACTTGAGAACAATAAAAAATATTAAAAATTGATTTTGTTAAACATATTAAAATTAATTATTTACATAATGATGATTTTGTTATTTATTTGATTATGCTTTAAATTTTGATATTATTAATAAGGAAATTTCTTTGGAGTTTCACGGTGGATGTAAAAACAGTTTCGCTTTCAATACGTGACGATGAACAGTAAGTTATTTTGTCTGATAAAGAAAAGCTAATGATTTGAGAAAGCAACCACACATTTAAAGTTTGTTTCATGCTGACTCATTCTTTCCTATCTCTCCCTAATTTGACCAACCATATGTTTCTGAAATTAACTGAATTTCACTCACGTTAAATTCAATATCATTAATATTTCCGTAACTTTATAAGCTTGTCTTTTTTTGTTGACCAATGTCAAGTGGCTATTTTCTCTGTTCATATTTAAATTAAAATTGTGTTATTAGATAGTGTTGGTTAATGTTGTAATTTGTATTAAAATATTTAAATTAAATTATAACGTGCAAATTATATTCTTGAATAATGTGTAGTCGAAGTCATAGACACAAATCACACAATAAGTCGAACCCTATCATTAAATATTTTCATTAATTTGAAATTGTTATGATGTGGAATTTTATTTGTTGGATGAATTGAAACATTTAACCAAGAGACGGTGTTGGATTTGAAGACACAAAATATTAGCTAGAAATAAGTGGAAAGTTATATTATGAAATATATGGCGATGGACCCAATAAAATAAATTCAATTTGAGGCTTGATTTTGTCTGATGTTTCCTTAGCACTAGGACCATTGTCAAGAAAATTGACTAATCAATAAATAAGTATTCTCTAATGTCTACATTTTAGACACTTATATACTATATAGTTTTCAACCTTCTCTGCTCCTGCTTACCCTGTATCAGCAAGTACCAAAAAATAAACTATTTTTATATTGTTTTAATTTAATATTTAATATGATTTTCAAAAGCTTGGCAGTGCCAAGAGAAGGAAAATTTCAGTATCCACACATGGTTTCTTCCTATTATTTTAATTAAATTAAGTAAATATATTTATGCAGACACTTGCAATAATGTCACACCAAGAAATTAGAGTTGAGAGAAACTTTATTTCAAGTTATTGAATTAGAGTAATAAATTACTGATTTATTTTCCATGAGAACTATGCCTAAGAAGAATATATATATATATATATATATATAAATAAGAATAATCAAGAAGCAAGAGATAGAACAGAGCACAAATTAATTGCAAAGATAGCTCTTGAGAGGAAGAGGTCTTTGTAGGAATAAAAAGCAAAGTTAATTTATTTATAAATTGTTAAATCAGAATCTCATGAATCATTTCAACTTAGCATATGGCTTGGAACTAAAAAATATAAAATAAAATAAGAAAAGCATAGGATGGTGATAAATGAAATGAGATTAATTGAGTTTCATAGACATACTCTTGACATCTGAAAAAGAAGATCTACTCAATAATTGTGAAAGTTGAAACAGATCTAATCTCTTTCACATGTTAGCAAATGCATGTAATTTACACACAAATGCAATTCTATAAGAAAAAATAAATTACAAAGCAACAATTTCTAGTATGACATAATACCCTCTTAATTATGATACAGCCTTATAATAATGAAATACTCAGACAAAGAAACACACTTAATTCAAGAAGTATCGGTGCTTCATAGCTCAGCTCGATCAGTGTTCGCCACGCTCGTGCCAACACAAAAGCATTGCGACGCAACGGCGAAGAATGTAGAATTTTGCACGCTGCTTCTTGACCAAGTGACTACACTTTTGGCCAAAAGACTTGCAAGCATTACAGCCTTCTTGTTGTTGTTGATGATGTTGATGACTATTTTGGCTCCTAGTGTTACTAATTTCCTTCACTGCCATGAATGATTTTCTGGTGACTCTTGATATGCCACCATATAGTAATGAATCTAGTGGTAGAAAATAGAAGCATGGTAGCTTTGGCTTCCACTATAGGTATTTATATATATAGCAAAGAATAATTTTTTATCTATGGGTAGGCATGAAGCTAGTCTTCTAGATCAAGTATGGACTGTTACTATTCAAAAATCACTAGTTGTCAGAACCATATGGAAATAGAATGGGCAAAGGTTTCTAAGATATGATAATTTTTACTCCTATAAGGTTCTACCGTAATTTCTTCGTTCTATTTAGATAAGATATTCGAATTTCTTTCAGTTTAATTAAATGTTTTTAATTTTATCTTTGTTATTATATTACATCTAGATTAAGAGATTCGTCTCTACAATTATATATATAGAATTTCGAGTTTATACCAATTATTTTTTAAAAATCTTTCCGTGCCGAAGTATATTTTTTTGGAAAAGACCTTTTAAAAAATATTTTTTGGGGAAAGCTAAAAATAGAAATTATCATTGTACTATAAGTGTGTTGAAAATTTTCTTTCTAAATATTATATGTATGACAAGGATATATAATGTTAAATTGGACAATATATAACATATTTCCCTTATTTTAAGAGTAAGGATTATGGGATTAAAAGCTAATGTTTCATTCAGCACTAACCAATTTGCCTACTTAGAAGGATACAACTACTGGCCCATCAAATGTGTATGCTTTCTATATGTGCAATAAGATGGTGCCTACTTGACCCCTTAAGAATTGTTTTTTGTTGTTAAAATCTAGTAGATATAAGCATAATTGAGTTTAATTATTTTTCTTCTAGTTGCATTATTGTTTGCGAATACATTGACATGAAATTTCTTATGCCCGGGCATTAGTCACATTTGTAACACAATGTTTAAGGTGTACTCAATTATTTTATCTTTTGTCAATTTGTCTTCGTAGGTTAGTTTAATAGTTTAAGTTGGGACACCGAGTAAACATTATATAAAGAATTTAAAATCTGTTATCTGTTACTAATATTCTTCTCTTATTTAACAAATTAACCACTATTATTTACCTATAAAAAAATCTTTCAACATTTTCATATTTTTCCTCTACTAATTTGAGAATATGAACTAAGAGAGAGAATGAACTCAATTATAGTTCATATTCTCAAAATGATATCAAAATTAGTAGTTCACTCACTTACATTATACATTACCCTAAAATGGTATCAAAATTTGAAGAATTTAATGAACATGGACCCTGGACACAAGTTGATAGCTATAACCCAATTAAGGAATCTAATGTTTTTGCTAAAGAGATAATATATAGGAGGGTGGAACTTGACAAGAAATTCAGATGCACAAGTTAAGGTTTTGTTTTTGTTTGGTGATGCTACAATAATTAATTAGATGTCTTCTTCGAAGGACCTATCATGTCTTTGCTGTTTAGCTTGTCTTAAAGTTGAATAGCCTTTTTTGGGTTTGAACCTTTGAGGACGCCTTTTTTTATGAGGGGCCCGCTTCTAATCTAACTTATTTGAGCTTTTTAATGCATTGGTTTGAAAAGATTAATAATTGTCCTCTTTAAGGATGATAAGAGAAGTCCTAATTAAGGTTAAAGATACGAAAATAAACAAAACATTATTATTTGCAAACCACTTGTATCTTTCCTTTGACATCATCAAGTCGTTTAAGTTCTAATCACATGCGGATCTTTTATCAAGATTAGTATCAATAGTATATAATTAGTGTTTTTCTAATTGCACATAAGCCATTTCACTACTTTCTACTCCCTCTTATTCTTTTTTATAAAAGATATAGTTAAAATTTAGTCAATAAAAAGTGATGTATCATATTTATATTATAAATTAAATATATCAACTTTTGTTAACACAATTTTTTAACTTGTCTCTTATAAAAAGAATAAGAGAGAATAATAATTTCAACTCACAATAAATGTATTTTCCGTTTGTCTCACAATAAATCATTGTTTTTTTCATTTTACAAATATTAAAAATAACTTAAATAAATGATAAAAAAATAATTTTATTAAATTATATTTATTAATAACGTGTTTTCCATTATCATAAATGTAAAATAAAATATAATTTATATCAGATATATCAATTTTTATTTACTCGATTTTCCTTTATATGAGTGGAGTATTAATTAAATAGTACAATTGAAAGAATACAATTAACTTTAAATTGAAAACTAAGATGAGTAAATGACAATTATTTAAAACTAATTTATTTATTTAAGTGACACTCATTAAAAAAACAATATATCCTCCAAAAATATTTAAGTTTTTTAGGGGTCTATATGCAGAAGTAAACTCCAATAAAAAAAAAAGTATGCAAAAGTAAAAAAGTTACTTAACTACTACCAGAAATTGCTTGGGCCTTTTGCTTCTACGATAAAGTGAACAAGATCGTGTAGGACTTGAACGCCATTCAAAACTTCTTTTCCAAAAACAAAGCAATTTATTCCCTGAAAATATCTTCAATTAATAGTTTAGTATCTTCTACAAGCCAAACTGTTTGTGGATACTTCTGAGAGAAAGAAAAAAAAACTGTATTTGTATTTGAAAATATACTTCCAAACAACATAATACTTGTATTTTTTTTCTCAAACATATGTTTCCGAAGTGCAAATAGAGTGAGAAAGCAAGCTGTCGTCAAATTCCATCACCACCTTACACTTTTTAATGACTTCTTACACATGATATGTTTCTTTTAGGTCAATTCAACTATTAAGTTAAAAATATTCAAATATATCAAATTTATAAACTTATAATAATTAACTAAAAAAGCTAGCGATTGATATTTCATTTTATCACCTTATTTTTTCGAGTAATATATATCGTATTTTCTATCAGATATATACTTATAAATATCTAAATAATCAAATATTCATAATCTAAAATTTGATATATACTATATAATCAATACAATTGCACAACCTTGGTGTATACTATTCACCAATTATACAATCAAGTCTACATATGCATCAAGCTGTTGACTAACAAGGTTCTGCTTGAGCTTGTTCAATCCTTGGCTCTCCAATTGCCTGACCCTTTCCTTACAAACACCCAACACCTTGCCAATATCTGACAAAGATTTCTCATAGCCATCTTCAATACCAAATCTCAGCCTTATTACCCTCCTTTCTTTTGGGTTCAACACATTTAAAAGGTTGCGTACGTGGCTCCTCATTAGTTGTTTCGCAACACATACATTTGGGATTTCAATTGCAGAGTCAGCAGTAATCTCCTGTAATTATAATAAAGACTTTGGTCAATTCGGAACATTAATAATATCGTGTTGCCGAAAAAAGTAGATGGTCTATCTTGATCATACGGCATTTTCTGAACAGCTTAACAGAATTTTACATCCAAATAATATGACGATAACTTGAAAACAGTGCTGCACTGCAGGGCAACTAAGGCAAAAGCCCAAAACAAATATGGGAAAACATGAATTCCGGATCGTCACCTCTGTGCCCTTGGGCAGCCAGATACAATATGAATGGCTACTTCAATTAATATAAGAGAATCTTAGACTGTTGGTATATCTATACAACATCATCAAACAAGCATTTTCTCACTAGTTGGAGTCAGCTACATGGATCAAACAATGTCATAACGCTCTTGCTCTATCAAATCATATCTCTAGCCAAACCATTGACCTCTAAGTATTTCTTGATAATTTCTTCTATAGTTTTTTTGTCTTCCTATCTCTAGCGATTGGACTACCCTTCATTTGATCTACTCTCTGAATTATGGAATCTACAGGTCTCGTTCACATCAAGACTTAAATGGTCCAACTTCTATAAGGAACATAATAGGGTTAATTAACTCTGAGTCCAATCAGTACCATGGGCACATTTAGTAGGTTTTGTTCATGATATAGTCTAGTTTAGCCTTGACAGGAGGATTGACCTCAAACAAGATCAACGTAATATTTCACAAGCCTTAATGCCTATACAATGTATGTATATGTTTATGGAAGAAACATAACATATAATTTGGTTCAGTTTACTCCCAAAACACTAAACCAAAAGAGTGAGGAATGAAACCAAACCACTTGTTTTGTTTAACTGGTTTACTCAATTTGTTTGATGCACCTATTTTTAGCTAGTATATTATGCTTCCCAGGCTTATCCCATACTAAATTGTTGGAATATGATTTAGCATCTCCTTCACACCAATAAAAAAACAATTTGGCTGTTGCTAATGGATCCTTCCATCACCCACAACAGAATGCAATGACTGAAAATTTTAGATGATTCTTGCAGTCAACTACATTTTGGTTTTATTTGCAATTAGGATTCATCCAATTTGTTTTAACTGTTATCAGCACAAGCAAAAGACTCGGTGAAGACACTCACCAATACAAAACGGGGAGTTGAACAACATTCAGCTGTTCTAAACAACCTATAAATCAAAACAGACAGCTCCTTTTCACTGTTTTCAATTTATAGATCTAGTAAATGATATCACTGAAGGGAAAATTTGACATTTACTTTAAGGCCCTACCTGGAAAGTTGTATCCTGATCTGCCCACACAGCTCGCTCCATTGAAAGTGGTGTTCTTGCAGTAAATAGCAACATTTCCAACTTATCTACTGTAATTCCTACTCGCCTTGCTATTTCTTCTTTGGTGGGATGAAGATTTCCTTCTTTAATGTATGATTTCTTTGCTTCCGTGACCTTGCCCAAAAGGGTGTAGAAATTCTCCTGAAAATAATATGCTGGTACCAAGTTATCGAAATAGAATTGATGTTTGCTTTACAAATAACATGTCAAAAAGAGATTGATGCAATGGTAATGTTATTTTATTTGTCCATATACAACAATTTCATGAATACTGTCAATCTATACTTCGATAAGAGGAAAGCTGAAGTTTAGAAATAGATTATAAAGAAATGAACTAATTGTTTTTACCGGCAGACGGATTGTTTTGGAATGCAGAAATAAGGCCCTCCTTATTGTTTGCCTTATCCACCAGTAAGCATAAGTACTGAACCGGCAACCAGCTTTGGGTTTGAACTTTTCAACACCCCTCATAAGACCCATACTTCCCTCCTACAATACCACCGCAAAAGGAATGTAAAAGATTTAGTTGCTAATTATGTCATTAAAATAATTACTGCAACAGATCAAAAAATAAATAATAGAGATCCTTTAACTTAACCTTTTCACACACAATTGCAGCTCCTACTTTAGCCAAACATTTATTTTGAGGTTTTTCTTTGTTCAGAAATTATTTGGAATACAAATATCGCAAATTAATTACATATGAAAGAAAAAGGAAATTCAAATAGACTTTGGAAATGAGGATTGGGTAATGGATAAAGAGTGACGCCCCTCACCCAAGTCAATTATGGAAGGATGAGTTAGGCTCGACATAAAAACCTAATATGGTGTTTGAGCCTATCAATTTGGGCCACCCACCAAATTATCCATGCATCAAGCCCAATAGTGTTGGGTATGAGAGATGTATTGGAAAAAAATCCAAATCCCACATTGAAAAGAGTTTATAAAGAGTAACACCCCTCACTTTACCAATTGCTTTATTAAGGATAAGTTGAACCCAATATATAAACCTAATAACAAAGACTTCTAAGTGTTTAGAGGATACCTGCAATAAGTCCTGAAGGCTGAGACCACGCCCCTGATAATATTTAGCTATGTGAACTACCAGGCGTAAGTTGGCATTAATCAGCTTATCTTTGCTTCTGTTACCACAATGAAGTCGTGCCTGAAGGGCACGACAGCTAAGGCCCACACCATCTGCCCATTCAGCCAAAGTTGGTTCCCTCCCAAACTGAGACTGAAGCTTGATGTTTGTTTCTTTCAATCTAAATAAATCCTGTTGCATATTCTCCACATTATGGCAAATGAAGATCCTTAATTGAGCATACAAAACATTTAATGAAATATATGGAATTCAGAGTGACACCTGTATCTGAGCAATCAATTTAGACTCTTCTTCAAGGTTCAAAAGTTGCTTTGTTTCAGGACCCCATAAGAACAAGCGCAGGGGGTCATTTCCCTCAAGCCCTTCTTTTAATTTTTTCTCTACTCGTAACCTTCTCTGTACATCAAACTTTCTTGATAGGTACTTTTCTTCATCAAGAACTTTTGACTTCGACACTTTTCTCTGTTTAGATCGCCTTTCTTTAAGCCGTGTTGACCTCACGATTTTATTCTTTCCAAGTGAAGAGTGGGCTAAACATGCGGAGGCCAGACTGAAGTGCAAATTTTAGGCATTATTATCAACAAAGTATCCTATAAACATATAAAGAACCAAATCAAGGATGCCAAAGTCAACCGCAAAGCTAGAACTAACCCAAGAGGTAGTGGATCATCGTTATTGTCGTCAACTTCAATCAATTTCAACTCTTCAGCCGCTGCAGCTGCTTGTTTTGAGGCAGACAGCGCTTGCTTAGCAAGAGAAAGTGCATTCCACTGGAAACCATCAGCAGGTTGCATAGTTGAAGAAGAAGTGCCAAAATCCTCTGTCGCCGAAGAAGCCAATCTGAAGTAGACAATAAAAGAACCCTATTAAAGAGACAGCTTTTGATGTGCAAAATTCAAATTAGTAATTACAACCGGTAAAATTAGCATGACTGCAAATCAATTTATCTTACAAGTTCTGTAAATGACACCGAAGGTGCAACTGGCGCATACAGTTATGCACTGACTCATCAACATCCCCAGTGTTGTTTTTCTCCCGAACTGAGGCCACATCCATTACCCTTGTATTCAAGGTTGCCTTAAGTAAAACAAATGAGTGATAAATTGATAACATGCAGAAACAATTGGAACATTACACACAGACAAAACTAAAAGGGTCTCAAAAAATGAGAAAAAGGATCTGATTATATGCTTTTAAAGAAGATTGAGTTTGACGAAATTTCGTATATGAACAAAATCTAAAAACCTGGGATGTCTTGTCTTCTTTAGACACGTGAAGTAGAGGCTTATACTCATCGCGATGCTCTTGCAAAAGAACTGAGGTAGGAAAATACTGAGCAGCAAAACTAGAAGACCAAGAAGTAACTACAGGAGCAGCTTGGTCATGAGGCATCATAACTGCACAATTATAAGTATAACACCTTCTCAACTTAAGACAAATAGCTGAATAGAAAATAACCATTGGAAACAGAAAATCTAATTTGAATTAAACAGAATTAGGATAATATATAACATAAACAGTACAAAGCTATGTAGCCCTGACGCTTCAGATTGAAGGTGTGTCCGGTCAGTGTTTAGCATATGTAATTGCATTCAATCACTTTTATTTTCTTAAACAATTACTAGGGTTTCCGTTTCAGTATCTTGTGGACCAACACATTATTGATTTCCATCACCAAAAATCCTTAATATCAATTTACCTAGTGCTAGACTATACTTGAACAGTTACTTACATATTCATAATTGTGTTTTTCAATAATCAAAGCCAATTATGAATTGAATTTCTATGATTAGATTCCAATTATACAATATAATTATAATAACTGGAATTGTAGCTGCCATTTCCAAAAGTAAAATAAAAGAAAATGAAATGAATAGCTAAAAGCTTACCTGAAGAGGGATGAAGGATTTTAGAAGGGAAGGGTGTAGAGGGAGAAAACATAGTGCTTTAATTACTACTACTATATTATTCTTCTTCCTGTTGTATCTATGGTTTCTACTTTCCGAGGAACAATGCCTTACTCAAACGGATAATAATTAATAAATTAAATTAAATTAAATGCGTAGATATTAACATGAGAGAGCAAAAGCGTAAGGCTTTCTTTTCAGCACCTCGACTTCCAAAGCAATAAAGATATTTCTAATTTCTATTGCAAATTTGCAATTAATTAGAATGGAAGTGTGTGGATCACTCGGATTCAAAAGCCCAAATTGAATGGCCCAACCACTATATTTTTGGAGAACTATATTTTCTTAAATAAAAGTTGCTCAATGCCCCCCAAATCTAGACATGGCCAGAGGCGAGGGCAGATTTTGCATTCCCCACCCCTGTATCTGACTAATCGGAGAAAATCCGTCTCTATTTTTAGCGGGTGTGAAATTTAGATCTTTTCCCCGTCTGCAACAGATTTCGGGTTTTCCCGCTCACACCCACACCCATTTATATATATAAAATTATAAATTTAAAAAGCATATCTATTATAATTAGTATAATAAAATAATTTTTGTTAGATAATAATAAAATTAAAAAAATATTAAGTATACTTAATATGTGCATGTATATAAAATTTAAAAATTACAATAATATTACTGGCGGAAGTGCGGGGTGGATATCAACACACCCGCACCTGAATTTTAAGTTCGGAGAAAATTTACACCCGCACTCAATCAAAACGGGTTTTCTCCGCTCAAATCAAAGACGATTTCGGGTGGACACTCGCGGGTACAAGTTATGTTGTCATACCTACTCAAATTTCAGCCTTTACCGAAATGGAGTACAAATTTTAGCCCAGAGGGTAATTCCATTAGTGTTTTATATTTTGAGAGAAAAAAATGAGTGATTGAGAAATCACCCTTTATTTTTAATGATGATCCATTTTTATTTTTGATTTAGATCCATAGCATTCATCTAAAATATATTTTTTTAGCTCTTAGAATCTGTGAGTTTTTAGAGAGATGCAAAAGAGAGAAAGAGGGACGAGATAAAGTGAGAAGAGATAGACAATTTATCTTGTTTAGAACAAAAAAAAATAGCAGAAGACTAAATTGACATCGAGTCCACACATTTTATCTTCATTGGCCAACACGTGTTAGAAGAAGAAAAAAGTAATTTAAAAAAAGTGAATTAATTATAGTTTAGGGAGAGGAAACGTAAATTTATGGAGTTGGGGAGGTAAAATCGTAAACGATAATACGATTGTTAATTTGACAATTTGAATGATATTATAGAGTTGATTTAATTAATTAAATTATAATAATAATCTTCATTAATTTAAATTGGACATCGTTAAAATTAACCTAATTAATTGAATTACCCCTAAAAAATTGAATTACTAATTAGATTTTGATGTTTTTAAAATAGAGGTATTTTAGTATTTTAAAAATATTCAACATTTCTTTCTTCTATATCTCTTTCTCTTATTCCAATTAACATATCAAATTAATTTTATTTTTTATTTTTTTCGATCTTTTTACACTCTCACTTCTTTCTTTTTTCTTTTTTTTCACTTTCTCTCTACAACCAATCACATCCTTACAGAGTCTTGTTGCAAAATTTACCCATACTAATTGTAGATAAAAAAATCTCAAAAGCAACTACAATTCTTACGAAAGATTTACTCATATATTAACATGTCTTTTTTTAAAGGATTAACTGGTTTTGAAAAGAGTATATCACTGATTTTGCTCATTGGGCGACATGATTATGTTGGCAAGGACATCTTGTTATCATGTTGATCCTACTAATTTTGATCATATCCCATTTCGTATTGAGATTCTCATTATGAATGAAATGTACTAAGTCGCATCCTTTCAAAAAAAAAAGTATACCATGTTGTTGGATTACCTTTTTTATTACATATAATTTATTCTTGGAATTTTTCTTGTTATTATAGAAAGAAAAAAAAAATCAAACTTGTCACTCTTTCATAATCGAAGTTAGTAAAAATATAAAATCAAAGTGATGTAAATGTTAGATGTTTCCCAATTTTATATTTGGAAAATTCTCTCACATGTTTATCCTTCCTGTTGTGAAATAATAACAATAACAACAAAATAATAATAATAATAATATTAATATGATTCAATGTCTTACCCTAATATGATTCAAAGTTTTACCCTATCATGATACGATGTCTTGTTACATCATTAAAAATTTAAAATGTTAATTATTCTCTTCATCTCCTAATGAATATCCCTTTAACAAAATAGAATAAAATTTAGGAAAATAAATATCATTCTCAATTCTAAATACAACTTTAATTATTATTTTTCTATAATACCTTTTAATTATTATTATTTACACAACTTTCAAAGCATTATTTTACATTAATGGTAATAAAAAAACACACAAATAATTAAGATGAATAATTTTATAAAAAAAAAATTATTTCTAATTATTACATTTTAATGATTAGAGTGACAAAGTATTTAAAAAGTTAAAGTCTAGCCAATTGTCAATGATTTATTTTACACATGATGAGAATAAAACAGTTTAAATACCAAAAGCTAACGAATCCAAACTAATCAAGATGGAAGTTACTGTAAACAGCCATTCATCTTATCTGCTTTAACGTATTTTTATCAGTCAGAAGAAGAAAAAAAAAAACACAAGAAACAAACTAAGGCCTAATCCTAACCATCCCCAAGACAGCAAGTAAGATGCTGACCAGTTGCGAAGGGCAATCATTCTAAAGAGTATGAGTGAAGCCATGAACTATTGAAACGCCATATTTAACCTTTGGTTTCTTTAACATAGCATCCAAAAATGCCACGGGGAAGCAGCTGTAATTATCAGCATACCCAGATTTATAATTAAATTAATAAAAGAAGAAAATCAAATTAATTATTTTGATTGACATCCAAATTTCCTTGTGTCAGGAAATCACGCAGTGGAAATAGTCACATGATCTGGACCATAGGATCAAAATTGGACGGTCCATATTCCAATTTTGGTAAATCAGGTCTAAAATACAGAGTCGTAATGAGAACTGTTCGATGTTGATCCGGGGTCCAGATCAATTGCGTGAAAGTAAGGAATTCCAAAATCCATGTGGAGATATATAAATTAAATCCTGAACAAGGAAATTGTACAGGTACAAAATGGGTCAGGTGTGCTCTCTATCTAGCCAGCCAAGTCCCTAATTTCTGCTCCCAAAGCTCCACCATCTTTTCTTCTTTCTTGACTCACTTGAAGCTATATCTGAATCAGTGGGGGTAATATATAAATTAAAAACTTTTATGATATAACTTTTCTTCAAAACATTCTCACAAGCTAATTTTTTAATCTTACCAAAGGAAAAAACATCCCTAAAGCAAATTAGTTTATTTTAAAGTGCATAAGTGAAGATGTGTCCATCCTTGAATTTCAATAAGCTAAGGTCGTGATATCCTTAAAATCAAATAAAAATTGGTGCACTTTGTGAATAAATTACTTTATGCTATACTTTTTTTCCCATATTGCCATTTTTTTCAAAAACACTATTTTATTACCATAGAAAATTTCAAATATATTTTAAATATAAAATGTTTTTCTGCACAAAAACTTGTTTCAGTCTAGTCCAGTGATTAAAATCATTGACTAGCTAGATTCTGAAATGAAATATTTGTAGAAGTACCTCCTTGAGGGTAGATGGAATTGTAATGCACCTCTGCCCAAAAACTCAGAAAAATCACTGCAAAAAACAGACAAATTAACCAAGTTGATTATATGATAGAATCATAGAACAAAACAAAAATCTCCTAAATCAATTAATACCAAAAAAGGAAAACTTATCCTTGGCATACAAGTAAATTTAATAATATGATACAAAATAATGACCACACATATGGAAAATTTATTTAAACAGTTTCTGTTGTCGTATTTTGGACTTCTATCACAATAGAAACATATACAAAGGCAACAGCATCCTTCAGAACTATTGCATCGTGGAAAGCAAGGCATTACTTAGAAAGAAAGAAAAAAAGGTCAAATTGCAGCGAAGGTTCAAAATGATTTCAAGAGAAAATATGACATGAATGGAGTTTAGGAAGTAAAAGAAAAAAATTAATGAGAAGAAACAAAAAAATGAAAATTTAGTCTCTCAAGACTCATCACAAAGAAAACTAACCTCCTTTAGGCTTCTCAAAATGAGGAAGTATCTCTATGCAACAGGTGTCCTTAAAAGAAGTCATGACAAATATTCTCACACCATACTGAAGGAAAAAGAAAAGAAAAATTCAAAGGTATTAATATAAATAAAAAGGTATATCATTTCATAGCTAAAGACCTAAAGTTAACAATTATATCATCAACCATTGAAAATGTGATTCAGGTAGAACTACAAAATGGGAGGGAGGGTTAACAAACCTTACCAGGCAACTAAATCTAAAAATTGATATACCCACACTTTAAATTCATGACTTATTTTCTCAATATTACAAGCCTGCATACAAGACTCTATTTATTAACATCCTTGAAATATGAAGGGTATGGCAGCAGAAACTATTACAACATCCAAATGTTCCATTTTATAAATAAATTGATACAGTTTGGTTGTCCATAGCCAAATTAAGTCATCCACTCTTGAAAAGAATCAGAGATGATGATTGTAACAAAATAATGGTTAAGCTAAAAGCAAACAACCAAACTCGATATTTCAGGCAACAGCATGAGAAATTAAATGTTCACATCATCAATTAATTATTTCTCTAGGTGTTTGGCAAATATTTTGTTTTGCAAGAAATTAAAGAATAATCGAACAAGTGCGGCTAAAAAACGAGTTATGTGGAAGAGTACTTAATTAAGTAGTAAAAGTCATACCGAATCTGCAGCAGCTTGAAGAGTGACATGATCACCCCATTCTCCACTCCTGGTTGAATTTACAATAACATTAAAGGGATTTTGAATAGGAAAAAAAAAAAAAAGAAACATACAGTGAGAAAAGGAGAGATTTTTACTTAGACATCTTGTCCAAATAGTCTCCATATTCCATCGGAACATATCCATCATAAATCGTTGGACTAGATTTGAGCTGATTAAAAAAAATAATTCCACGATCAGAATCTAAGAATAATTGCACAAAAGCAGATCAGATATTGTAAGCCAGCAAAGCAAAAAAAAAAAAAGATAATCAATTAAACAACAAACCTGATTGACAACTTGTCTTCTCACAAACTTGTGGTGATCAGGTGCATGATACAATTGATCCGACAGTGCACGGAACTGCGGAAAAATGAAAACAAAATTTATAGTAATAAATTTACTCTAAATATAAAGTTGACACTGCAAAATTTAATCATTATTATGTGATTGGGAGGTGGGAACATTTTCTGAGTTAGGTTAAGTAAGTGTGACAAGGATCTTTGACTGCTTAAAAAATTTGAGGCTGTGTGCGTTTGAATTACAGGTGCAGAAACTGAAAATGGGGATGATAAACAATAGGAACAAACTTGATAATTAAGGAACTTAAGTGGAGGAGGAAAATTAGGAAACTATAGATTCCTTTACCTACTTCCGAAGGCTCGGGAACCTTTCAAAAATTAAATTAGAATAAGGAATACTAATTTCCAACTCCAAATTTATATCTAGAAGACTTTAATGTTCACATAATGATAGTTGATATTTCTTATTTCTCCATCTTGATCCAAAACTTATGAAATCTACTTTGCCACGTGGATTGTAAGAAAAATGAAAATGAGTGAGCATTAGAAGCAACAAACCTGGCAATTACCATCACCATGCACCTTGTGCTCCACAAAATCATATAACTGCAATCTGGTCAAAAGAAAATGTAAATGTACATGATGAAAAAATATTTCCATCGATCTAATTTATTTACAAATTGAATAACTCAAAATGAAACCAATCTATGACAATAGCTCAAGCTTAAATAATATATAGAAACAAAAAAAGCAAATGACAAAGAAAAACTAGCAAATATCCAGTTACTGGAGAAAATAACCCTAGCAGGAATTGTATAAGTTTCTTAATAAAGAGAGAAAAAAATGTTTATGATTAATACCTATCAAGAAGCCTTTGATGATCTGACGTAGCTTCATCAATTGAAGGAATTTCTCCATTAATTTTTGGAACATGCTACACAATTAATGGAAGGCAAGTTAAGCACCACAGTCCAATGCATTTATCACATAAACGGACAAAATAAATGACCGTGCCAAAAACCCCGTGACATGTGAAAGGCCGATGGTTTAAAATAAGAGGATAAAGTTCATCAAATAAAAAGGAAAAATAACAACATGACTTGTAAAAATGGGTGCTTGAGAAACCATAGTAAGAAAATTAAGAATTTCAGTATCTATTTTGTTCTGCTTCCCAAATCAATCAACACTGTGTATCAGAGTAAAGTTAATCCATTCATCATTATTCATGAATACTAATGAACTGTAGGACAAAATATTTCATCAACCACAACTTGAAATCATAAAAATATAAAAATATTTACTGTACATACCAATTAATATAATAATAATTTTTATTAAAGGTCATAAGTATATTATTTATTGCTTTCATAGCTGATCCAGAAAGTAGTCTACATAAGCAGATGAGGACATACAGGAATAGGTATTATTTGACTCAATCTCTTCCCTACTTCATCATCCAGGGGATAATTATCAGTTATCTCCAATGAACACTCCTCTGTTTCAGGAGGACTAGAACACGAACTTTCTACGTCGCCAACTCCTTCTTGGGCATAATCATTACCTGCGTGTGTAAAATATTTGATTGAATAAACAAACATCTGGTAAAAAATGAATCCCATATATAATAAAGAAAAAACTGCTTGTCCCTTAATGATACCTCCTGAACAATAATTGACCATTGAAGAATCATGCCAATCATATGCAGGCTCAGTCTCAGTAACATGAAACTGATCTTCACCTGTTTGTAAATACCTTGAAGATTCAGCAATCGCTAGCTGTGAAAACTCTTCTTGAAGAGCACGCGCAATGATTTCATCATTCTCTACATGGTTACATTCGTTATCATAATTACTATGGAAGTAGTGTCCATTATAGATGTCACCAGTATCATGTTGAACCATGCTGTCATAGTAGTCCAGATTATAAACAGGGTCACCATCAAGAAGATTAAGACCCCACTGATAAACATCTGAGTGCTCGTATAAAACCATCTTTAAGCGTTAATCTTGACAAGGAATCTGAAACCTTTCGGACAACGTCAAAATAATGCCAACCCAGAAATAATAGACCTGTATAAATAAGCTGTGGATGAAGAGATTGAAGCATACGATGAAACTAAGATAATGATACACAACTAATCAGGAACGACTGACAACATGAAATAAGTCATCAGACCAGGTACTGTTTTTCAAAGTGCAACATTAAGGACTTAATTTGGAGGTGTAGATGCAAATCAAAGGGTGTAAATCCTTAACAATACAGGAGAGATAACAGTTAAAACCGTTGACAACAATTTGGACATGTAAATTTCAACATATAAACACTCAAAACCCTTTATATTTAATTCATAAATCATTGACTGTTTTGCTTTTAGCATTTTCATGCTTGAAAATTGAAAAACAAAATGTTCCTCCACATTTGGAAGGTTCTCTGTTAAAAACACAGTCCACATAGCATGAGGCTACCTTTCCTTTCACATGCAAAGTGAAGTGGAGTTGAGGTAACCAAAGAAAATAACCAAGAGGATATAGTGTATGTTTGGTATCACAGTTGGTTTGCTGGAATCATGGCGAGCCATCGTGATTCTGTTAAAGTCATTGTAATACCAATGATACACTATTGTTGTATTAAGATTTTAAAAAGCGGTCTGCAACCACAACTATGATCGCGACATCATGGCTTTTGATGTCTCTGCGGTCGCAACACAACCATGTTCGAGGCTGCGTCAGCTGTATCAATATTCCGGACCTAACTATGACAGCAATTAAAAAGTATAGTCCCCAGCCCACAAACAAACCAACCCGTTTTTCCCCTTATAAAAATCAAAGTAAAAACAATTATTGATTCTCCACGTTGAACTCCATCAGCAATATATGTAATCAAGCTAGGACCACTTCCCATATGTAAGTCAAAATAAGAAGTTAACAAATACTAATTTGAATTCATTCATTCATAAAACTATATATTATTAATAACTTTAAGCTTTCAAACAAATCCCAATAAACAACAAAAAGGACCACTTAGCATAAAAAATAAAAATCACAACACAAAATAGAGTCCATCTACTTCATTCTTCATTTGTTGAGATCAAACAAGTATTACCTCGAGATTAGCGATTATATTAATACAAAAGAAACGAAACTGGACCGAAAATTGTTCGTGATGAAAAGATTCCAAGTTTGAATAAAGCAGGAAGTAATTGAATTACATGCAGAGAGAAAGCAATGAAGATGGAAAAGAGTGTTATCATACCTTGGATTAAGCAGCAAGTGAATTGAGAAAGCGAAGTTACAGAGAGAGAGCGAGGGAGAGAAGCGCGAAGAAGAAGAAATGAAAGGGGGAGGGGGGGTTGTTGTGGAGAAATCAGTGTTGGTGCAGAGAAGGTACAATTGCAATAGATGACGAAGATGGATGCATTCAATTGAATGAATGAATTAATTAATATGAATTAATGTTATTTATGATTATGATGATTTTTTATACCATCAAAATTCATTTAATTTGGAAATTAGTATAGGCGCACTTCAATTTATTCGTTCATTTCATTCACGCGCTTTATATACGCTTCGCCATGCCGTGAAATTAAATTGTTTCTTAGATTGCTTTAATTTTAAGGTTGTGTTAATTAATATATAATTATAAATATCTATTTGTGTGATGATAAAAATCGAAAAATGCAGGGAAGAGAAAATCTGACTTCTATACAATGGTGGAACAAAAATGTGAGAAAGATAAGTTAAAAGGTATGGGGCCGACTAAAGATTCCTTCTCTCTCTATGGTTGAGAAGAAATGTTTTCCAAGTAACAAATTTTGTTATTTTCCAATTGGGTAGTACTTATTGAAAAAAAATTACGATGGAAAAAACAATTCGGAATACATAATTTTTTATATTTTTATGTTTAACAAGTATTTTAAAGCAATTGTTAAAGTTTGTAATGAATATGATGCGATGTAAAGAGAAAAACAGACAAAAATAAAGTACAGGTAAAAAATTAAAGGTACATAAATATAATAATTGTATTAATTATATATTAAATATATATTTTTTATATTTTCTTCTCTTTTCAATATTTTTATATTTTTTAAATTATGGTAGATATATTTATATTTAGTTATACACGATTTAAAATAATTAGAAGTTAATTATTATTAAAAATAATATATAAAAGTGCATTATACTCTACTTATATAAGAATTTATTCATTATAGGCTCAATCTTACTTCTAAACAATTAAAGTTTATATTAGTTCATTAAGTTTATATAAAAAAACTAGGATATTTTATCTTTATATCCTTATAAAAAGGAAAAAACTCTTTAATATACTTTACATTAAAATTTATATACTAAAATTGTATTTTTTTTTATCTTTAGAATGTCGCATTCTCACTACACTAGTTTTTTTTTCTGCAGTAAGAGGTCGCATTTTCAGAATGTAACCATCTATAAATTTTTTATTTTTTTTATTTTAACAAATTAATAATATAGTAAGAGGTCGCATTCCCAATATATGACCATTTATAAAAAAATTAAAAAGTTATAAATAGTCGTATATCAGAGATGTGACATTCATAGAGAAAAAAAAAATCATTTTTCATGTAGTTGCAGAGAAGGAGGTCGAATTTTTTTTAAAAATAGAATATATATATGAAGTATTTAATAAGTTCAGGAAGTGCTAGTTCAATGAATAATTTAACATTATAACTTTAAATGATAAAGTTTAAATTTTATTACAATTATAAAATGATTATTAAATATACAAATTTTATGGAATTTTTTAAGAATTTAGTTTTAAAAAATTTGTAGTGTATGAGATTTGATATTGAACACGTCACAATTATTTATAGATTTTGTTTGCTGGGCACAAAAAATATACTATTGTACAATACATTAATTTATTTTATAACATTTGATCAATAATCTCACCTTATCTTCTTTAATTCAATTGTATAGTTTATTAAACTAATAGTGGAATAAGTCTATGTATGGTGCAAACTTACTTATTTGTATCTCATAAATTTGGCCAATTTATATATATATATATATATCCATAAAAAGGTTAATTATATGATTCACAAGTAAAGTAAGAATTATGCATAATGCACAAATTTGTTTTCACTATTTGATTATTAAATCTCACTATTAAATAAATGAAAAATGATGAAATTTATTGATCTAACGGTGAAAAATAAATTTATACATAAACAATTTTACTTATATACATTAGACAAAACTACATAAATAATTTTTATATTTTTTTATTAATCAAATCATTTTTATAATGTCAATCAATTATAGTGTCATATAATTAAAAAAGTTTGGATTTTTTCTTTAAATATAAGTTCCACTTATAATTTTTTAAATTGTCAATGTCAATACATTTTAATAATAAAATCATGAACATAATTATCCTCTCATATTGGGATTTTTATAGACATTTTTCATCTTAAAAATTTTGTTCTGCACAGGTGGCCTTTGAATTAAGGGGCGGGATAGGGTTGGGTTTGGATGGAATCTAAGTGTGAAAAGAAAACGACGGTTCGGATCTGTTGCTCAGTAAGAAAGTCAGAAAATCAACATCTGTGATTGGTGCAGATTCCTCACAAATTAGCTTTTTCTTTCGGTATAAAAATATAAATTTAGTCAAAATGTATATATACACTATATGACATCTTATCATTTAATCGTTTTGGTGTATTTTGTTTTTTTTAAATTTCTCCTCTTTGCTGAAAGGTCAGATTTCCATTAAGAGGGCAGAAATCCAGCACACCTTTTAGGCACTTTTGTTTTGTATCATGACTTAGTATGTAAGTCATTTTACACTGTTTATGTTTTGTTTTTTATTCACTAATGTTTGTGTTTTGTTTGTCCCATTCAATTAATAATTCACATAAATTAAAAAATATATATAAATAAAATAATAAATTTATCAAATTAAGAATATTAAGTATAGTATATTTCGACTCAAAAATAAGTACCGGTAATTTTTTTTGTCTAAAAATATCAGTATATTTATTATTATTATAAATATAAATTAAATGATAGTTTTATTTACTAAAAATACTATCCGTAAGTAAGAATTTCGTTGAATCATCGTGATATTAAATATACAAATATTAGTTTTTTATTTTTTTTGGAATTAAAATGATATAGTTAGTCGCGATGTGAACTTATGATATATCTATATATACTTTTTGAAACATTCAATGTTAAT
This sequence comes from Cicer cuneatum, assembly GCA_037974295.1. Lineage (NCBI taxonomy): Eukaryota > Viridiplantae > Streptophyta > Magnoliopsida > Fabales > Fabaceae > Cicer > Cicer cuneatum. The sequence goes on along the minus strand of JBBPBO010001986.1, from coordinate 66,095,377 downwards.
ACAGTTAGTAATGATTAGAGTTATGTTGAAGATGAAAATCAAACCTTTAAACTCTTTATGGATTATTTGATAATGATATTAATTTGTATCATTTTCTTTATTTTTTTAAATGAACAATACATACATGATTATTTGATAATGAGATAACATTTACAAACACGTATCAAGGAATAAAAATAAAAATAAAAATACAACAGCACATGGATTATGAGAATTCTGAGCAAGAGTTGCTTCCCTATAGATTTGAACTTGAATTTCCATGCAAGTGAAACTCTGCAAAACTTTTAAGGACCTTTAAATGGAACACTCTAAAACTATAGCTAAACTAACAACCGGTATTTCACTCAGCGTTATGATTTCTTTGAGAGATGCATCAAGCTCAGCCAATATGCCTTATAGCATAACTATATAATTACTCTATCTTGTCTCATGAAATTCATAAACCATTCCTCTTAACTTCAACGGCATCCTGAAAATTTTCACAAATAGCTTGATAAAACAAAAGCACGTTTGATGATTAGTAAGTAGTAGTATATAATAGCATGTTTTGGAACAACATGGCATTGTGAAACATGAATGAACTCTTTTTGCTTATATCGAAGAAGTTTTGCTTCCAAATCAACCTGTTCTTACAATCTTTGGTCTCCACATCCTAACAAACCAATTACTTTCTCTGTGCTTCTGATCCATCGTTCGTTTCTTCTTGTTGTTTGTTTCACTGTCATGGGAAACTTCAACTCTCAACACGTTCATCAACGGTATCTGTGAATTAGCACTAGACGATGATTCTACTACTCCTTCCACCATTCCCAAAACCTCGCTCATCTTTGGACGACTCTTCGGGTTTTTAACTAGGCATCGGTTAGCTATCGTAGCAAGTCTTTGGGCTGATTTAATTACTTGTTTCTTATCAAGTCTTGGATCCAATATCAGTTGAAATTTCTTTGCATCTGATAGGTATGGTTTTATCCATTCCAACATTTTCTGTTCACCCTTGGGACGATTTCGATCTAAAGGGCGCCTACCAGTAATGAGTTCATAAAGGAAAACACCGTAGCTCCATACATCGTTCTTTGATGTGAGACGTCCGGTGTGAATATATTCAGGAGCTGCATACCCCATTGTTCCTACAACCTGACAAACATAAACAGCCATTTGAACATAAGAGGTGTATCTGAGTCACTGGATTCTCCTTATAATGGTTGGTTGCTATTGTTTAGACAAGAAAAATGTTAGTAAGACACTCTCTAACAAATTATTGACAAAATTATATATTAATAAAAATATGTATACCGCTGTTGAGACATGAGTTAGTCCATCCGACGGTCCCAGTCTAGCTAACCCGAAGTCTGATAGCTTTGCATTCCAATGATCATCCAAAAGGATATTTGAAGATTTGAAATCTCTGAAAATTATCTAAACAACGTGCACACAATTATCATGGCATTAACCAACGGCACATATCTGAATAGTAGATAAAATATGTTTAAATAATTCAAATTTGGCTCCTCGGGTATCCTATCTTTTAGGATGGAATATTAAAATGCAATGTTGTTAAATAGCAGCTGCCAGCTATAGAGAGTGTTTGTTCTATGATATGCTATTTAGTTTAAAATGTTATCAAATAGCGGCCATAGTGGCGCTATAGCACTACTACATAGCAGAATTTGAACCAACCAGTATTTTCCACGATTTGCGATCGACAACACTGCCTAAAAGTGCAAAAAAACAAGTTTCTTGACATGGCTTAATTGAATTGAATAGGAATTTTAGGAAAAGATATGGTATACACCTATACCTGAAAATCCATTTCCTCATGCAGATACGTTAATCCACGAGCCGCATCTTGTGCTATTTTTAATCTCCTACTCCAAGGGAGTGGAGTCTCAGCTCGGTGAGATAAATGGTGTTCCACGCTTCTGTTTGGCATGTATTCATAAATCAGAAGCCGCTGGATTCCTCTTTCGTCATCATCGGCACAGTAGCCGACTAGTTTCACAAGATTGGGATGCTCAACAATGCCCAGAACATTTACTTCTGTCACCCATTCCCTATGCCCCTTTTAAACCAAAAGGGAAGTAACAAGATTAACACATAATTCCTATTTCGTGTAGCAATCAAAGCTTCTCACTTGACAACAAAAATCTTCATGCCTCAAAGTTAGGTTGACAAGATGTAAATAAACAACAGGAAACTTAATTTTTAAACCTAGCTAGAAAATCTTGAAGAATTGGAAATATAATTGTAACATGTGACCATGTCTACATGAAGCAACCTATGTGACAATTCATAGCATTTTTTTAATGATGTATTCAATTATTTCTATGATCTTAAAACAGATAATACACACAGCAGAGTAAAATAACTATACACTAGTGGATGGCAACGCTTATACTTAAACAGACACCTCCAAATATTGAAGGAGCAACTGATTTGTGTAATTATCGATTCGAGGGTTTGTTTAGATTTATTTATTTGAGTTTATCTAACAGCATAAGCACTTGTGATATTAGAGCTTATGAAAACAACTTATGACATATCAATAAGCTATTTTAACTTATTTCTATAAACTCTACGAGATAGCTTGTGAAAACAGCCTATAACTTATATGAAAATAATTTGACTTTATTTTATCATTGTTGTAGAAATGGCTTACATATTAGCAATTATATTATAATTGATAAGTTCTTATCCCATAAGTGCTTAATTAGGCAGTTTATCCAAAAAGGGTTCAAGAGCAAAAACTCTTACCTGAACTCCTCTTTTACTAAGTTGTTTAACTGCAACCTCAATTCTTCCAGAAGGTTCATCTACACTTCTAATTACTCCCTGATAGACACACCCGAATCCACCTTCTCCAAGCATAACAGATCGACTGAAATTCTTTGTGGCCGATTTCAGTTCAGATACAGTAAACACTCTAAGGTTGCTAGGTCTTTGGGACAAACTGGGAGACGCATTCCTCCTAAGGGATTCCACGCTACCACTGTCAGAGACATCCTGGGAATTCAATTCAGAACCACATCTTCTACCTTCAACCTCAACATATGGGGAACTGTCTGACCGTCTGGACCCGGATTGCAAGCCTTTCGGTTCATCTTTCTTATCTCCATTGAGGAATGTAAAACACTTCATAATACCAGACCAGGCTGCATTTACATAAAGGGAGAAAATAAACTTGAGAAACACACTATATAGCCATTGAAAATCAATACTGCTAACATTGCATCCAAGAGTAAATACCTAAGTAATTGAAATTGTAGTAATGTATCAACTTAGTCCCCTACATTTTTAAAATATTTCAAAATGATCCCCGAGAATTGCAAAATATTAATAAAATCTGTCCTTCTATCTGAATATGTTATCAAATGCATCCCATACATTATTCACTTAGTTTCAAATTCACTCTCGATACTATCAACTTAATGTCATTTTAGTCCCTATAAATACCAAGAAGGGACAAATTGATTAAAATTTTACAATTTCAAAGATCATTTTGAAATATGGATAATACCAGGAACTACAGTGAACAGACATACAATTTCAAGTATCAATTTGGATATTTACTCCTGCATCTAAAGTGTAAGGTTATAGGATGATGAAAAATTATGCACTTAAATTCAACACACTCACTTGCATCAATTAAATGTATCATCTAACAGTTTCTGAATCAGAATCAAAAACAGCCTAAGCAGCCTGATTTCCTCTGTCAACAATTCCAAATTTAGTAAACCATAATTAATTAAACAAAATGTTTTCAACAAATGAATGTTTATTTTTCCTCCAAACAAAAACATTAAGAAGTAAACAGAAGTCAAATTTCAAAGAACCAATATCTTGACCTAGGAATTTGATCTTAAACAGCAAAAAGTTACAAAATTGGGCACATAGACAATATTGTTTATGGAAATAAGAGTAAGAACACAAAAATTTCTAAAATTGGCATCCACAGTGAAGAAGAGTTTATATATATTTTGGGTGATGTGGAATCAATTGGTTGCCCTTAATATGTTTAAAAAGAAGAAAAAGAAAACAAAAAGAGAGACTGAAAGTTGAAATTGACCTACCTATATGGTGTAAAGAGAAAGTTTTGAGGTAGTGAGGATCCTCCTCCTTGGAATTTTCTATTTCCTCCAAAAAAATGAAGAATTTTGAGAGTGAGTAGACAAGTCAAGTCCTAGAATTTGAAGAACCAAATAAAAGAAGGAAGAAAGGTTGATTTGATTTTGTTGAAAGAAAGTAGCTGAATTGAGTTCAATTCAAGAACTAGTGTACGGTATACCCGTGAAAGACGGAAGACGCGGCATGTGTTAAGGTTAATGTCAAACACATATGATACATTCATGTACAAAAACTATATTTTTCACCAACATGTGTGATGTGAATGTGAGTGATACATTTATTTATTTATTTATTTATGTTTTAACATTATAATAATGTAATTTAAATACTTATTTTGAAGGTGAAAAAAATAGAGGGTATCGGAGAGCAACAGGAGAGACTGTTGAAAAATAGCCAAACAAAGATAGATCACATGGAACCATCCTTTACGTTACAACCCACAGCAGCTGAACCAGTCCAGTCCCAACTGCTTCATCAACCGTGTATTTGGGGAAATGGAAACCCTCTACTTTCTCCATCCTATATATCAATATCAATGTAACTATTTGAAAAGAAAAAATTTGAGTTTTTGTTATTTGAATGAGTATTTGATGACCAGGACGAGTGCGATGTCCCTTGCAAACACTTTGAAGTTCAAGTTAATGTGTGATTGACAAGAGTGAGAGGTTTTGAAATACAATGTGTGCATCTTTTATTTTTTATATGTTCTTTTATTAGAAAAATTAGGTCAAATCATGTATAAACGTCAAGAAAATCTCCCCCGGTGTGATCTTTGCCTAGTCGTTTATTGTAGATTTGGTTGTTACTGACTAAGAGTTTTGAGTCGTTGAGGCTTGTTGATGGCCTAGCATATTGCATATGCGATTTATTGGTTTGTTGAGGATTGGATATGAACTCGCTCTAGAACAATTGTTCCCTAAGTCGTCAACTAATGATGAGAAGATGGAGACTTGTAAATCAATGGGTCTTTCCCGGTGTTGAAGTGATTTATCATTTGTGAACATTTTTTAATTTGAGGTCGTTATAGTCAACTTCAATGACTTATTTGTTTTTAGGATCTGATGTCATCTTGATATATAAAGTAGATGTAGAATAGTATTTGTTTGTTATCGAATACCTCAACAGAAATTAGAGTTCATCCAACGAGCTTTTGTGTGAAGTTCTTGAGTGGTAATTTTGAATTGCAAAATTGAAATGACAGAGTCTTTTGAAATGATTTGTGATGAGACATTATGGTTCCTCAAATGACACATAGAAATCTATTCATCATAGCGTTTGATTGCTATAGAAAGTTTCACCACCCTAAGTTGTGTTGTTCGAAACTGTTGTAAGTGTAACCAAACAAAATGTCCCTTGTACACTTTGTCATTCCAATTTTATAAATGGGAGGAGAAGATCGTTCTTATCACTTTTCTTGTTGAGTTTTTGGTTTTGAAGGTTACAAAGGTGTTCATTTTTCTTGTTGTTTTCCTCTCCATTGGTGTGACTGCTTCTTAGATTCAATCATTACTTTTTTTTACAGAGCATTGCTTTGTTAACATGTGGGATACTTTCTTGCCATTTGTTTTTACTATATCTTACTGTCAATGTCTGGGGAATTGCACTTGATGATTATCCTGGGAGTGTAAGTTCCAATGGGTCCATTCGCTCTTCTTATTCCACCCTTGATAATGGTGGTCTTTTGACCCTTACATTTATCTCTCATCTTCACCTATTTTAACCCCTCCATAGGGATTTGAGAGAGATTTTGTTGGATGTGTGGTGTTCTTTGTCGACATTCCTAAGTTTGAGTGTTTAGGGTGACATTTGAGCAATTTTTCCAATATTCCTTTACCAAAGTAGAGGTAGAATAGTAGATAAGATCAATCACAGATTCACTTTTCTTCCTTTGTTTGGGACAGGAACGACATGGTCAATGATGCACCGCCTCCCTTAGGTGATTCTAATTTGCCTTGTACGCGGCCCAATATTCATGGGTATGCGACGAGGTCTTAAGCATTTGATCTCTATACTACTAAAATGATTGATTCGAGGCGATGGTTGGGTCTACGGACGTCGATCCTTCTAAGGATTTAAAGGTTTGTCGTCAGCAATATATGAGATAATTTTTTAGAAAATGGATATTTGGTTGCCTTTATTGGCTTTTGAGATGAAGGTGATACGACATATGAGCCTCGCCCTTCACAAATGCATATAAACTCTTAGGTCTATATTAAAGGTTTTTAGATGTCAATGACGATTCCTTAGTTTATAGCTCGCCGTGTAGTAATATAATTTTTAATGTTTTTGGCCCGTTGTGGGATATGGGAATCCAAAAGGTATGTAAGGTTGAGTTTCTTTTAAACAAATTCGATAGATTATGGAGCCCTTCATGAATTCTTTTAAGCACTTCAAGGACAAATATTTTGTTGAGCCATTGAACGAGTTTGCTTTGTGGAACCTTGGTTGGATAGACAAGGTATGTCAAGAATGACCGAAGAAGGTGAACTTATAATGTATTATGAGAGACAGTTTCCGCTACATTGGATTGACCGTCATTTTCACAAAATATACGGACACTTAACTTTCTCTTTTGACCAACTAGACAACATTGAGGTAATGAGCGCTAAAATTTAAGAATGTATTGCCACTTTTGAGTTAGTGGTGAAAGTCAATAAAGACGATGAAGAAACTTAAACTAAGCATATATACTCCTCGATGAGCGAAATCCTAAACATTTATAGCAGATATTTCCTGATCTAATGTTAGATAAAAGAATTAGAGGATCCTCGAAATACTTAAAATTTAACTTCTATTTTGAAAAAAATTAAAATTTAACTTAATATATAAAATACAGTGAATGTTTTTTAAAAATACTCACCCTTTAAAATATAAAAAAAAAATACACTTAAAATCTTTTTATATATTTTTGAATGAATTTTCTGACATAAAAAAAAGTAGATACCAGATTAAGTTAAATGAAAATAAATTATATATTAATGTGAATAATTTGATATATGTTCAGGATAAGAAGAAGAAAAAAACATTTTTTTTATTAAAATTATAAAAAAACATAACATTGCTTTTATTTATTCAAGTTTCGAAGCCCCCTTCAAAAATAAATGTTTCAAATCCCCCTCCAATATATATATATATGGCATAGTGTCCTAGACTAAAACTAAAGAACATATTTTGGTCTTATAATGAAATTAAAATGATTTAGAGAGCTAAAGCAATAACACTCCAATGCATGCACATCCTTCAATCAAGCCTCCCATTTCTCTCCGCCATTTCTTCACACTTTTGACCAAAACACACCAATCAACAAAACCAAAAAAAATCAAAATCTTTCAATAATTCCTTCTTTGTTTTCTTTTTTTTTTTCTCTCACCATGTTAACAATTCATGGTACATTATACATTACTTCATGATCAAGCAATATAATGTTATAATGTTTTAATAATGGAATTGAATGGAATGAGGATGAAGGCCTTGTTGGTCTCTCACATTTTATTCTTCACAAGTTTTCTACTACTACCACCACATGTTCGATGTGCAGAAAAAGGTGATTCTATTGCACCTTCATTTTACACACAAGAAATCTACAAAGAGCTTGAAGGTCTTACTACCGCTTTAACAAGAGACATTAAGGAAGATTTAGGCTTCTGCATTAAGGATGTGTATGTATTATATTATATATATATATATATATATATATATATATATTCATAATTTAATTAATTAATTTGTTACATTTGTCTTAGTTATTAGTTAATTAATTAATTGACCATCTTTCAGGAGGAAAGACTGGGAGGAAGCTTTTGATTTTAAGGGAAAGTTGGATTTTGTGGATGCTTGTGTTAAGCAAAAAGGTAAGTATATCTAATATATGAGCTATCATGATTTTAGTTTCATTTATATACCATTATTCTTCTTGAGACCTCCCTCTAGAAAGATTTTATGTTGGGTATAGCTCATAGTTTGTGATAAGTGGGGCGAGACGTAGGCACAAGTTGTATTTAAACACAAGCTGTAATTTGTAACTCTAAGTTTGAATAATAGAAAGGTACTGCAACCGCTTTGCAGTTGTAGACATAGGTATAATTGGCCGAACACCTGATCGAATTTTGTGTACTTTGTGTTTTTCGTATCTGTTTTCTTTTGAATCAAAGTGTATGTTCTATCAAATTCCTAATTAAATATAATTTGATTTAATTGACAGGTGATTTTAGAGATAGAATATGTACTACTGCTGAAGTAAGGTACTACTTTCACAGTTATTTCCAGCAGGGAGGCTCAACTGCTGCCAGTTACGTAAAACCTAACAAAAATTGCAACTTGACTTCATGGCTTTCTGGTTGTGAACCTGGTTGGAGTTGTAGTGCTGACCAGAAAATTGATCTCAAAAAGGATATAAAGGACATTCCATCTAGAGTCAGTGATTGTCAACCTTGTTGTGAAGGGTTTTTCTGCCCTCAGGGACTGACTTGCATGATAAGTAAGTATATATGTTATGGATCTGATTCTTTTTTCTGAAATAGAGATGACATTATGTTAATTACAGATATGTTTGCTTTCACTTATAAGAGTTTATATATAAGTTATTTCGATAACAAAAGATGAAATTAAATCGAACTGTTTTCATATAAGTTACAAGCTGTTTTCATAAGCTATCTTGGAAAGTTTATGGAAATAAGCTGAAAATATCTTATGAACATGACATAAATTGTTATCATAAGCTCTTCCACACAAAGTGCTTATGAAAGTATATAAGCTTATAAAAACTTGTGGAGTTGTCTTGTGCATGATAAGTAGCTTTGCTTGTATCAATGTATCATGTCTTTAACTTATCTAATTTTCTTATGTTTGTAACTTTTCTTATTTTCTTCTGAGTGAAGCATGTCCACTTGGTTCTTATTGTCCACTTGCAAAACTGAATCAAACAACAGGAGTATGCGATCCGTAAGTTCTAATGTTGACATATATTTTTCTCATTTGTTGTTTATGCTTAACCATGCAATAACTACTTTGATAAGTGTTTGATGTATCAAAGTTTAAATTTGCAGATATAGTTACCAAATTCCTGCAGGAGATACAAATCATACTTGTGGCAGTGCTGATATTTGGTCTAGTGTTGTGAACAATAGTGATATCTTCTGTTCTCCAGGATCATATTGTCCATCTCCGACACGCAAAGTTTCTTGTGATAAAGGGTTGTCTTAATTGTATAAATTTATTTTGCTGCAAAAGATAATGTCACTAAAACTTTGCAAGCATTTGGTATTGACTACTGAGAATCCATAGTACTAACTGGTATCATGTTCCCCATTTCAGATATTACTGCAGGATGGGTTCAACTCATCAAAATCGTAAGTTTAATCGTGTTTTGCTAAATAAATTTATGCCAACATGTGTCTTTTGATCATTTTTATGATCATGCTACATTAATTTATGATCTTGTGCCCTTAAACTCTAGTTTTGTTCAATTGGGTGTAAATTCGAATGTATAGACCAAATAAGGAAGACATGATATTATTTTAGCAAGATTCATCAAATAATCTTTTAGTAATTAGCAATATGATTCAGCTCTTATGTCTATTTACATGCTCTACCTTGTTGTTTCATGAAAACAATATTATACATCAAAACCTTACTTTGTATTGTTCATTTGTGAAGCATGCTCCAAGCTGAGTAGCTGTAATCCCAAAACAGCAACACAAAACATGCATGCTTACGGCGCTTTGATTATTGTGAGTATAGATTCCGATCTAGCATTCGATCATGAAAGCATTTTTTAGTCTCTCTTTATTATTCCTTTTTGCTTCATGGGTTAACCAAAATTGAAAAATATTCAATTTCATTTCACTTTTTATGCTCTATCAAGATTTTAACAAAAAAAGCTTTCGTCGCATTCATTCATCATATTTGGTATTATTTCTTCCTTGTAGGTTGCTATGAGTACTCTTCTGATCTTCATGTATAACTGTTCTGATCAAGTGCTAGCTACTAGAGAAAGAAGGAAGGCAAAATCAAGAGAAGCTGCAGCAAAACACGTAAGAGAAACGGTACAAGCTCGAGAAAGATGGAAAACAGCAAGAGAATTGGCTAAGAGAAGTTCATCAGGATTGCAAAAGCAGTTGTCTCGAACCTTTTCGCGCAAGAAATCTGGGAAGCAAGGTGATCTAGTTCCACCTGATTCATCAAGCCAACCTGAGCAGTCGTCGAAATCCAAAGATAAGGAGCCTAGTAATCTTACTAAAATGATGAACTCCTTTGAGGACGATGGCCATGAAGGATTTGATTTTCAGATTGGTGATAAGAACATTAAAAAGCAAATGCCAAAGGGAAAAAACTTACACACTCATAGCCAAATTTTAAGGTATGCTTATGGTCAAATTGAGAAGGAGAAAGCTCAGCAAGAGCAAAACAAGAACTTGACATTCTCAGGAATAATTTCAATGGCTGCTGAAGGTGAGAAGGTAAACACTAGGCCTTCAATTGAGGTAGCTTTCAAAGATCTAACACTCACTTTGAAAGGTAAAAACAAACATGTACTGAGGTGTGTGACCGGGAAAATCATGCCTGGTCGAGTTTCAGCTGTTATGGGACCCTCGGGAGCTGGAAAAACTACATTTCTTTCAGCTTTGGCAGGAAAAACAAGAGGTTTCAATATTTCAGGATCAATTCTAGTTAATGGAAAAAAGGAATCCATTCACTCTTATACGAAAATTACTGGTTTTGTGCCACAAGATGATATTGTGCATGGAAACTTGACAGTTGAGGAAAATCTTCGGTTCAGCGCAAGATGCAGGTATCTGATTTTCTTTGCATAAGCTACTCTATGCATCTGAATTCTATTGAATGTATGATATTGTTATTACATCTATAATTCATTGCAAATATTTTTAGTTTAAGTGGTACTAATGACTATTTTAAAATTATATCTGAGAGGATTTGATCTGTCTCTTGAGGTTACAATGTCAAACTTTTACTATTGAGCTGACACTTCATGGATATTTAGCAATTAGCAATCATATATGATGTGTTTTTTATTATATTTGTATATATGTTCTTTTTAGTTTCTACCTTCACCTAATTGTTTACCACGTTGAAATGGAGGCTCCCTGCGGACATGCCGAAACCGGATAAGGTTCTGATTGTTGAAAGAGTGATTGAGTCCTTGGGACTTCAGCCAGTAAGGGATTCTCTAGTTGGGACAGTAGAGAAGAGAGGCATATCTGGAGGGCAAAGAAAACGTGTAAATGTAGGACTAGAAATGGTGATGGAGCCTTCATTATTAATCTTAGACGAGCCTACAACTGGTTTGGACAGTGCATCTTCTAGTTTACTTCTTAAAGCACTTCGCCGTGAAGCTCTTGAAGGAGTAAACATCTGCATGGTACTTCACCAACCAAGGTAAAATGCTCACAAACATTCCAAACCAAGTTATATATCTTGTATTATATTTTGATTTTTTTTTTTGCTGTTGCAGCTATACTTTGTTCAGAATGTTTGATGATATAATATTTCTAGCCAAAGGTGGTCTTACTGCTTATCATGGTCCTGTGAAAAAAGTAGAAGAATACTTTGCTGGCATTGGAATTCCGGTACCGGATCGCGTAAATCCTCCAGACCATTTCATTGATATTCTAGAAGGTTTAGAGAAACCAACTTCAGGTGTAACTGTTGAAACACTTCCTGTGAGATGGATGCTTCATAATGGATATTCAGTACCACCAGATATGCTTCATTTGGCTGATCAAATTGCTGCTCCTTCATCTAACACAAAAGAAACTAATGCATCAAAGGCTAATGAAGAAGCTTCAGATCTATCCTTTTTTGTAGAGTTTTGGGAGGATTTGAAGAGCAATATTAGGATCCAACGAGATCACATAGAAGCAATCTTTACAATACAAAAGGACTTATCTGAACGAGCTACTCCTGGTGTAGCCCGACAATATAGATATTTCGTGGGCCGGTACGAAATTTTATAGAGATTTTGCCGGTCTAGATAAATTGCTCATTATTAGAATATATGAAAATATTTTATAATATAATTGATATTTTATTAGAGGATCTTAGTTTATTTCGTAGGACTAATTTCTTATCAGAAGACAAAGCTGCTAACCTATCTTAGATTTCTTATCAAACTTAGCATTTCTGTCTTCAGATAAGAAAATGAGTTGAAAGTTAGACTAAAAGTGATACATAGCTTAAAGCTATGCATTATTATCAGTATATTTATGAAGGTATATAGATAGTTATCCAATGTATAAGTTTCAACATGAAAAATAATATTTCTTTAGTCTGATATTTGTTGCAAACTACTTAATAGCTTTCTTATTTTGAAGGATTTGTTTATTCTTAGATTGAGTAATTTACTGTTTTCAGGGTTGGCAAGCAGCAGCTGAGAGAAGCAAAGTTACAAGCAGTGGACTATCTCCTTTTATTGGTTGCCGGTGCTATCTTAGGAACACTTACCAAAGTGAATGATGAAACATTTGGGTCCCTTGGTTATACATATACAGTCATTTCTGTTTGTAAGTTTGAAAACTCACTTCACTATGCATCAGTGTGCTGATTAAAGAAATGAAATCTATCATTTTTATTTTGGTTTATTCGAACCTCTAATTTCAGGATACATCCTACCACCTTTTAAGTTATTTAATCATATTAGATCCTTTAAGTTTTTTGTCTCATATAGGTCCTTTAAGTTACGTTTTGTGTACACTGTTATCCTTTTAACACATTCCATTATAAAAATACACAAGTAATTGTTATGTAATTGACTTGGCAAAACGTGGTTAGCCACCTGTCAGCTCACACATGCAATTTAATACATTTTCAACATAGGTTCCATTTTCGTCCACAAAATGGCCCCCGTGGTGGAAGTCAACAAAAAATTCACTCACTTTACTTGTTAAAGTCACAACCCAACAACCAATTTCACTAAAAAAAATACAAAACAGTAGGATACATGACCAATTTCATTCCTAACACGTCGATAACATAATGGAAACTTGTGTATTTTTGTAATGGAATGTGTAATAAAGGGTTTCGGTGTACCTGTAATGTGACTTAAAGGACCTATCTAGACAAAAAAAACTTACAAAACTAAACTGATACAATTTAAAGAACCGTAGGATATATTTTGCCTTTAGGATATTGTAAAAGTTTGAGACTTATTTTATGTAATATTAGATAATTAAAGCTTTGAAACAATCTATTCACTGAAATACATTACGTATATGTGCAGCTTTACTTTGTAAGATTGCAGCTCTGAGATCATTTTCTCTGGACAAGTTACAATACTGGAGAGAAAGTGCAGCTGGGATAAGCAGTTTAGCCCATTTTCTCTCCAAAGATACAATTGACTTTTTCAGTACAATCATCAAACCTGTAGTTTACCTATCCATGTTCTATTTTTTAAGCAATCCAAGGTCAAGCTTTGGAAGTAATTACATAGTTTTGGTTTGTCTTGTGTACTGTGTGACTGGAATGGCTTATGCATTAGCCATCTTCTTTCAGCCTGGTCCTGCTCAGCTGGTAATCATCATATTCATAACAATGAACTCACTGCATCATCTATACATTTTCTTATAATAATTGCATCTTTTATTTTTCCTTGCAGTGGTCAGTGCTTCTTCCTGTTGTTATGACTCTCATTGCCAACCAAAATAGAGACACTGCATTTATGAAGATCCTAGTACAACTGTGTTATCCAAAATGGGCTTTGGAGGGCTTTATCATTGCAAATGCTGAAAGGTCTGTTTTTTGTACTGAATGAATGCATTCATGCATGTACATTTGAAATCATATGCGCGAACGCGCACACATACATTTATGTAAGAGAAATTATATTTTGACACACAAAATAAATATAAAAAATCAACAAACAAAATAGTTGGCATCGAAACTCATTAACCATCTACTAGATGTGATTAACCACAAACCTGAATATTATCTACCGAATGCCACTTACTATGCATTGCTCTTTTTTGGAAATTGATTGAAGTTTTAATGTTTTCTATATAAAATTTTGAGTCTGGTGCTTTTTTTTTTCTTAGGTACACTGGAGTATGGCTGATAACTCGTTGTGGTTCACTGATGAGCAGTGGTTATGATGTGAATGCATGGCATATTTGTTTGCTTGTTCTCATTTTAAATGGAATAATTGCCCGAATTGTAGCTTTCTTTTGTCTCGTAATTTCTCAAAGAAAATGATTTGGAATGTGATATTTCGCGATTCTGATCCTCTAATTGCCTTCAACCTCTGCAGCTAAAGATTGGTCGATCTTTGCCTGTAGAAGACAACGACACCTGAGAGGATATAGGTTCGATATTTCGAATGTGGTCCGAGTATATAAACCATAGTTTATCAAATGTGAATGTGATGATAGATTCAGTAAATTAAGTAGGATTAGCCTTATAGGTGTTCTTACGATTCTAGGTTTTCATGTAAATAAATTTTACTTAGCACCAGTAATACCAATAAACTAGTTATAACTTATTAAATTAGTTTTTAAATTTATTGAATTAAATGAGATTTATTTGGTAAATTAATTTTTTTCACAAACTTCACGTATATTCTGATACATTAATTGAAATAGCGTTTGAGTTTATCACTTATAGTTTTTTTTACGTTTTTTTTTCTATTTATAACGTCATTAATTTATTTTTATTATATTTTATATATTAAACATAATCATTCCACTAATTTATTAGCCAAAAATATCTTACACATAACATAAAATTGACAAAGACATATATGAATAGTGCAAACTTAATTTTTTTTAATTCTTTGCCAAAATAGCTCATAAAATATTTCATCTTATTCATCCGACAAAAAATTTATAAAGTTAAATTTATTTTTTATGTCAAATTATAAACCGTAAAACGAATTACTTTTAATGATTAGTATTTATAAACATGATATTCGTTAAACTTTTAAAAAACTCTTTAAATTTATGTTTATATTGTAATAAAAAAATAACTAATGTACCAAAAAAAAAAGGATTTTGTGGCTTTTTTATTTCAAAGTTTTGTTATATTTTTTTTTTATTTTTCTACCACAAAAGTCATAAATAAGATAAATATAAAAAAATAAATAAAAGAGTAAACATGTGTAACAACGTGGAGAAGAAAAAAACATAAGAAATAAAGTAAACTAAAAAAAATGGACGAGTAAAAGAGAAAAATAGACCCACTCAAACAATAAACAAAAAGTTAGATAAAAATGTCACATTTTTTATTTTATTTTAATTAGATAATCATATATTTTTATGTCATTTTATATTGTTAAAAACTAAAGTTACCAAACACTTTAATTTCAATTTATTAACTTTCAGTTAGAAGTCATCAATTATCAGTTAATTTTTCAACAATAAATCAATTTTTCAATTATTAATTAACTTATAGTTTAATTTTATCGAAACCTTAATAAAAAAGAAATATAGTATAGTCTAGTAATTTCTAAGCACATTAAACATTTTATTTTCTATCGGTAGATTTGGTATAAATTCTCAAACAAACTTCTAAATGTTCTGGCTAAAACAAATATCTGCTACTAGAATCAAAGACAAATTGTCAAGGTTTCTACTTGAATTTTAAACTTGGATCTGTTGCTATTGATATAGTTGTTTTATCTCAAATTTATGAAATAGTAGATTAATCTCTTAGATTAGCGAAAATCAATCAAATTTAATTCTTCCATCAAATTACTTTTTTAGTAAATAGTATTTATCAAAATCAATAAAAGACCTGTATATTAACTTAAATAGTCTCTTGGTTCATCATAAACAGATAACCTTCAAAAAAATGTGGTGCTAGATTTGAAAAAAAAAAAATTATATTATATTATATTTTTAATTTGAGAGACTAAATTATTATTTCATGAAAAACTAAATTTACTACAATTATAATTTTAAAGATTAAAATGTTGATTTATTGTAAAAAAAATAATTTTGATTTATACACGCAGCGTAAAAATAAATATAATGTAAAAACGTTTAACATTTTACGATAAATTTTTTTTCCAAAATTACACGAATAATTAGTTGACCTGGATTGAAAGTGGAAGATAGTACATGAAAATAAAAAAAAAATAAAAAAAAAACTCATTGTGACGATGAGGGTGGGTGAATGCGCCAAGTAGCCGTTTACATCTTAATAACATGCGACACCGCTACTACTAGAACTAGAACGGAATACTTAATAAAAATCAAAATAGTAATAAAAATGCAATTTATGAAACCGGCGTTTCGAAACGGCTTCCACTGCTACACAGTGTCTCGCTCCTTCTTATTATTCACCTTAAACCCTAACCCCTTCATTTTCGCTTCATCGTTTCGCCCCATTTCGCGTTTCTCTTCCTCAATGGCAACCACCGACGGCTCTTCTGCTCCTGCTCCTGCTCCGTCACTAGAAAAGCAATTTGGCGAGTTCAGAACTCACCTCGAGGAATCAGGAACCTTACGCGACCGAATTCGTACCGTCGTTTCGGAAATCGAGTCCACCACAAGACTCATGTATGCTAGTATTCTTCTAGTTCATCACTCTCGTCCTACTCCAGGTACCAAAATCCCCCTCATTCTTCTTCCTTAACCCTAATCTCTCCATTTTACTTCTTACCGTTTTTTTTTCGAAACTTGTCTTCCGCATTTTCAGTTTTCATACAATTTCATTTATTCGCGTGGTTAGTGTAGATAATTTATTTCAATCAACATCATTATTTATCATTATCTTATGTTAATGTGATTTTTGGCATTTGGATAGATCTTTTCGAGAAGGCTAAAATTCAGATTCATGTGCTAAAAGAGAAGTACGAGCTACTTGCTAATATTCTTAGAGAATGCCCTGGACAATACTATAGGTGATTAAGGTTTCCAATTAACTTCTGTATTCTCTATTTTCTCTTTTTGTGATCTGTAACCTAACTTTTTTAGTTCCATGTAATGTAGGTATCATGGTGATTGGAGGAGTGAAACACAATCTGTAGTTTCTATGCTTACTTTTATGCATTGGCTTGAAACCGGAAAACTTCTCGAACATAAACAAGCTGAGGAAAAACTCGGGTGTATGTTTTATTAACTCTTAATACTCTCCTGAGTTACTAATTAACGTGTCCATTGATGTTTTATAGTAATTGTCTATTATTTGGGTGTGTATGCATGCATATGTTGATGGTGTTACAAATGAATAATTGAATACATTATGAAGTCCTAAGATTCTAAGCAGTAGGGAACTGTGGATTCGGTCTGCTATATCTGGCAAAATATGTTTATGCATGCCATGCCATGCACACGGAGGTTCGTTGTTAGACCAAGTGCTGAAGCATGTAGTTTATACAAATTGTAATATATTATTATAACCATCCTACAAAGGAAAAGGGAAAACAAAAGGAACCTCATGCAGAAAAAAGGCTGAACATGGAACTTTCACATGGTTTTTCTGAAGAACACTGTATACATGGATGCCTTTTGCACTTTAAAGGATAATCTGCATTTTTCCTTAAGTATAAAGAATGTCTTGCAGAATTTGCAACTGGTCTCCAGCATTTGCTAATACTTATATTTACGAGGCTGAGATCCTTTAGTATGGGGTATTGGTGTTTAAACATCTAACCGGGAGAACTATCTATGGTTTAGATTTTGGAACATCTCTTGGAAAATTACATTTTCCAACCTTTTTCAATTTTTTTGGGTTCCATTCTATAAGGAACGGGGACAATAAACTCTTGAGCTTATCATTCCAATAAACTTTAAGTTAAGACCGCATAGTTAGTGGATAGTTCATCTGTTTATCTTCTATATGCACAATACCCATTCATGTCTTTTGCGACTCAGTTAGTGGCAGCTAAATATAAACCATTTTTGTTGGCCATACTGTGAATTTCTACTTCATGCTTATTCTTTATCATTTTGAAATTTATAAGTTCTTTATGTATATTGTTCACTATTTTGCAGTGAATAGTCTCGAGTTCAGTCTAGACGTTGAAGACTACTTAGTTGGTGAGTGTCCTAAAAATGTACTTGCATTAGTTGTTTGTTACTGAGTGACTAATATTACTTGAGAACTTGAGATGAATGCAATCCTCTTCTTATACTTCAGTTTTTTTAGGCCAGCTTCTTTGAGTGAATCATTGAATAGGGACCAATTTAAATGTTACTCCCTCCATTCAAAATTAATAGTTGTTTTAGCAAAAGTAAATTTCCAAATTAAGTTTTGTTTTATTGTTCGATGCATCAATAATTATATCTTCCCAATTTCGCTCTCATCAATTATATTTAAGAATGTATTTTTGTTGCAACTTTTCTTTTGCCAAAGACATTATCAAGCAGTATTTATTAATAAATAGGACTAGTTTAGTAAAATTACTATGTCCATTAGCCAATTTATTATTTTTCTTAATATTTGTGTAGAAACCTTAAATGATTGTTAATTTCGAATTGGGAGAGTATTATCATCAACTATCAAGAAATGGACGTAGCAATTATAGTCGGTAGGTCTTTCAGGGAAAAGGAACTAGAAAATCAAATGATAATATGGTTTGCATCTTTTTACTCGCTGACATCTCCAGCATTTGATTTAGGCCAATAGCTCTAGTTTTTGGCAGTCATGGGTAGTTGCATAATCAATTAACAATTTACAGCAAGAGTCTGCAGTTAAATATGATTACCATCAAGAAATGGGTCTAGCAGTTAGAGTCCATAGGTCTTTCAGGGCAAAGTAGCAAGATAATCAAATAATATGATCTGCATATTTAGGGAGTATGTTCAAAATTTTGATTTTTAATCTCCTTACTCTTTGACATCTCTACTGTTTGATATATGCCAATAGATCTAGTTTTTGTTGATCATGAACGATTATATAGTCAATTAAAATTTTGCAGTTATGCAACATTTACTGATATAGATGCATTTTTGTCCCACAGGTGTTTGTTTTATGTCTAATGAATTGGTAAGAACTCATTTTCTCCTAACTCTTACAAATCAACCTGTAGAAAATGTAGGAGATATTTAACTCAGTGTTCATAACTTTTCTGTCTGAGAGAAATGTTGACTAGAGATGAATATGTATATTGCATAGTTGCATGTGCATGGGCATAGTAGATTATTAACTCTGTTATGTTTAAGGAAAAGACATCACAACCATTGAACCTATTTTGCAATTTGCAGCCGCGGTACGTGGTTAATCAAGTGACAGCTGGGGACTATGATTGTCCAAGGAAGGTCTTAAAGTTTTTAACAGAACTTCATGCTGCATTCCGAATGCTCAATCTACGAAATGATTTTCTGCGGAAGAAGTTTGACGGTACGTTACTTCTTGTACTTTGTCCACTGCATCACTTTCTTTTCTTCTTTTTGTCACTGTGTTACTATCATCAAAAATGTTGCTGGTCTTGCATTCTCAATTTTGTGAGAAATATTTATCATTTCTTGGAGAGATTGATTCGTGAACTGTGACAAATATCATCATTAACATCGCATACTTGCTTTCTTCAAAAACATATATAGCAGCTGAGCATTCCTTTTGTGTCATCCCTTTATATGAAAGGAAGGGTTAACTGCAATGTATTTTTTTAATGTCTACCTAGTAAATATTCGATTACACAATTTTCATGTATTATTTTCATAAAAGGCGTTTTATTCACTCTTGCTATCTGTCTGGTTGGCATCTTTCTGCTGTTGGCAGGCATGAAGTATGACCTAAGAAAAGTAGAAGAAGTTTACTACGATGTTAAGATTAGGGGTTTGACACCCAATGGTGAGTCAGTTGGAAATCAAGGAACCGAAGGGCAGTCTTAGTGTATGTAAGACTGGATAGTCGTATTTTTGTTGGTTCAAGTATAAGCCTATCTATCTTCAATTATTTATAATGGTTGGTGAAAGGAGGTAAAGGCTATCAGCATGCTAAACGATTCTGTCAAAATCCTTTTTCAAAGCCTTTGTAAGAACTTAGAACCCTGTAATCACTTACTTTAGATGTAAAATATAGTACATTGAAGTTTATTAATGCTTGGGGTGGGTTGAACATGGGTTTTGAATTCAATATGTGCTGGACTTGTTGAAGTTTTTTAAAACTTTATGGTTTTCTTTTGCCATTTATCTGTTATTATAAAATATATAACTGTGCCTCTAAAAAAAAATATAATTGTGAAGAACTCGAGATTTTGTAAAAAAAAAAAAAAAAAGAGATCTATAATTATTTTTGATTGCTAAACAAAACACACCAAATAAGTCGAAACCAAACAAATAATCCTATCAAATGCAAGTTATCTTATAATCACATAAGATTAAATCGAACTACAAGTATGATAAGGTTCACATTTGTTTGCATTTTTCAAACCAAATTATGTGACTGGTATAATCATTATAATTTGCTCGTGGTGTTCATTGTTAAGCTGTTGTCATATTCTATCCAACTAAGTCATGATAGTTATGAGTCTGAGCACATTTTTCATGCATTCAGATGATTTACTGTTTGTTGTTCAATGGAGGTTTGTGCACCAAAAACCATGGGCTTAGCTGCTTTTGAGGAATTTAAATTGAATAATTTTAGAGTGTTTAGATAAACACTTTAATTGTTTATTGAATGAGTGTTCATCATATAAATATATACATAAACTATTTCTACAATAGAAAAGAGACTGTTTTTATGTTAAAAATTGTAAGTTGTTTTCGAAGTTATTTTGAAGAGTTTGTTGAAATAATTACAAAAATCTAAGCGTACCGTACCAACAGTCTGAAAATACTAACTGCTCCAATGGCAATGGAAGTGTGGGATAGTTTTATGGTCTAAAATCATTAAAACTATTGGACTGACATTCTGAATGATTCTGTTATATGCCATCAATTCGTACATCTTATCCAATTTGACTGTTCAAAACATAACCTCAGATTATATCATAATAGTAAAAATTAACAAGCTTAGTAACTTGCTAGCCGAAGAAAGAGACCTATGATTTAGAGTAACCCATCCAGTACTACCATGGCATATATACAACCTATGCTTGATATCCTATTTGAACATGCCATATTCATTTCCATTCCAATTATCCTGGAGTCTTGTCATGGTAATTATTACATTTTCAACCCTGCTTTTTGGATTATTGGTGTTATCATTTTTTTTTCTTTCAATTCTTTCTATCACCCCTTCCAACATGGTGTCTCTGCTCTTGAACATATATCTTACCCAACCGTGAGGCCTTTGACTACTCTAAGCCTAGGTAGTTAATAATCCCAACGTTTTTCGACGAGATCCTGCTGTTCCGGTGCGGTGCAATGCCTAACCGCGACGGTGTGGTCCGCGACAAGGTGAAACAAGACCCGGGCGAGATCCCACTATCCTGACGTAGTTAATTTCAAAGTTTTTCAACGACATCCCACTATTATTTCTTCTTTCTCTGTTTTGATGTTTCAACTTTCATTTTAGAAAGAGATCCCATTGTTATCTTTGATTCCTATGCTAAAACATGCATTTGAGTTTTAATATTTAGTTATTTTATTACTCTATTAAACACTTCAATATGCATCATCTTTATTTCCTTGACTTTTGTTGGTATTTCAATACATGTTTTGACTAAGAGTAAGGCTTGTGGATTTTTATTACTAATTATGAATGTTTCAGAGTTTAAGTTACTTATTAATTTTGCATTAAATATAAATTTATATAGATTATTCGTGTAATTTGTCCAAAATTAGATTAACTACCTAGCTCTAAGCAAGCAAAATTGAATTTTATACTCTCTTATTTTTTACTCCTACTTCCACAGTTTTTTAAAACTCAAATTTTATTCCTATTATTTTATCTCTTTTTATTGAAATTTTTTGGATTCATTGTTTATTTTTTATAAATACAAAATTTTCGATATAGAATTTTATTTTATTTTAAATTCGATTTATAAATCAACAGGAAATTTAAAAATTTCCGGTATGTAAAAAAAAATGACATATTGTTCAGTAAGAAAAAACAAAGAAAATTTGGCATATTGAAAATCTCGAAAACAAAATGTTTGATACTAAAAAAAAATTTGTACCGAAAAATTTGGGAAACGAAATTTCTAAAAAAAATTGAGAAATATTTTTTGAAATTCAAAATTTATGTAAAAAACAAAGAAAAAATTTTTTATGCTGAAAATTTCATTGAAATTTTTGGTACTTAAAAAAATTAAAAGAAAATTTCATATACCAAAAATTTCAAAAACTCTAAATGTAACACTATAAGTTAATTCTCTAGAATATAATTTGAGTGTTAGGATAATTGGACAAAAGAGATGATTAATACAAATTCTGACATAGAGTCGTGAAAATATATTAATACACATACTAATCATTCAAAGGAAACAAAAAATAATATGGAGTACATAACACATCCATTGTTTAAAAATAACCTCCTAGAAATTTTTAACCTAATTATAACATAACTGTTATACTTCACTTCCCCAACTTTTGCTCTAAGTCTTTTTACCTGTAAAAATATTCAAATAACGTGGAATGAGACTACATCTCAATGGGTTCCAAAAGATGAAACCAAAATAATTAATATTGTAATTCAAAGATATATTAAACTTCTGAGTTTTTCTTCCTTTGTAGTTACTTCCGAGTTATCCTCTCTATATACAATTTTGACTATTTCTAAATCTTTTTAAGTTATTGGACGTGAGTAATCTAATGACTTAAATCTACCTAACAAGCATGTCATAAAGACTACACAGTTCTACTAATGCCTTCGTCTTGTTAGTGACTTTATTTTGGTAAGTTTGGACATAATTGCGTCCGTAAGTGGTGCCCCACTTACCCTCGCTTACCCCTCGCTTCCGTTGTATATACACGGAGAATTCATTTAGCTAGAATGAATCTTATACTTCTCACATTAATCAAACTTCTAATAATTATATATACCAATACACACATATGTATATAAAATATCACCTATTACATATAACATAATCTATTAATAAAATATATATATTAAGGATAACAATACACAATATCAAAAAAATAGGACATCACTCTAGTCTAGCTTGTAACCCATTTTTAAGAATCAATACTCAATCAAACATCACAAAGTTTGTACTCAAATTGAAGGTAATTGAGTCTAGTTTCCAGAAAACTAACAATCATTCAAAACTAATGTCTATAGAAAAAGTTATGACTAAAAGATCACACATATGTCTTGCGAATTTTAAGTTAAAAATAGGACAGCAACTCTGGTCTAACTTGTAACTCATTTTTAAACATCAATACTCAATCAAACATTACAAAGTTTGTTTGCAAATTGAAGATACTTGAGTCTAGTTTCCAGAAAACTAACAATGATTCAAAATTAATGTCTATAGGAAAAGTTATGACCAAAAGATCACACATATGTCTTGCGAATTTTAAGTTAAAACACTCATTCAATCACACTAAGTTTTTTCAAATGTATCTTTGCAACCACTAATACTACAATTTATGAACAAATCAAGTGCATACATCAACACAGCCTCAACATATCAATTTACTCAAACTAATTTGTCACAATAATGAAATTCAAGTCTCTAATTGCATACACATCAAAAGAGCATAATTGCATGTCATCAAGGAAACTCAATTTTAAATGATTGACCAAAGTAAAGTTTATTTTCATAAATAGAAATGGGAAAAAATAGATTTTAAATGATTGCATGTCTATCTAAATTTGTTCTACTACTACTCTAAATTTAACAATCTAGTCTCAATTTCATAGAACTTTACATGCATAAGCTATTTTTAACTATCTATTTCAAAACCCCTAAATCTAACCAAATAAAAATTTTCTTTCTTCATTTCAAACCCTTAACCTCAAATCCCTAACATATGGTAACCCTTATCTCATACATGCATGAATGAAAACAGAATAGAAAAGGGAAAAGAAAAGGAAATCCACCTCTTGATTTCCAAAAAGGATTAAGGAAAATGACAATACTTTCCACTCTTTCTACTTTGAATTCTAGCAGACTCCTCTCTTTTTGCCACTGTTTATTTTTTGTTTCTCCTTCTCTTCTTCTCTCTTTCTTACTCTTTCTTCTTCTACCTCTCTGCTTCTTGTTTCTTTTTTTTTTTT